>JAHLSL010000019.1:10962121-11032765 GCA_025920805.1 Petroica traversi
AAAAAGAAAAAGAAAAAGAAAAAGAAAAAGAAAAAGAAAAAGAAAAAAAAGCTGAACACAGAGAGGTGTGTGTGAAATTTATCTGTTTACTTTCTCTCTGGTAGTGTAAATTCTGGAATACTGAGTAGTGGCTGACTAAACAGTGCAGTTGGGGTGACACACTGCATGGTAAAGTCTTCAATGTAAAGAAAGGTCTGAAAGCACATGGATGACTCAACTGTGTCTGTTTTTTGCTGGGGGCTACAGATTTCCTTAATGACACACTTACATCTTAATGACACACTAATTCACAAATCATCCTTTTTGGCACAGGGATTAAGCCAGAGAGTGTCTATAATCCTGAAAAGACTATATTTAAATCTAATTCTTTTGCATAGATTTGGTGTAGTCAGATTTTTGTGTGTGTGCTCCAATGCTTTTTACACTTTAAAAGATAATGTGTAGCTGAAGGATATAATTCTCCAAGTACAGAGGTCAAACATTTAAAAAGGAAGATTTCTTCTGTGTTAAAAGTTATTGACTTGCTTATATGCTGTTGTCCACAACTCAACTGTTTGTATTCACCCCGTCGGGTAGGAAGTGTCAACTCTCAGAACAAAATAACACTTATGAATATATTTTATTCATAGGGAATTCACATGTTCAATTTTGGCATGCCTCAGGCAGTCAGCTGGAGTGCAAAATGAGTTTTCTGTGGCTTCCCCTTACACCTGTTGTCAGATAGCAGCACGTTCTTATTCAACGATACCAGCTAGCAAAATTTCTGATTGGGGTTTCCGTTCCCATAAGGCTTTTCAGTTCATTTAGACTGGGTCATATAAGGAGTAAAATAAAGTTATTCAACCCATGAACTCAGATGTGTCTTTAGAAATATGATGGGTGAGAAAAAGTGTGTGACACTGTTGTGAAGGGAGCAAGAGACACAGAGAGAGCTGAGAGTCATCACGTAGCTCTTTGCATGTGTTGTGCCATCAGAGTACAAAACAGAGCACACTACAACAAAATCCTCAGCCAAAACTTCTCACACTGGAGCAATAAAAAGATACTCTTTTTCTTGCTGTGCAATTGAACTGTGTAACTCTTTGACAGTAAATTTTTTAGGAGCTATAAGAGCAAGTACATGAAAAAAACCTCTTAAAAATACCATGAAAATCTTATGCGTTTGTTGCCTTTTTGTATGCAGTAATTCAGATGTGACTTCTGGTTCAGAATAACTGTTCCACTAAACACCTTCTTTGCATCTAGCAATCAGTACTAAGGACTGATTTCTATATGTAAAGTAGGTGTTTAGTGGAACAGTTATTCTGGTTTACTTATTTTTAAACAAACCTCTGAAATATGCCTCCTGGAAGATGAAATTCAAAGATGGTTGCCTGGTCCTTCCAGAAACCACTTCCAAGTATCTTAGCTGATTTTAATGAACTACCTGCTGCTGAAGATTTCACTTCATTTTTATGTAGCTTTTTCTTAAGCTTTGAGCCATTCCTGTATAGAGATCCAGTGATGAGAGGGGGCTCATCCCAGCCACTTGCTTGATCCAATGTTAAATGCAAGACTGAGTGCTCAGTATTTCCCTGAGCATCTGCTGGAGTTAGCAGTGAAAGTCTGTTCTGTTTGTTCCAGACCTTGATTAGCAACACAGAGATCTGAGCACATACATCTGGCTTATAATCATAGACAGGTTCGTTTTAAGAGGATTTTTTTCATTGTTAGTAGTGGACTTGCAGTGGAGGGAGAGGCACAACTGTTTTGTCCTAAATGTGAAATTATTTAGAAGGTATCAAAATGTATTGTCATTGGGGAGAAATAACTGAATAACCCTTTAATTCAGGTTGGTAATCACCTATGGATATCAACTGTGTGGACAGCACTTGCCCTGCTCAAAGCATAGTCAGTGTACAGCAGGTGCTCTGTGTTTTGAATAAATTTAAGGACAGAGATTCCACAGCTATTGCAGGCAACAAGAACCTGCATTTGACCAACATTATGATGTAAAAATCCCTTAATATTTAATTGGACAAATGGACATTGCTGACATGTTTAGCTTGTGTTCCATGAGACTGCAAGTCCTTTTCTGTGAAGTTGCTCTTCAGAAAACTGACCCCCAGTCTGTGCTGTTGTGTGGTCTGATTGCTTCAACAGGGCAGGATGCTGCATTGACCTTGGCTGTATTTCCCAAAGTTGCTGTCAGCCCACCCCTTCAGCCCCCTGAGGTCTTTCTGCATAGCAGCCCTGCCTATCACAGCTAATGTTGCAATGTACAAAAAGCACCAGATCAATTACATTTGGTAAATTTTTGAAATCTTTTAAAAAATAAAACAAATATGTATACTGCTATGGTTTTCATGGGGAAAGAATAAGTGATTACCAGTGGTTTTTTTAAATTACCTTTCCACTAGAGGACCAGTGAATGCATCTGCCTCTTTCCAGTCCTGGTCCAGGTATTTTGGATGGGAAGTGGAGTATGATTATTTTAATGAGACACTTATGACTGTTGCATATCTCACACTCCCTGTGGTATGTAAATATATAATAGCTGTAGCACATATCAGGAGCTGTTTCCAAAGTCTTACTACATTCAAGGTTAAGAGCATGATTCAGAAACTCAGCAGATGCTGTGACTCAAGCAACTGCTGATGTACTTGGCAGGATGTCTGTATGTGCAAACACTAAGAAGTACATTTTCATTTCAGTGTACATGGAAATCAGGATTGCAATTCCTGCTGCCTACCAGAAAATGGTATCTGAATTCTCCATGCACTAGCCAGGAACTGAGAAGGCTTATGAGCCAAACCAGTGAAAAGTGTATTTCAATTATCATTATAATATCACATACCCTAGATCTTATTAAACATAATTTAAAAAAACATTACTTGTAAGCCACCCCTCTTTAAAAACTAGTCATATACAAGTGTGTGAAGAGGGCTGCAGTGGGTCAGAATGTGGCCTGTTGGCCTAATCACAGTGCCTATGGCAGCACACATATATGAAACTTGAAGTAGCCCCTCTGCAGTCAATAACCTTCAGTTTGTTTCCTTCTCCATGATCCTGGACATGCTTCCCTCTTGATCAATGGCATCTTAACATTTTCAACTACCAGTGATAAGGAGTTACCAAGTCTGATTATACCTGGTTTATGGAAAACCACCTCTCTGTCTTTTTTTCTTTCTCAACCCTCACCTCATTTGCCACTTCCTACTTCATGTCTAAGGAGAAACAGTGAATTGCCAGACCACCTCAGATAAACTGAAGTGACCTTAATCTCCTGCTTTGCCTTTTCATCCATCCTGCATAATGGTCTTGATCAGTCCTCCTACCACTGAGCCATGGGAACAGGGAGCTTCTTCTCTGACAGGTTTTGTTTTGTATTTCTATGTGAACCATCTTTTACTAATAGGAAAGTTAGCAGGTTATACATAACAGTGGCCACAACAGAGAGGAAAAGCATGTGCAACCAGAAATGTTTTAATTTGTTGTGTTGGCAGGCTAGAAACACACCCACACAGGGCCACAAAAAGGCGGAGAAGCTGTCTCATGATTCAATACAAAAACAATTCCTTGTGGCTCACTCAGGTTCTTGGTATTTACCCTCAGAAATGGGAACACCATGTGCAGTGCTGTGTTGCTGTGGCAATATGGCACTGGTAGGACTCAAGTGCCACATGTGTTGAGGACATTTGCATCTGAGTCACCTAAACTCAGTGCTAAATTCAGGTAATTTCTTCAGGGAAGGGAGAGTGCAAGTGCAAAATGAGGGTTCTTGAAAATGCTTTGAATTAACTGATATTTTGGATGCATTTAATTCACGGGGATAGCTCTATTTAGTTTCGCATTGGCTGTTCTATGGAACTTTGGTGAAAAAAACCTACTCTGCTGTCCTTTCAGTTTTTGCTACTTCCTACACAGGTAACGTAACACATACCTTTTAGTCTAGTCTTTGGGTTGTTTCCTACTACCGTTGTGCTAACACAGGGATTTATCCTATTTTTATATCACAGTGAGAATTTTTTCTGGGCTGTGAAAAGGATCCAGAGGTCTGGTCCCAAGAGCAGCATTGATAAAGGAGCAGACCTGACAGCTGTGTTACCTGAGCACCCATACCATAAGAGATGTACCATTGTATAAAACACATGGACAGCTCTTCTTTGGCTAAAAGGGTATTAAGTTTTGAAAAGAAAATTGTGATGTAATATTAGCAGTACACCAAGTTTGGAGCTAAAGCCGTGGAAATATGTTCATTAATGTAGAGCAAAATAAAGCATCAATAAATGTTACAGGCTTTATAAAGTAGCAACATACCTCACATGGATTCTGTCAAAGGTAAAACTCACTAATTTAAAAGAAAGTTAGCAAGCGATGAATTAAAACCATAGTCACACATATATGAATGAGAGTGAGATTAGGCAATTTGTAATTAAGATTAAAAGTCTGGCTTTCAGGGAAAACTGCCCTAGGGTCTTGGGCAAAATTGTCCATAAATATGTCAAGAGTCAGGGTTGCTGATATAGTAGACCTAAGAACTACACTTAGTCATATTTCCCTGTGCAAAGACTCTTGATGTGAAAGACCAGGAATGAGCAAATCCTGGGTCATGGCATTGTCCACCTAGGTAGTGCTACATTATCCCCAGTTCACTGGGAGCTGGATTTGAGGGTCTGGACCCTGGCTACAAAGATAGGAAATACATGTTTGTTGTATTTTGGACAGACCAGATAATGCTAGCCACTGAGGAGAGAAGAGCAGGAAAAGAGTGGTTTCTGGAATATTACCTGAGTCATTCATAGTCTCATAGAAAGAGAGCACATCACAGGAGGAACATCAGGAGGAAAGCCAGATTAAACATGACATACAGAAGAAGGCATGTATAATGGTTTATTTAAAGTACTAACTAGGTGTAGTTGAGAGTTTTCTAGCCTAGCATCTTTTTTTCATAGGATTGCCTTTTTCTCCTGTACTTCACTTTGCCTTTTTTGTTGTGTAGTGCTTCATGAGGGAATAAAGCTCCAGTCAGATGTGAGATGCAGCTGAGATTTCAATCTATTAACAATGTTACAGTTAATACTAGCTTCAGTGGGAAGGTAAACTGTTCTTTGTTCTAGATTATTCTTCTTCTTCAAAAAAAAAAATATATGAATAAAATTCAGCCAGTGTGGACCTGTGCAGGTGTTCATATGCCTGAGCCATTTGCATTATTCACCTAGTAAGTTAAGCTTGTTACATGAGAGGGTTTTTTCCCTCATCTCTCTGTTAGAGATTCAGGTATAATATATGAATTTGTGATAATTTCTGATAAGAGTAGGAAATTGTAGAAAAATTATACTTTAAAAAGCATTTTGCTTAAGTTTTGTTGCATGGTTTTTACAAGACAACATGGTCTAAATATTATCTTTTGAAAAATTAATGCAGTGCACATCAGTCAAACAAAAACTGGTGTGTTTTATTAAAAACTGTAAGCAAGACTGACAGTATAGTAAAATTTACACTTGCACAAGTTATACCCACATAGCCTCTTTCAGTATACTGCCTTCATTATTCCAGTTGTTAAAGCATTCTGAAAATTCTGAAAAGTGTGTGAGAAAATGTTTAATAACATCTTTAAAGCTGTGATGTCATGGCTGAAGCCAATGCACCTCATGAGAAGGTATTTGATTGCCTCCTGCCTCTCTTGCTGCTGTCAGAGGTTGAAGGGGAAATGAAGCAGCTCTCTAGGATCCTCCCTAGAGTAAAGCCTTCCTCAGGGAGCACCTGCTCCACCACTGCTGCAGCTCCTTTCCCTTCTTAGGTTATTCTGACATACACCCTGGGCTGGGGCTGTAAGGGATTGGGGCTGCCTGGCTTGTAGCCCTGAGGACACTGACACCAACTCAAGGGAGCATTTGGGATGCTCTGGGGCATGGCAGCTGCCTGTGAAAATTAGCAGTGATGGCTCTGGGCAGGATTCCCCACTGCACCTAGTGATAATCCATTGCACTGGACGACTTGGCATTAAATCTTATCTTCAAGCAAGACTGGAATTTTCTCAAGCTGGGTGCATCTTGCTTTTTTTTTTGGCAAATAAGCATAGATATTGCAATTCTGGATAAGAGTTTTAAAAGCTCTCTGTAAATCATATGTTTCTTTTAGGAATTCCTTGGCTTGTATGGAGATTGATGAGGAAGTTGCAGTGATTCGAATGTTATCCAAAGGACACCAGAAAATGGGCAAAGGTAATGTGAAACTCTTCCAGGCATAAGCAGATGGACTATTGTATTACAGATGCTACTTGAAGGTTGCAATCAAGACAAAAATAAGTCTGTCAGTTTTCTTTTTACTTGCTATTGCTAATTATAGGACTTATTTCTCTAATGCTGGCAGAAAAATGGATGTATTTAACCTGACAAGATTCATGGTGAATAGATGAATATGTTTTCATATTCCATATGCTATTTTTCATAGACATGGGAATATGAAAACACAGAAAATAGTGAGAGAATGATGCAGCAGAATATGATGTAATTTTTTCTATTTTTATGAACGTCGTACACTTTAAGGCAGGATGAGTCTATAAATGTAGCTATTCTACTGTCTTGAAATCTGGCACACAGTTTGCTGAAAGCTATTCAGATTTAGCTCCTACACTTATTTTTTTGTTATTCTTAGAAAATAATTGAGCTTTCAAACTATTGACAGGAGAGTGCTATTTTTCAAAAATTAAAAAAATTTTTACATTACCTTGAAAACATAAAGATAACTTTGAAAAGCAAAGAAGAAAGGTGCATTCCAACACAAGGTCAAAGGATCTCAGGTGTTTCCTGTGGTAAATTTTGTCCAAAGTATTATTTTTTAGTATATTCAGGGAGAATTTAGGGATTTCAAAGATTTAGTGAATAGAAATGCTGGTTATTGTGACATACAGTCTGTCTTCCAATTTTCTGGAGTTTCATGTTTTCTTTTATTATTTGCTCTGAATGCCATGGATTTTTTTTCAGTAGGTCTTATAAAATAAATTTCTTATGCTCTTGTAGAGACTTAGCTAAAAGTTTTTGTAATGTAAGATAGAACTAAACACTTAATGGTTTGCTTCACTGTAATTATAATTATAAGCTTCACCTAAGGAAGCTTCATTTTCATGTTAAAGTGATTTGCCATATGGTAGTAAGCAAGGGAATAGGGTGTCTTTGAATCAGGTATTCTTGTATGACAAGGCAGTCAAGCTGCTTTTCAGGATATTTGCAGGGTTAATGTTTAATATCACTGATAATATATAATCTTACATTGCTATTGTGATGTTAACTACTATATACTATATGGAGTATAATACTAAACTGCTGATGAATATAATTTACAAATATGTAAAAGCTTGGGGATAAAAGCAATAAGATTTAAAAGGAGATAAGACTTCAAAGAGTTCTTGCCTCCTTTTTATCCTGTTTTTGACAAGCCAAAACACAATCTTTAGCTATCTGTGAGTTTCTAAGCTATCTGACAATGTCAGGCCTTACCTACAAGATAAAAATAAAACATAAAACTAAAGCTTTTTTTGCACAGAAAAAACCCCACAGTATTTTTTTATTACATTCTTACGTGATTACTTAGAAAGAGCAGTTATTTAAATATCTTTTCCCATTTTTTCATGCATATAATAAATACACAGGCATCAAAAAGGTCTGGAAAAGAAAAACCAGGAAAGAACCAAAAAACCACAGATGTAAACAATGCTAAAATAATTAATTTCTTACCAGGCCAATCGATTTTTAAAATTTAAAGCGTGTTAAGTCTAGGGAAGTTGACAGTAAAATTTGGTTGCAAATACCCACGGTCCCAAATGAAATGTGTGCTACCACTGACATGCCTTGACTCTTCCAGTTTGTATGAAGCTTTTTGAAATGGCTGTGCAGAAAAGACTCAATTACAAGTGGCTTCTTTCTCTAGGCAATATTTTGCCAGAGTAACACAATGTCTACATCTGTTTCCTAGCACTCCATAAACACAATTCATTGACTGCAAGTACAATAAGTGATAAAAACCCTGAAATACATCAGTAATGTGGAAGGTGAATCCCACTCATTTCGTGCTGGCTTAGGAGAGGTGATGGGGAGAGAGTGTACTTGTGAGGGCAAAGGTCAATGCACTCCCTGTGTCCTGATTTGTGGAGCTTTGAAAAATTCTGATCTTGTCAAAGGAATTGTGTGATTTGAATTACTAAGGTGGCAAACAGAAAGCAGCAGAAGTGGTGTGCCTTTGTTCTGCAGTGGAAGTATTTTCATGTATTATTTTCCAAGAGTGCAGGATAACTGAAGTTTTCCATATTTCTACACAACTAAGTGGCAGTTAAAGTATACCTGCATGGACAAATAATTGGATCATAGAGCAGCTTGGGTTGGAAGGGACCTTAAAGATCATCTAGTTCTGACCCCTCCACCCCTTCCACTAGGTCAGGTTGCCCATCCAACCTGGTCTTGAAATTGTCCAGGAATGGAATATCCACGACTTCTCTGGGTTATCTGTTCCAAGTGCCTCACCACCCTCACAGTAAAGAATTTCTTACTAATATCTAATCTAAACCCACTTTCACTTTGAAGACATACCTTCTTGTATTATCACTACATGCTCCTGTAAAAATTTACCTCCATCTTTCCTGTTGGTACACTCCTGGTACTGGAAGCCCACAATTATGTCAGCCCAAAGCCTTCTCTATTTCAGGCTGCACTATACCAGTTCTCTTAGCCTTTTTTTTAAGAAGATATGCTCCCTCTAATCATCTTTGTGGCCCTCCTCTGGACTTGCTCCATGTTGATGTCATTCCTGTGCTAGGGATTCCAGAGCTGGTTGTGATACTGATGGTGGTGTCTCATGAGTTCATTACACAAGTATTAGAGTTTCCTCTTGTCTCATAACTTTTTGCCAGGGTGTCACCTTCTGCTTATGGCTCTGTGTGCTTTGTTTCTTGGAGAGATGTTCCTTGTGGATGTCTCACCTCTTCTTAGAGTATGGTTAGAATGACTTTCCTTTACTTTTTGGCCTCTATAATGTTACAGATTTCAAACTGCACCATGTGTTGGAGATGTTTGCCTGTGGCTGATTTTAATGAGAAAAAGAGCTCCTCTGTTTCTAGTGATGATATGGCCCACTGCAGTAATGATTTGTTTTATTGCAAACTACTAGAACTTAAAGACCATTTATGGGTAAAACAGTTAGGTCACTGGAACTACGCAGACAATAAAAACATTATTGCTCCATTGGTGCCTGTTACTGTTTGTTAAAAGAAACACTACTCTTTCATTTTCCCCCAAACACTTAGAGCATCCTAATTATATCATTGCTCAAGCTACAACTGCTGTTCTCAACATCACATAAATCTTGCACCAAATTGATTTGTGGCTGAATTGTGAAAGGGATCAATGGATTCATTTGCACTGATTTGTCTCTGTTACTGAGAACGTGTCTGTACATGTGAAGGATGGGATTATCTGTGTTGATTCATAACCTCACAGATGTCTTAGAAGTTGGAGTGTACCTGGGATTCAGGGAAAAAGAATGGGGGAATTAAATTTGATGTTTTGTTTGATCTTGCCACTCCTATGATTGCCAAATTTCCAATGTGATGGAGTGAGAGGCTGTGTTGTCTCCAGCATTTTTTTTTTTCCCAAAAGCACTGTTAAATCCTTGGAGAAAACACCTTACAGTTTTCTTCAGCAATGACTTGACATTCTCAAGTACCATAAACAGTCTGTTACTGAACAAATGGTGGCTATGTCTGAAAGCTCTGCTTTCATGTAAGGCAAGGTCCTTAAAAAATGAAGTCCCAGGTGTGAGCACAAAAATCTGCTACCCTTAATAGGATCTGCTTTTGCTACATTATCTGGGACAGGCTCCCCTGTCAGCAAAGAAAACTGACATGATCCCTAAAGGGAATTTTCAGTGTGCATGAATAAATTACACTGTAGGACTAAGGCCTTAGTAAAAGCTTTGCAAAAAATATGTTTTTCCTGTGTCTTGTATAGTCTGGTATACACAACACATATAAGATTATGGTTTTCTGAATGTCACCCTGCCAATATAAAGCCATTGCTTATACTGCAAACCTGTCTCTGCTTTATCAATGTCGTCAGGTCTGTCAGCAGAATGTCTTTGCATAGGAACAGTGTCTGTGAGCACTTCTCTGTCACTTCAGCCATATCACTTCAACAAAAAACATGGACTGAGGTGGATTTTTTTTCCTTGGAGTAATTTTTCCATATCAGTGTTTTAACCTAAGGGGTAAGGTTAAGCAAAGAACTTGCAGCCTGACATGTTGTTCCTGTCTTGTCAGTCTGCTATTACTGCTATCAAAGGGAAAGTGCTGCAGAGAGGAAAAGGCTCCTAGCTTTTGACAGGCACAGCTATTCCTTGTTTGGTAAGTTTAGCTCTATAAGAATTTGGTCTGTCTCACGGCTCTGCTAAAAGGATTGTTTTATAAGATTACAGTTTATGTTTACAAGCATGATTTTATTTTGTGAGTCAGAGGGAATAAGGACCAAGCTTTGGCACAATAACAGCATTGTTGTTTCTATACATCATGCTCTAAAACATAACTTCTGAGTGGATGGGCATAATTTCTGTTAACATGACTTTAAAATGGACAGGCCCTAACCTCATCCCTTCCTTGTTTTGGCTCGGGAGAATTGTAGGAGCAGAGGCAACACTGAGCAGATGACTGAGAAGAAAGCTGATAGTCCAGGAGCCTTATCTTTTTACAGGTGTGTGATTTATGATCACTTCTTGTGGGGCCTGGATGTTGTCCTGGCACCAGTGTTAGGTAGAAGAGGCTGCTCAAGGATCCTGCAAGCTTATATGACATCAGTTTTTGTATCATCAGGTCATGCTTATACCTGCTTGCACAGAAAATATTCCTTTGCTGGAGGTTCTATTTGTTTTATTTGTATAGAGCAACTTGGCCTGATTTTACTGGTGATTGGCTAGGCTCAGAGAAATGGGTTTATTTTCTGCTGTTGTTTTTGTTTTCAGTTCTTTTTTGGTGAAAAATAAAAGAGATTGAAGGATTAAAAACCTCTACAAGGGAAAGGGGAACAGAGAAAGAAATGTGAAGAATGTGGGGAGAAAAGGGACATATTCTTTAATCTAAGGAGCCAATTAGGCATTGAAATTGCACATGGTAACGAACCCAGAAGCAGATAGGATTGAAGCAAAGAGAAACTGGAGAGGTGATGAGGAGGAAGAGATCAAACCCCAAGAGAGGACCTGAGTCATGTTCCTGTGAAATGGACCTGCCAATTTTGTGTTTTTTTCTGAAGTGTGGCTGTTGGGACTTCAAACTTCTGTGGAGCTGAAGTTCCGTGATCTTTCTTAGACACATTTTCTTTACAGCTCCAACAGCAGCTGGCCATTGTGCACCTCTACTGCCCCAGGTTCAAGATTTAGGAATATGACCTGCAAAGTACTCATTATCAAGTGGGTCATTCATACATTGTTTGTGTCAAAAAACACATATGAAGGAAGTAGGAAAGAAAAAGATGGCACCTGAATGCTGCTCTGTCCAAACCGGTCAAGAGAGTGTTCTAGCAAAGACCAGGTACT
Source organism: Petroica traversi (assembly GCA_025920805.1). Lineage (NCBI taxonomy): Eukaryota > Metazoa > Chordata > Aves > Passeriformes > Petroicidae > Petroica > Petroica traversi. Next base: position 10,973,678 of record JAHLSL010000019.1, read on the forward strand.
GCTCAGCATCCTGAGCAGCCACAGAGAGTGACAAGGAGAGGCTGGCAATCTCCTTTGGTTACCAAGAGCCTCTTTCCAATTCAAAAATAAGTACTGGATGCTGTGACTCAGAGTTGTTTACAATGTAGTTCACAACATGAGGCAGGAATGCCTGTTGTCACCATGGGCAGAAATTTTATATCTCTAAGCTGGCAGGTTAGAAATATTTCCTATAAAAATGTTCCTGGAGTAAACATGCCAAAGACATTTAAACAGTCAGCCACTTTGATAACAAGTGAGGTTAGCAGACAAAGATTTTAAAAATTGGAATTGTCTCCAGTTAATACTGACATGAGAGAAAGCTGAGGTGAAAACTATTCCTATTTTTGTAGGCTTTACTTGCTTGTTTGTTGGTTTGTTTTTCTTAGAAGTACAAATTATGTCACATAAAACTAAGGCTATGGACTTCTTTATACAAGTGTCACAAATTGCAAAGTGGGAGAAAAGTGTAGCTAATTGGAACTGATATAATCAGGACTGTAACTGCTGGTCAGCATCATCTGTGGGGGCAAATACAGAAGGAAAGCTTATGTACTGGTTCTGCCTAGGGATATTTGCAGTTCTTAGGGCTCAACGGTAGTTGTACAAGTATCCAACAGCTAAAGTCTGTCCATGAAATAGCTATATGCAAAATTATTTGACCAAACTAAAGGAAGGTGATGAGGTTTACTTTGGACTCTCTTTTAATGGTGTCTTCTAATGCTTAGTTTTAATGCTGTTTCTACATTTTCAGAAGAGGTATTTTAGTAGAAAGGATAGGCATTAGAGGATCTGTGTGTGCTGGTAGCGCAAAAAACAGCAACTCTGGCTGGCTTCAAAAATACTAGTAAGTTGATGCTTCCTGTCTCCCATCCCTGTTCTTTCTCCCTGAAATTACTTTGCTTCCTGCTGCAAACTAGATTTTGTGCCATTCATAATAATAATAATAAAATGACACTAATTGCTATGTGTAGTGGATGTTCTGAATTGAGCCTGAGGAACTGAGTGTAGGCTGTATAAGATACCAAACATAGCAACTTTGCAAACAGGGTAAATTAGAGTCAAGAAAATGTTATATAACAGAGCATGAGTGGTAGCTTAGAGCCTTCATTTTCATTCACACCCACAATTTGAGCTCTTTCACAGAAGGATTCTTACTGGGAGGTAATCCTTTGGAAAAAAGTCATCAAAAGTATGCCATCCTTCTGATGTTAACCATAGCAGAAAATATCAAAATAGAAAGTCTATTCAGTACAGCCTTTTCCTTAAGTGTCGAGAACACATTAAAAATATCTAGTGACACTTTAAAAATATATATTTTTAATGCAGGCTATAAAATACAACTGTGGATAAGTAGTCATTCATGTGAAATTAGAGTGACAGTTTTGAAGGCAGCTAAGTGACCTGGGAGTCAAAGCCAGGTTGTTCAAAAGTGATGGGGATACCTGGGGTCTCATGGGGCTTTCCTCTCTGTATCTCAGCCTTGTAGTGGATCCTCAGGCTTCTTCAGGGGTGGGAAAAGCTTTTCTATGGCTACGCAGCCTGGTGACTGAGTATTTTAGCTTTGGTGATGATAATTTGTGATAATTGCAAAGCTGCTCAGGGGTTTGGAATTGATCCTCCCTTGAGCTGGTGTCCCTGTGCTGGCTCCCAGGGTGAGCATGGTGCAGTGCACTCACATAGTGTTGCCCCTAGTGTCTAATACCAGCATATGCCTTGAAATGAGTTGAGTTTCACAAAAATTTGTTATTAGGTGTTTTTCAGATCATGTCTCTTATAGATATGTATTCTAAAACTCACCTGAGCAGCAATATTTCACGGTTTTCCTGTTTCTAAACCTGCTGGAAATGAGGGGGAAAGAAATGAAGTCCAGGACACGCTATAGAAAATTGGCACTTGGATTCCCCAAGAAAAAGGGAGCTCTGTGGCAGAAGAGGTTCAAAGCTACTGTGAGTGCAGGCTGAGGGGGGGGCAGGCAGGGTTTCCCTGGCACAGGGCTGCACTGCCCCTTGCAGCTCACAGCTTCCTGCAGGGAGTCTCTGGGGCCCCAGTCTGTGCCAGTGAAGGCTGAGATGGGCAATGCATCAGGAGCCCTGTGGCAGTGATCCCCTGGGAATCATGGCAGGCAGCAGGAACCAAGCAGGACGTCTGGAGTGCCCTGATGAATGCCAGAGAGAAGCCGTGCTCAGTCCCTGCCTGCTGCGAGGGCAGAGGCTGCTTGCTGCTCTGGACAAAGGTTGGCTGCTTAATTTTGTTCTGCTGTTGTTACTAAAACTCCACATAAATCTTGTGCGGTACTTGGTGTCCTTTTGAAAAATGCTTTGACCCTCAAATCTAATAATGTTGCCTGAGTAGTTTTAAGGAAAAAAAATTAGAAAAAAAGCATTGGGAAACTGAACAGTGTTAAAAACTGAAGCTGCCCATTTCCCAGTCTCTCTGAATGTGTGAGTGTGGTGGTGGTGGTAGTAGCAAGCTGCTTATTCCACAGAAAGCACAAGGATGTGTAAGAAAATAAAATCCTTGCCTTGCAGCAGAAAATAGCTCCTGCTGTGGTGGTGAATGGGGAAAACAGGAGAGGTTCAGGGTTTGTGTCTGCCCTTTTCCTTCCCTTCTGCAGCCCATCAAGACGCTTGAAAAATGCTCCCTTATCAGAGTGAGAGCTGCAGCCCCTTGGCCTCCCTGCAAAATCTGTGCCTGTGGAAGTGTCTGTGGTATTGGCTTGATAAACTCAAATCTTGGCTTCTTTCTTTAGACTGTAAGTGCACTATCTTGCACCCTTCAGCAGTTTGTTCTTTAATATTTTGTTCATCTTCTTCAATCTTAGTTAGTGGTTCTCTCTCTTGCCAGAAACAAGAAAACAAATAAATGCTGTAGCTGTAATGAAAGGCCTGAAATTCTGAGATTAAATGAAAAGCAGGCTTCAGGCTGAACTGTATCCCTCATAAAGTATATGAATTCGATTTCATGACCTATGCCTGCCCATTCAGCATTCTTTAATATCACAATGGCCTCTTCTCCTGCCCGTGCCTTATGCTAGTTGCCTCAGGAAGTGTGTTTGAAATTCCTTGTAATATAAATCCAGATAATTGGTCTTGTGGCTAATAATTAATTGAAGATGGAAATCTGAATGAGTATAGAGTGAAATGGGCTCAGCCTAGTGTTTATCTCAAATCAAAATTAGGATACATTTTTTTTTTCCACTGAAGCTTTGGTGTGGGTACTGAGGTCTTCTGTGTCTTATTGCAGAAAACAAAATGAATGAACTAGATGATGCTATTAATTTGTTTCTGAATTGGAGCTAATTTAGGAATGTGAAATGGAAGAGGTCTCAATGCTGATATATGTGGTTTGAACATCTGATAGTTCTACTTCTGAGGGAGGTGGGACTACAGTCAGAAAAAAAAACCTTCTTTTGGAGCAGAAGGTATCTGGTTGGGATTATCTGAACTGGGGAATAATGATTTTAGGAGTCAAAGCTAAAAATACTACTTAGGTATGTCATTGTGGAATAGTTTCACTGGAATTACTCATATAGAAAACTTTACTAGCATCTATGGGATTGGGCTGCCATTGAATACACATTAATAATGGTCTCTGTTAATGACTTGAACAGCAACTAAGAAAAAAGGACTGAATAAAGTAACTTTACTTTTTTACATATTTAATAGCATAATTAGCAGAAATTTTGAACAATGATAAACGGTGGGGAGATTTCATGCGGCTGAAACGAGAGAACAGACTATCACCTGTCCGGGTCATCTAAGGATTATTGTTGGCACTACTGAAGCTGCTCTTGCAAAACTGAAATAGCAATACTTTTTTTTTTTTCCAACAAATGAATATATAAACTTTCTGTTCAGAGCGCACATATGCACAGGGAAAACACATATAGGGTGTACCTGTTAATTTTGCATGTGAGTAGAACAATTTAGGACAGATGTGTTTCATGGGATCTGCAGGTGCTGATTGGTGTATTCATAGTTGCTGTGTGTGTGTGTGTGTATACGTATATGTGTGCATATGAAGAGTTATTGTTACTGTATATAAATTCTACCCCATTTTATTATTCCAAAATGAAGTTTTCCTAATCAGTGAAATGCTTCTGGTCTGTGTCTAGTCTAGCATATTGGTTGTTTTGTTAATTTTTAGCTTTTTTTTTTTTTGGTAATTTTGCCTGTTTAAGTGGACATAGGAGTAATGACATAATTATTAACATTTAAAAAATACTTTCATAAGTCATTATTATATTTTTTGCCTTTGAATCAGCATCTAATTTCTTTTTATCTATGTAGATTTTGGTTTTTTTCCATCTTTCTTTTTCCACTTGAAAACTAAAAGCTTTTGTCTTAATTTTCCAAATTTAGAGGTACTGCATGTGATACAAGTTTTTCAATGCCCCAAACCCAGCCTGTTACCCAAACACCTCTTCTGTGGGGATTCCAGGGCTCAGCAGACCCACCCCAATCTTTGTGCAGTGTGTTGCATTGGCTGCCCTCTATTACTCCCTGCTCAGCTCTGCAGAAGCTCTGCTCTGCTCAACACCAGCTAGAATTTAGGAAAGCTTATTGAATTTCATAGGTCGATAGTGTTTTATTGGTGCTGATAAATACTGCAATAACAAAAAATGAAGGCTATTTAATTATTGCTCTTGAATAGGATGTCTTTCAGTTGCTTCTGCTTTTCAATGTTTTTGTCTGTGTGGTTGGTTATTTTCAGATTTCCCCTTTGTTCAGATTTTAGTGTAAGGTCTGCAAAGACTAAAAATAAGTGCATACATTTTCAGGCATCAGAAGAACTACATTTTATTAAATATTTATTCTAATACAAAAAAGTAGTTTTCTTGTCATTCAACATCCTTGTTATTCAGTGGCATCCTATAGAAAAGTGGGTTTCACCCACAAAATAGGGTGAATATATACTTGGGAACTTGCCTGTGATAATTCATACTATTTCATTATGAACTTTCTTCCCTGCACAAGTAAGTACCTTTTCCTAGAGAAATGAAAAAAGTTTTAAATTTATTTTTAAACAATTAATCATTTTCCCATCAAGAACAGCACTGTTATCATATTTTCAAGTTTCTGTATGCACATTTGCTTCTGTAGAACCATGCTGCTTGTTAAGTATTTCCTGTGATCATGCAACAAAAATACTTTAGAACAGGAATAGTGTTCAACAGTTTAAAGAGTGTTATGTCTTTAAACAGCGAGTGGAGGTTTTCTTTCTTTTGATTTTGGAGTCCTCTGAGATGCTATTATGTATGGCAATAAAAGCTTCCCTATGCATTGAGAAGCTGGGATCTTCAAGATAAGCTTCTTAAAATTACTCAAAATATGCAAATTAATTCTATGGTTTAACTACACAGTAAAGCCTCTACCAAGAAAGAAAGATCTTGAATTTACAGTATATTTCCTAGACCTCATTACTTTCTGTGTGGACACATTTACTGTATGTGAAGAACGGCTCTGGATGAAGCAGAGGCGGAAAAGTTATGTTCATATTTATTGTGGCAAAATCTAGCTAAAATCTCAGGGGGGGTCTGTGTATATCTTAATTCATCATCCCTTGCAGACTTATTGATTTTATCAGAGTCTTAGAGACAATGTGAGCTGGAGAAGTGAAGCATTTTCCCGTATCTCAGTAGAACTTGATTTCACTGCAGTTTAATGGTTTCTATTGGTGAACTCCCAAAAATCAACTTTGTGGTCAACTAGAAAAGGAAAATACAGCAAATTAAAAATAGATTTTTACTAAAATCGTTGTTATTTCTGAATGTTTTTCCTAAGTTCTTATTATATCTAAAATTCTTGTCAACTGCAGATTGAATTCAGTCATTTATTAGCAGTTAATCAAAACCTCATTGACTTGTGCTGGAAAAGGTAGAGCATTTTCCACATAGCTCCTATTGCATCTCTAGACTTCAAGAAAGACCTATGAAAAATTTTCACAAGGACACTTGGAAACATGATCTTTAAAATTTTCTTTATGTAGTTCCTCCTCTCCCATCAGCATTTGTTAGAGATCCTAATTGAATATTATTAGAGGTGAAACCTCTTCCTTTGGAGTGAGTTTATATTACTGTGAGAACATTCATCCCAATATGAAAGAACTCTTTCATAGAGAAAGTGGCCTGATGTCCTGGCCAATTATTCTTTCTGCCTTAAGAAAAGTCCAGGGATATATAAGAATAAATTCTGGATGCAAGCAGACATTGCAGTTTTAATATCTAATTTTTTGGTGATTTTTTTATACTAACAAGCTTATTCAAATCAAACCTCTTAAGGCTTTCCACATCTTTAAAAGGTGAGAAAGTATAAGAAACAAGCTGAATAAAGTGCAGCAAATGCTTTACTAGAATTCACAGGCCTGGGAGAAGTTAAGGTCTTCCAGAAGGTGGAGATGCCAGGATACAAAAAAGTGTTTTTCTCTTTGCTTGCATCAATTCTAATAATCAAACACAAATTGTTGCATGACTAGTACAGAAAGATGGTTTTCATTTGTCTTCTTAGATTCATTTATGGTAATCACTGTGCTGCTTATGCTCCTGTGTGTTTGATTGATTGCTCTCCGCTCCTGCTGTTCCGTGCACGGAGAGCCCTGAGATCTGATGAAGCTGTCTCACTTTCAGGGTGGACTGAGAGAGAGATTTTGAGGTCTTTGCTACAAAAGCTTTCTAGTTATAATCTTATTATAGAAGCCTAAGGCAAATGCTGCAATGAATATGGAAATAAACAAAGAAAACCGTATATTGCTTGATTTAGAAGGAACTCATTACCTGTCTGTGCAGTGCCAGAACCCAAAGATCTCTAGGCTGAGATCCTGATGTGTAATGCAGGGAGCATATCCAATGTGCCTGGCGTGCACACTTGTAGCTTTTATAGAAGATCATTTCTCCAACTCAATACCACAGATTCAGAATGACATTTCTCTATCTGGTAAAAAATAATTTAAAGTTCTATTTAAAGGCAAATAGTAGATTCATCTCAGGCTTCGTGGATGTGCATGAAGAGTGGGATGGTGCTTAGACATGCCATGAATGCATGATGCCATCTCTTCATTACATTTCAGTTGGGACTAGTGAGGAATAATTTCTGATATGGATGATACCATTGTTATTAAATTTCACTTTTGATTATTGCCTATGTGGTTTTTGAACCCAATAGAGTACAAGTCCCATGAAATTCTAGCATTTTACTGCTCAGAAAAAAGAGAGAAAATTACTTTTTTTTTTTCAGTTGAGTGCAGTGTGCAACACGTAGCAAGAAGACTATCTATTTAAAAGTGCACTGCCCTGTCCAGCTGAGCATTTCCTCTGTGTCTCATCAGGAGGCTGCAGGTGCATTTTTACCCTTGTCATCTATTACCAGGAAGGATGACTCCTTTTTCTCTCTTAATTATAACTGAACCATACAGTATAGCTTTTCTAATTTTTGACAAGTAAAATTATAGGGAAATATTTCCAGGTCCACTGAAGATATTCAGTTCCAAATCTTTATTTCTTCCTTTATTTATTTTTTATTTTGTTTTTTTTGTTTTTTTGTTTGTTTTTTGTTTTTGTTTTTGTTCTAGGTGGTTTTTTTGTTTGTTTGTTTGTTTTTTTGTTGTTGTTTTTTTTTGGTGAAGGTATATTTTCTGTCCCTTTAATGTGGGGAAAAAAAGAAAACCAAATCTAAATCTGGGGTGCATCCAACCAGCATCACCAGCTGGTCAAAGAGGTGATTATTCTGCTATGTTCAGCACTGGTGAGCCTCACCTCAAGAGCTGTGAACATTTTGGATTCACACAGTTTAAGAAGGATCTGAAGGTTCTTGAATGCAACCAGAGGAAGGCAACACCACTGGTGAAAGAGCTGAAAGGCAGATCCTGCAGCTGAGGAGCATGGCTTGTTTAGTTTGGAGGGAGGGAGGCTGAGGGGAAACCTCATTGCTCTCTACAGCTTCCTGAGGAGTGGAAGTGGAGAGGAAGGTAGAGAACAGTACCTTCAGGAACAGGTAGAGAACAGTTGGAATAGCCCAAAGCTGTGCAGGGAAGGTTTAAACCAGACATTAAGAGCATTTCTTTACCAAGAGGGTGGTCAAACACTGTAAAAGTCTTCTGCAGAAGTGGTTGATGCCCCAAGGCTGTCAGTAATTAAAAGGCATTCATACAATGCCCTTAAAATGCTTTAGCTCTTGTCCAGCTCTCTCAGTTGGACTGGATAACCATTGTACATCCTTTCCAAGTGGAATCATCTCTTCTTCCACATCCTAGTCAAAGGGACAGGAACACTGTCTCCCCGTAGCTGACAGAGTTGTAGCCTTTGCTGTTATTTATGTGACTGATCTGCTGCCCTTTGTTACAGTCAAGTGCTTTGGCATGCTGCCAAGGCTGGGCGTAGGGGTTTATGCGCATGTTTGTGTTTTGGTAGCATCTCCTTTGCTTTCACCAGTGTCAGTGCATCTGCTTGTGCGACTGAAACAAGTATGCAACGGTACTGCGTTTAATTTAATTTAACTGAAACAAAAGAAAAGATGCACCAAAACCAGAAATATTCTTGAAGTATCCATTTTTGTTTCACTGTTATGCTTGTTGAGATGGGGGTCTTATCAGTGATGCAAAGCAACTCAGCATCACTTTAACAGCCCTAAGCTTGCTCCTGGGACTTAAGTGTATCTATCACAGGGCCTAACACTACACAGTGCAGTCATAATGTTTACAGCAAGAAAAGACAGTGTGTCTAGATCTCTGCTTATTAATTTGGTTATAATGGTGTGTTAATTATGCTGTGCTGCTCCCAGGGCTGAAGTTGCATGTGTGGCTGAGGGATCTCACCATTGCTCTGGAGTGTGCTGGACAGACGTGTTTGCAATGTGACTGGTGACAGACTGAGAGAAATCAGGAGGGCACAGTTGAATTACCCCAATGAATTATCTATGCCTTACTCAACTTGTGCTGAGTGAATAACTACTACTGAAAAGTGCATTGAAATCCCGTCTATCTGTAGCTGAATTGGGTTCATCAAATTTAGATCTGAGATTCAGTGTGATTGCAATGAAGGACCCAGCTGCAACAGTTAGACCTATGTCTGTGCTACCATCTGAGAGAGTTAATGGGTTGCAAAGAGTGTCTGGTCTGCCTCTGATCAAAAGAACTTAATTTTCAAATTTAGGAGAAAAAAATAACACCTAGAACTGGTGTAGGTGGGAGGGTGAAGACTGCCCACAGCAGTGTGGCCAAACTATGGAAATAGTGAGTTTTGAGAGTCAGGAGTTAAGCCAAGACAGCCTCTCAATCCAACTGTTTTTGTTCTCCTGTTACCAGCATAACATGCCGTCCCGTATGTTCTTTTTCTTATTTGTATCTGGTTCTTCTTCCTCCCACTCACAAGCTGCATTTCTTAAAAATAGAAACAGGATTCTCAGCCCAAGTTTAGTGATATTTCAAAAGGAATGAATGGCAAATTCATTGGGCCAAGCAGTCCTTGCCATGACTGTTTGCTGCTATGTATTTGGGCAATGATTATCCGTCCCGCTTTTCATTCTGTTTGGGCTTTTTTTTTTCTTTTTTTCTTTTTTTTTTTCTTTTTTTCTTTTTTTTTTCTTTTTTTTTTTAAATATCAGAGGAGGCATTATGGGAAATAGTAACTTCAGAGGAGGCCTGGGGGAAGAGGTAGCTGAGTTTTGTAGCTGGTTGTATTTGCTTGCAGTTTTGTTCAGATGATATTTTTAAAGATCTACACAGAAAAAGTAAGATAGCTCACCCAATATATTCCTGTGCCCATGAATTCTCTTATATAAAATACCTGAATATTCACAGTGTCTATGAGTAGATAGCTATCTGAAGACTGGAGGCTGTGTTCAGTCTCTGTTCATTAAAACAGGTATGCTGGGCAGGTTGTACATGGGGCTGCCTCCCACATTCAATTGTAAAGCTCTAATACCCAAGCAGTGGCAGCTGGAGGGTTTTGCAGTAGGGAAGGGAGGGGTCAGCCTGCCTTGAGGAGTGCTGCAGGACTAAATGGGAGGCACAGCATAGCTGAACATCACCCTAGAAAACACCCATCTGGCAGCTGCTTCCAGCTAGGGCAGCCCAGATACTACTTGAAGACTCAAAGAGGAGTTCTGTGATCTGCTGTTGCTCTCTCTCTATTGGAGATGTTCAGTTACTGGGCTGCCACCATTAGCTGTTCAATAGAAATATTGTTCTGAGTTCAGTTCCTGCTTCCCAGGAGAAGGAGATGAATTTCAGCACACTGAGCTGGGCAGTGGGACACAAGCACATCAGGCCAAAGTGCTTGGAAGGCACAGTGTGTGCAAAATCTCAATCAGGTTCTGACTTGTTCACTTCAGTTACGATTCAGCCCTTTGGTGGTTTCAATTCTGAGATTTTTTCATACCTCAAACAAGCAATGGGTATATCTTAAGAACAACTATAGATATTTAACTGTTAAATATGGCAGTTGGTACAGTCCATTTGTGAATGTTAATAATTATTATTATGAAAGCAGAAAAAGTAGGCTCTGAATAGAAAGAAGGAGTAGCAACAGGCATTTTGGTGTTTCTTCAGCTAGCTAAAATATCACTGCCAATGAAATTGTTTGCAGAACTTATATATTTAATGAATAACTTTGCTTTCCTAGCCAGAATACTGGAAAAGCATGATTATATACTATTCCAAAAATAAATGTATAAAATACTTGGGAGCTCTCTTGACTGTTACTTTGTATTACTGAAAAGCTGACTGCTCTGTTAATGTACTGTGCCAACGACATCATCTTTACTCGTTCTTCTACAAAAACAGGGACACCAGATTGATTCTCTCATTTACACAGTCTTGCACTTTTCAAAAGAGCTCTTCATAGATTGGCTAGACTTCAGCTAGGTATTTCTTATGAGCATCCCCTTGTACTGAAAATAAATAACCATCCAATGACTGGGGGTAAAAAGCTGTGAGCCAGCAGGTACATCTTTTAGAATATGTCTTATGTGCCCTCCTTATGGTCAGGACAGCCTCATTTTCTCTGTCAAAGGTGGCCACAGACCCACTAAGCCTATGGGTTCAGCCTTTAATTTGAACCTTTCAGATGAGTAAACTGAAGTGCATTTCTGATATCTGACTGTGTCATCCCAGCTTCACTGGCAATAACTCATTTCTGCAGCATTATATTACAAGATTAGTACTGGTATATAAAACCTCCTCACACTTCAGTATAACAGGATTGTGACTGCTTGTGTGGAAAACAAATCCAACTCATTTTAAGAGCTGTTGTTGGATCAGTGGTGTAGGAGGAAGAAGGCAATTTTCAAATTCAGGAAATAAAGATGTTCCAAACTTTTTCTTCCCAGAGCCCTTGCCTCAATTTTTCTGCTTGACTTGTTCACACAGTTGAAAAATTTGTGAAGGAGGATTATCTGAAAGTGCTTAACAAAATGTGCTTGGTAAGGATTGCTACACTAAACTTGTAGTTTGCTGCACACAGTGTACAGGCCAGCATCAGAACATTCTCTCTCTGAACAGTAGATCTCATGTCCCTGGAGTACCTCTCTAAAACCCCAAACCTGGTCTAAATCACTGGTCTAAAGACTTAAAAAACTGAGCTGGATAAGAGCTGGAAATTCCTGAAATATCTTTAGAAGTAATTGAAAGATAGAAAATTAGAATAGTAATTGTACTTTGCAATCCACAAGCAAGTAATATTTTTTTCTTAAAGATTATTTATCCAGTCATTCTAACTTCAGAGGCTTAAATATTAAATTGTACGGTTTTCCCAATTACCTGGAAATCGGGAGAAAGATATGACAGGGTGTGCCCTCAGAAGGCAATTCCTCTGCTCTCGTGGATCCCTGTAGTTCCATCAACTTTTCCAATTGAATTACACAGTGGAATATCTTGATTTAAATGTCTTAAGCCTGCCTTACCACAGTGACTCTCCTGATGCTCTCAGTGTTTTTCAGACTGCTAAATAAGGCAATAAATTTTAGATTAACAATTTCGTTACAAGAGCTGGGCTTGGAGCTTCATGGCTGCTGCTGAGCTACTGTAACGTCTACCACTTATCATTCAGCTTCTCTTGATAACAATAATTCTCTCAGTTAAAAAAAGCCTATTAGAAATTCTCAATTTTTTTTTTCACATTTTCCATAGCCATTTCTTCCTGTTTCATGCAAAGTTAATATTAAGTTGTGAATGAATTCTTCTCGTGTGTTGTAACTAACACTGAAAGGCTATGTCCTCCTGTTTCCCAGCATCTCTGGCCTCTAATTAAATCTTACTGTGTATTGCGACCAGAAGATATAAAGTCCTGGATCACTTTTTAATTTTTTTTCTATAGAATCCTCAAATACTTGTTACAGGATCACTTTCCTTCATGTATAATATTCATGCCCTTAGTTGCATGAATATTATACACAGATTTGGGCTATGTTTCTGTGTTCATTTCAGGCAGGGAGCTGTGTCATGCTCTGGATTTAAGCTCTGTGTTGCAATCCATTTTTTTTCCAAACTGTCTTTGGGGCTGAGCAGCAGTGTAACTTGGAAAGCAGTCTGCCTTACAATAATATGCTTATTCATCTGGAAATAGATACTTCAAATCAAAGTCTAACATAGTTCAGGCCTTGAATATTTGTGCTTATTAGCAGTCATATTAATACACTATTCATAATATTATAATATCAATAATATTTAATAGTATTTTTGTCTGTTTCTGCTCTGGCATTGCCTTGTTTTCTGATTCAGCCTGGGTGTACAAATTAACCTAATCTTTTTATGCTTTTAAAAATACTACAAATAAGATGTCATTAGACTTCATGTTTGTCCACATGCACACATCTGACAACATGAGCGCCAGTTTGATACAAATTTTAGTTTATTTTTTTAAAACCTGCTCCCTTGGACTGTGTCCTGAGGGCAAAGTTTTGTTCTTACAATAATGCATATCTGAATTAAGACAGTGAAAGACCATTGGTTTTTCTTGATTCAAGGAAGGTTTTACTAAAGCTGAAGGTATAATTTACAAGAGGAGACATACGAAATTTATTTTGCTATGTGTTATATTCATCTGTGAACAGCCCGTGAATTCAGTTTGATTTATTAATTATTTGCAATTATTTTCATAGTGAAGGCTTTAGGAAACCGGGGAAAAATACAGACAGACCTTGCCTGGTTAGTTGAAAGAAATAAGTAAATAACTTTGTTTCTTTGGGTCATTATATCTGTTTTCTCACTGGTTAGGTGTAATTCCTTTTTCAGTTTCCTAAGAAGAGTCTGTGCATGAATGGACTTACAGACATCCCTAATAGTGCTAATGAGCTTGGAGTAAAGGAATACCTAGCACATAAGATTAATTTCTCAAATGTTATCCCCTAAGTAACTCTATAGCAATTGTTGGTTTCGCAAAGTTACAAACACTACCAGTTTTGATATTTTACAAGGACATATTAGGAAAAAAAAAACCACATCAGGAAAGGATTTGAGCTTCTTAGCTTTCTGATAAAGGATGTTGATTTTGACAGTTTAAACCAGAAATAATAGAGGATTTCTAAGATTCTTAGTGAAATGCCTACAGTTTTATTATTCCCCTAGGGTTTTGCACTGTTATTTTGTCTCATCATAAGTCAGATAAAGCATGTGAAGGGAAAAATTCAGTACAGAAGGGCAAATTGTGCTTGACAAACCTGATCACATTCTAAGACAAAGTAATCTGCTTGGTTGATGTGGGGGAGCAGTGGACATTGCCTGGGTTTTTTCAAGGTTTTTGATACATGTTTCCACAGCCTTCTCCTGCAGTACCTGGCATGTGATGGTCCAGACCTGTGGTCTCTGCAGTGGGTGGCACCCAGAAGGGAGCAGCAAATAGTTCCTTTTGAAACTGGCACCCTGTCAAAAGTGTGGTCCCCCAGGGATTTATATTGGGCCAAATTTCATTTAATATCTTCATAAGTGATCTGGATGATGGGATCAAGTGTACTCTGATGAAGTTTGCCACCAAACTAACTAGGAAAGTGGATGTTTCAGAAGGGAGAGCCACTTCGCAGCAAGACTTGGATAGACTGGAAGACTGAATAAATAAAAACTTTATGAAGTTCAGCAAGGAAAAATGTATGGTCTTTCACCTGGGAAAACATAATCTAGGTGTGCAACACAGGCTGGGATCCATTGGCTGGGGAGCAGCTCTATGGAAAAGGACCTGGAGGTCCTGGTGGACAGCAAACCCAGTACAAGTGAACAGGGTGCTGCTGAGGCAGAGGAAGTCAAGAGGATGCTGGGTCACATCAACAAGGGCATCCCCACAGCAGAGACAAAGAAGACAATATCCCATTTTACTCGGCTCTTGTCAGGCCATATCTGGAATCCTTAATTCAGTTTTGGTTGCTGCTATATAAAAAAAGATGCAGACCAGCTTGAGAAGGCCAAGAGAAAGGTCATGAAGATGACAAAAGGACAGGTAGGTCTGCCTGCCATCTTAGGAAAGTCTGAGAGAATTGTTTGCTCAGCCTAGAGAAAAGAAGGCTTAGGGCAGACCTAATCACCATGTTCCAGTATTTAAAGGATAGTTACAAAGAAGATGAACACTCCCTTTTTACAAGGAGTCACATGGAAAATACGAGAGGAAATGGGTACAAGTAATGCCTGGGGACATTCCAATTAGGAAAAAAAAGAAGGAAATTTTTTCACAATAAGAACAATCAGTCATTGGAATAATATCCTCAAGGAAGTGATGGATTCCTCAGTGTTGAATTATTTCAAGATTTAGCAGGACCGGGTGCTAGGCCATCTTGTCTAGATTGTGTTTTTGCCAAGAAAGGTTGGAACAGATGATCCTTGAGGCCCTTCCAACCAAGATATTCCATGACTCTGTGATTCAGTAAAAGAGAAATGCCAATGAGACTATATTTTTCTTGCATTAACTACTGTGACTCTTCTCAAGTTTTTAAGCAGTAGAAAATTGGAAGTAGAGTGGTTTGCTGTAGCTCTAATTATTTATTTCTGTCAAATTCATGCCCCAGTTACAAATTAAGTTATGAGAGCTTTAACAAGAGTTTTAAAATAAAATAGGCAGATCATAATTTAATTATATTTTTAAGAGAATCAGAATTAGTTTTAATAAAGACAAGTGTCCTATTCCCAGCCCCAGTGTTTAAGAAAAAGGTGAACTGCAGACAAGATCCCACATTATACCTCTTCTCTAAGCTTCAGCTTAGGTCTCAAGTCTGGGTTACATTAGCATTCTTTCCCTGATTTCTTGAGCTTTCTCAGGGTACATAAAAGACCTAAACAGAAATTAGAAAGGAAGAAAAGGAAGCATACCCATATAACTCTGTGGTTAAGATAAGGTCCATTCCTTGCTTTAGGGCCTTCTTATTTCATTTATATGGAATAGCTGCTGACTAATGGACATAAGTAATTCTTTGGGATCAATAAATGCTTCTTCCCCACAGTTTAGTGTTCTAATCATACTCCTGTTCTTACTGTCCTTTGGTCTGGTCAGTGTCTGTTTCTTGCCTGCATGGTCACAAAGCTTTGAGTCCCCATGGCTAAGGAAATCTGTGAAACAGCAGATGTTTATGGGGCTATCTTAATGTTGTCAGTGTTTCCAAATTTTTTATAGTTTAAATATGATCAAAATTCCACATAATGGGTCCTGCAGGGTTTTAACAAAGCAATCAAGCTTCTCTACCTTTTTTTTTATTAGTTTCAGAGTGCCCCAAATGAGGTTTCCCTAATTTCTTCTTTCAGTATGAATGCTGAATAGAAGATTTTGTTATCACATTACCAAAACTGATTATTTAGGAGTGTGAAAGAAACAAGATAAATCTGTTGCGTTTACCTGCGAATGACCCAAAGCATGTGGAAAAAATGGAATTTTTAGGGGCTTTGGCTGCTGAAACAGGAAGAGTCATTAATTTGGAATAGGTCTTACCTTTCCTACTACAATTTTTTTTATAGTATGGACTACTGACCTTACTTTTGCTACTACAACTTTTTTGAGAATTAAGTGATGTTTTACTTTCAATTGTGGCTATAGCACATATTATAGTCTTACTACTGTAGATAGGCATTTGGTTTTGGAAAATGATCTGTCAGTCTTTTGGCAGCTGACTGGGTATCTGGCCCTCTAGAGTTCAGGAAGTGTTTGGTAAATTACTTTCCGTGGTTTGATGCAAAAGTTTGGACCTCTGGGCCCAATGTACCAGAGATATACCTCTAAACATATACAAGAAGAACCTATACTGAATAAAATATCTGTGGTGGATCTGGAGGTGCAATAGAGCAACTTGAGGTAACAAGCCTGGTGGTCAGAAGTTCATATGTGAACACAGTGACTGAGCTCAGGAAATAGTTGTCTAACAAAACTAAAAGCAAAAACAAATGAAGGTTTAAAATGAACCAGCAAACAGGTAAGAATTATTTTATAGTAATAACAGAGCTTTTTAGCTGTGATGATTTATGCAGCCTGTGGGGTTGCTTTTGTCCAAAAAGAGTCAAAGACAAAGACAAGAGTCAAAGGCAAAACTAGAGCATAATAGTAAGCAAAACCTCCGGTAAGACATAAAAAGGATTTTTCTACAGAAATATACTTCATTTGTGATATATCAAAACAGGTACAGAGAAACTGCCTCAAGTATCAGAAGCAGGTTTACTTGGGTCATCTTCAAAAACGGCAGGATGTGCATAAATTGTTTACCTCCTTTTCCTCTAATATTTAGTTCTTTAAAAAAAAAAAAGTGCTGTTTTTTAAGAAGCCTTTATTACATAAAGAAGCATACTGGCTTCTGGAGAAAAGACCTGTATTGGCTCAGACTAAGCTGGATCTGGAAGTGGGAAAGTTTCTGGGAAAGGGCATTGCACTATGATGATCCCCAGCAAGGTGGAACAAGCATAGAGGTAAGTGCAGGCAGCAAATCCAACACTGGCAGGGATAAACCTGGAGGGCTCAGGAATACCATAAAATGCCGATAACATCTTTCATCTGCCAAGTGAATGTGTACCTGCCACCTCAGGGGCAGTAATGGAAGTAAACTTTGATTAACTGGTAAAATGTAGAAAAAAGTTGATGATGTGGTGCAGAGTCTGAGCCTTGCACTGAGCAAGAGTAAAACTCATTATAAATTGAATTTTGTTGGTTTGCTTTTGTTGAATACTTTTAGTCACATAGTAAACCACAGTGCATTTAAGTAAGTAATTGGAAAGAGACAACCTGAATAAATAGTTTATTTTTACCACTCTGACAACAATTATTAATTGCAATTGAATCTTAAAGAACACTTTATCAGCATTAATAGATGAACTTCATATCCTTAAAGATTACAGAAATCCTGACCCCTGGGAATAGTTGCATTTTGCAGTTTCAACTTTCAGTAAGCCTTGCAATGGTAAACCATAATTTGCTCATGTTTTATGTAGTTTGCATCCCTGTATTTACAGTTGACAGCCCTCAGTATGTACGTTCAAGTTTCTCTGGGTTTGTCAATTAATGAGTTTTAAACACCCTTTGTTTAATCTAAGTTATTGCTGCTTCTGGGAGAGTTGCATTGTGAAGATTGCCTCTCCCAGCTATGTAACAGAAGGTATTCTATACAAGAGAAACCTTTGAATTTCTTATAATGTATGTTTCTGGATGGATACTTATTTTACGAGTAGTTTAGAAACCTGTTTTGTCCTATTACTCATTTTCATGATAATATTGAAAATTAACCTTTTTCCCATACTGGAATTTTAATATAAGTCAAGGTGATGCATCTTTTCTTTCTAGGATGTAGCCAGTATAGGAGCTTGCCTTCCTTTTTGCAGACACTCCTAACATTATTTCTTGATAACCACATTATATTTTAGTGAATGAGTAACACTTTAGCTGGGCAAAAGATTTTTCTTCTCTCATCCACATGTCATCATTAAAGACTGCATACTTCTTGGATTAATCTCACAGGTTCCAAGTCACTAACTGTTTTGAATTTATAGTTCCTGAATTTGGATAGCTATTAGCTCAAAGTTTAATGTTTCAATCACTTCTGCTGACTGTAAAATAATCACTTACCTAGAACCTAAGAGTTTGGAAAATAATTTTTATTTGTAAATGCTTCAGTGATGCATACTTCACTGCATGGGCTCAAAACAAAACAAAAAATCAGAATGCTCTCAATTTTGAGCTGAAAAGAACAGGGAACGTTCTGTGTCTTACCCATGCTTCAAAAACTGTATTGATATGAGTGGAATAAACTTCTGCACCCCTACCTGAGTGAGTCCTAAAGTAGTGAGACTGCAAGAGACTATCAGAGAAGATGCCATGGGCTTCCTTCTTTGTATCTCTTACAAAGTTCTTGCTCAGCTGATGTTTTGGAAAGCCAGAACTATCCCAAAGTACTTAACATTTCTGTAACTGTGTTTGAAGTAGGAGATCAGGTGCTAAAAGAAAGAGACAAGTTTTGGCTTCTGAATTGTGGAGAACATACAAATTCCAAGCAAAAACAAGTCTCTGGTTTGTAAACACTACGGAATAGTTGTGACAAGGAAGGAAAAGCCATGTGTTTAGTGTTGCTCCTGTCGTCTGCAGGAACCTCTGTGCTTTTTCTTGAAATATGCACCTTCCTTTCTGTCTGCATCCCATTACATAGCTTAGGCTCAGCAACAGATATTTATAAAGTGTTTAGATGCATGTTAAGTCTCATGAAAGCCAGTAGTAACAACTCTAATCATAATTCAGTGCACAAATTCAGTCCTGAATTTTGTTGTTGCAGAGCTGTCATTACACCTCTCAGCAGCACACTCATGCTCATGAGAAAATAATCTATAGCAGGCTAGTAATTAACTTGAGCATTTTTAAAATAAGAAACCAAACGATGTGAGATTTCTCCAGTGTTTCCAGCTAGAAAAAAGTATCTTTAGCAACATAAATGTTTTGTTTTCCTACATTCCTCTTCTCTCAAGAACAGAAATGTGGAGAATCCTGTCTGGAAAAGAAATGCAATTATAGTGTAAATTTTGTGCCAACATATTCAGTGTCGTGGATTTAAAGGGTTGTACATCAGTAGTAATACATTCCTTTTAAATCATACTGGAACATTTCTGTAGTTCTAACCTTGCAGCTTTGCACAGAAAAGCATGATGGTGCTACCCATACTGTACAGTGCCATCTTCTACATTAGACTTGTGAAGAACTTCACTTTAAAAAAGCCAAAACCTACAAAAAGAAAAAAAAAACCAAAGAAAAACCACACCCAAATTCAGTTGTGAAACACATTTGCTGCTAATGTAATTCAGTGCTGCAGATTTGTTTTCTCCATAATTATTTTATATCTTCAGCCAGACTCTTTTCTTTCAATCAAGACATATTAAGTCATGATTTTAGTTAATAAAAGGATTTTGAACTTTCAGAGTCCCCAGGCATTTTCCTTCTGTAGCCTAGAAGAGATGCTAGATTTTAAAAGGGACTTACAGACTTTGACATGTCACTCATAGTAAATTGGTGGAACGATAAATCAAGGAGATTTATTTTTGCCAGAGTAATGGAGATACAGTAAGCAAATTTTCTTGTTTTAGAAATCTTTATATAGCATAGACATTTTCTCACTCTATTTGTTGTGATGGGGTGGAAGATGAATGAAATAATGTTGGATAAATGACTCTGATGTTATCTGACTACTAGTACCATTATCTCTACTGGAGCTGTCAGAAATATTCCATTATATAAGACAGATAGTGCTCTAGTTACTGTCTAGAAGACTGAAATATTATGATTATACTGCCTAAAACCAACCTTTACTTTCCTTCATAGGAAGCCTCTATTTCAAGAGACTTAGTTAAAAATTGTTATTTCTGGCAATTGTTATTTTTATAGTGAAATGAATCACTGTTCAAAAAATAAATTTTAAAGCATCATGATGAGAACACTGAGGTTTTAAACTGTAGAAAATGTATGTGTGTGTATATATATATATGTATGTATATGTAGATTCACATATCTTCGTCTTCGTAATGCTGAAAATTAATTTGAAATTAAAATACCTCTCTGATGCGTGGATTGAAACTAGTGCAACCTTTGGGTGGAAGCAGGTACCATTTAGCTTTGGTTACAGTATTTGTGCAGAGAAGAGTTTAAACTTGAAGTCTGCATATGTTTTTGGAAGCAGGAATGCAGACTCCTGTGTCCATGCACCTTTTCTCTGCAAGTGCGTGACATGACACTTGTATGATCATCTGGTAAGAATGCCAATGTGTTATTCCAGTCAAGGCCACACAACCTCCTTTATGTGATGGGCATTAGTGGCATGCTGCTGGTTTTGTTTAATAAAGCATTATTTGCAGTGGGTAACAGCTATTGAAAGTCAGGTTTAGGCTGGATGTGATGGGCTGAAGGCAACACCAAGTTTTCTCTGACTTCACTCTGACTGTCATATTTGTATTTAGATCACAGCTGCCCAGGAAATTGCAAAAATACTTAGATAACATATTTGTAAATTCCTGGCTGATCCAAAAATACTTGTCTCTCTAAAGGAGTCAGTGAGACCAGGTGTTTCTCATGTAAGTGTTGGTATGATTTTTATTTATGTAAGTTCAGGTGAAACTGGCATTTGAACATCCTATCCTTATCTTAAAACACATGTTTACACAGACATACCGGTGACTTTACATTAGACTCAGTGTCTCAAAGAGATATAATGCCAAACCGACTGCTTTCATAAAAGCCCTGGAACAAAGAATTTGTCATACTGGATAACCCTCTGAACTTACCCTCTCCCCATCCTAGACCCTGTCAAGTTATCAGTATTGTACAGTGTTGCAGTTATAAATAAAGCTGACTTTGGTGCTCAGGAAGAGATATTTACAGAAACCACTCTGTGCAGCCTTTGGATCCATAGCCATATATCCACTCACAGATGGGATGAACAAGGATCCCTGCAGAGATTCCCCAGCCACCACGCCAGTGAACACGATGCTGTCCCATTGCACTGCCTGCATCTCCAATGGGAAGAAAGCAATTATTGTGCTATAGGGCCCTTTGCACAATATCTTTATTTTCAGTTTGGCTTTTTTTTTTTTTTTTTAAACTATCTTTGCACTGGTGAGCAGCAAAAATTCTTCTGCTCCCATAGGCAATCAAAACAAGGAATGGGTTACCATTAATTAGCCTTCTGATGTCAATAGCATGCCTTTGTATTCCTTTTTCAGTGATCATTAGCTTCTTTCAGAGTGAAGATGATAAAAGTTGTGCTGCCAAAGAAACCAGTATGACAAAAATTATGTAGAGTGATTTGCCACACAAATTGTTGATATCTCAAATGTTGCTACAGCATCACAATATATTTTTTCTTTTTGGTACCACAAACCTTGACACTTTAACTAATGTTACATGTTGCAGATATTGGAATTCACTGTGAATAACAGCCATTTATTGCCCAGTCCATTCTCCTGCTCATTTGTAATTAATGAGCTATCTTGATTTTTTGATGGAACTTTTGATGCTATTTGTGCTTTTTATATAATTTTAAAAAATTTTTAGTGCTCGGGTAGTCTAAAAAAAACAATTGCAGAGTGTATTTTTTTGTAATAATGCTTCTTGTTTTTCAGCAGAAGACTGACACTTTCCAATCTGCAGCCTAATCAGTAGGAAACAAGAATTCATTAATTTTGCAATTTTAGTGTTGTTCTTCATTGTTGTACTGATTCATGCAGCTTTTCAGACTTACTTGCAGTCTGATGGAATGATAGTAGTCGCACTAATACTCATAAATCATAAGTAATGGCCCTACAGATAAGGAGACTGGAAGTTGTCTTTCATGTGTGAGCCAAGATAATTATAGCTGGCCTCTGTCCAGCTGCAAGACAGAGCACACGAGTGAGACAGAAGTGACTGCAGGCTTTTCAGACCATCAGCACATTCAACATATGCATTGTTAGAGAGGAATTCTTTAACCAATGGTTTAAGAGTGAGTATTATTATAGCTTGTTTTTATTTGAATACCTGACTGGAAAGAGGCAGTGTAAGTTAGTTATTATCTAAAAAATAACTATTTAAACAGTACGGTTTTTCTCTTTTTTGCTGGTCACACTTGTGAATGCAATGTAAATGGCTTTTCCTTTGCTGAATAATTAATAAATAATTCATGGTACTGAAAACCTTTCAAGTGGATGGGAGAGAAGGAAACCCAGTGGAAAATATATGGTCTGTTCCAGACACCCAGAATTCAGAATATGAGAGAACAGGAGACAGAAACAAGGGTTCCAGGCCTCATAAATAGAAGAAACATGCAGAAGTAAAAGAGACTGCAATTTGTTTTGGAGTATAGCTTGATTTTTCTTCTCACATTTATATATAGAACAAGAACAATTTGCATATCCAAATAGCAGAGTCTGAAGCTGTAGAAGGATGAGACAGAGGAAATATTCTGGCATCCTTGTGATATCACACAAGAGCAACTTATTTTTAAAATAGTTTTTCAGAAAGGCGTTGAATAAAACCAAAGGTTGGGGTGTAACTACCACCGCAGAAAACCACTGAATCACAGAAATCACCAGACTTCAAGAAGTTAGCTAGTCCAAACCCATGTCCTAACTCAGGATCAGCTATACCTGGGTTATTTATGAAAAATTTCCATTTAATGCCTTCTTAAAGATGCTGATTCATATGAACTCCACAGCTCCCCAGGACATTGTATTCCAGAGTTCCCTGCCATTGGGAAATGCTGAAAATTAGAATCAGTGTTTCTATTCTTATACAACACTGAGGCAAGAAATACATTTTTTCTCTGTAGTACCTCCTTACATGTTTTGTTAGCACATCTTCCCTCAGTCTTCTGTAGAATTAAACAAGCTTAAATCCTTAAACCTCTCTCTGTAGCCTTGCAATAGCCAGCTGCTATAATGAAGATGAATGCAGTGTAGTCGTTGACAGGTTCCTAAGCAGATGCAAGACAATTGGTCCCTTTTTTGAACTTTTGGCAATGTTGGGAATGCTTCTGATCCCTTGGGGTGACATAAAGATGAGGAAGAATGCCCAGAAGTTAAGAGAAGAGCTTAAAAGACAAGCAAGCAAAGTCCTTTTTTTAATGTGTGCTGGTTTCCCCTTTCTCTTTGGCTTGAAAGATAAACAGCATCAGCCTCCTTAATTGGTGCTTATTGTCCATCCTGTGTTTTCTCAGACTTTTTTGAATGTGTTTCATGCCTCAAAAAACAGTACCTCCTCCACTTACTTTTAAACCAGACAGCAAGATTAGTGAAATAAGTGAGCAAATGAATAGAAGAGTATTCCTTTTGAAGATACAAGGCCTTGAAACAAGAACAGTAATTCAGGGGCATATGGCACTGTGTTTACCCTCTTCTGATGCTCTTTAGCTTATAGTACCTCATCTACTGCCCCCTATCAGAGACAGGGACGCAGTCTGTGTATTCCTTTGGGGTGCAATTCATACCAAGGTAACTATCCAAATTTAATTTGCCCTTCACTAGTAGACCCCAGTTATGACTCTTTGTCTTGTTACTGTACTATATTTCACTCAGTAGAGTTAAACTGGAGATGTTATCTGCATAGTTTACAAGAAAATTAGAGCTTTAACATAGTGTAGTTGCTTCTATTTTGGCTGAATGAATCACTTGCCAGTGTCTTATCAGAGTTAGACTTAATTAACAAATATTTTGGCCTTTGACCTGTTTCTCAGAAGGTCCTTTCTCATATGTTCCTTCCTTATTTCTCCTTTGACTGCTTCTAGGTCGAAATACTTATTTGTAGCAAATGAAGATATCCCAATTCATAAGCTTAGCAATTCTTTCTAACGTCTGTTTTTAAGATTGATTAATCAGTACATTATAATAAAGTTACTTGGAATAAGTGATCCGTCAATCTCACCATAACAGAATTATCTCTATGAGTCTAACAATACAGCCCTGAAAGACTCAGATGTGTGATTTGACTGGGGAATTAATATGGACACTTTCTCTCACTTTGGATGAAAGATTTGTGCTTCCTGGTGCTTTGCCTTGAGCTCTCAGGTTCCACTCACAAATGAAGCAACAGATTTGCTGTCTGCGGGAGATGAGGAGTAGTGGTGCCTCCTACTCCTGCCCAAAGGCAGTCTAGGAGATGGAGAGCTGCTGTTTTACTTCGTGGAATTTTATGAGCTTGAGCTTGAATGACTTTGTTTTGAAACTCTGAGGTTCAAGTACAAAAACGTTTGGTTCAGGGCTCACTTGAAATCAGTTCTCAGTCTGCTTCAAAATTTGGCAAGCTTCAACTAAGAGATGCTCCTTGGCTGAGATTCAGATACCTACAGAAATCTTGAAAAAGGAGTAGTTTTCGCAGTTTTTAGGCTTGTAGTGGGGCTGCTGTAGATATGTCAGGTGTTTAGTGAGTGCTATAACAGATATTGAAATAATAGCAAGTTCTTTACAGAAGTTCTGATCTGCTCTCATCTTAAGAGAATATTCAATGAACTGAAAATTTGTAGTCTGTTGAATTAACTTTTATTCTTTATCACATCCTTTTAGTTAATTTTTAATAGAAATCAAAAAAGTCAAAAGCATGCTTTCTTGCATTTCATGGGGTAAAAGTCCGTAGCTAGATTATTTTTCAAAGTCTTCTGTCAGTTTTCTCTTTCAATCCATGTCTAACAGCTTCAAAAGGATGGAGTAGCTTGCATCTCTGACAATCTGTTGGTCTACACTTACTTATGTACGAGGCTGACTCAAACTCGCCAAGGATCACATAGAGTTTTATAGCCTTTGCAAACAACATCAATGAATTAAATTGGCTAGAACAAATAAGGTGACAAAGGGTAATCATGAGTGGCAGAAGAAATAAAAATTGTGCAATTTAAGAACCGAGGAAGTCCTTGGTGACCATCAGTTACAGTAAGTGTGTTTTCAAGGAGACATTTTATAATTTAAGGCTTTTTAATAGCAGTCTCAATTTTAGTGTCTTGTTCAAAGGATAACAGGGCATGACGACCTTTTACTTGGTATTGTACTTCCAGAATTGAAGACTGAGAAAGAGGGCTGGATCTGGAACGTCTTGAATAAACTGCTTCTGACCATTGCTGGCACACTTATATTCTTCTTTCTGATACAGATACCTATACGCCGTTTTGACTTGTATTTGACATTTCAATTTTGCTTCTAAAGGGGAGGGGCAGAAAGAATAATTTGTCATTTAACTGTATTGTTCTGATAGCACTCTCACTGGCTGCTGTTCAAAATCAATACTAAGAGCCAAAGGATTTTATTTGCTGGGGGAAATTGACAGAAACCACAACTGCTTTTCCAGAACAGTTCTTCACATGGATACTCAGCACTAGTCTTCATTTTCCTGTGTAGATAAGCTCTGGGTCAAACACATGTATTTTGCTGCCTCCTTACAAAGTCCAAGAAAGTTAGCAGAAGCCCAAAAGAAGTAAGTGCTGTGTGCAATTAATGCACTACATGCAATACATTACTATTTGCATGGTTCTCAGAAACTCAGTATTCTGAATCTAAAACAATTCCTTTAGTTGAGTAGAGAATGCTAGAGATGGTGTCTCTCCTTCACTCTGCATCTTCACCAACAAAAATTGTTGTTTTGCCCTCTTGCTTCTCCCTGCGCTACTTCCTTTTCTTCCCCTTGCCTTGGGAGAAGCAGAAGATGAACAATGTCTTGTACCTCAGAAAAGAGGTACTTAAGGTTTCCACCTCAGGGGCTCTATAAGGTTAAATCAGAGATAAACTATTCCAAATTCCAGACAGATATGGGTATTTCCTGAGAAAAAAAAGCTGACTTTAAAATTATATGAATGTTTTCCATCCAATTTTAGACACATGGCCTAGCTTTGGTATAATCAGACTCCATTATAGCAGCTGTTCATTTACAGTAACTTCAGCAGAAAAAATCCTTTAGTTCTGTAGTAATTGGCTTTGTGAGAATTAACATACCCCACAAGACTGATCCTGAAGACAGTAATCCTGTTCATCTTGCCTTTCCCAGTGAATGCTATATTTAATATCTAAATACACATTTCTCCTTACGTTCTTACTGTTTCAACATTTAAATTGAGTAGTGTATATGAAATTCTCTCCCTAATAATACTGAAAAAGTATATTGAAGGGAAATTTGATCTGTCTTTATAATGTTGATTTGGCAAATGCCAAGTCCATGATTTGGAATAGCTTTCCAAAGTAGCAAACATCCCTTCAGATCATTGGAGTTTGCTATAGTGAAGCTAGTTGGTTTTCACCATCTTTCAGGCCTGACAACTTTCTCTGCAGTGACTCATCTGATTTTTAATAGATACTGCATAACACTGGTTTTCATTGTGCTTGTTTTGTTTTCCACCATATGGACTTTCTCAGTAACAATATACTTTAGAAGAAAGAGCTGATGTAAATGTACTGTTCCTTTATAGTTCTTTGTTTTTTGGAAAAGTGGACAAAGACAAGTTATTATTCATATGCAGAATGACTAAGAGGCTAAGGGCAGTGGAACCATCAGCCTTTAATTTTATATGCTTTTCTGTGGGAGATTTTGGTATGTGTGAGTATTTCAAAGAACTGTAAATCCAGTTAATTTCAACTATCATTAGGCTAAAAATAGTGGGAAAGATGTTAACTAAACAAAGTTTTCTTGTATCATATATAGGAATAAATAGAGCTCTGAGTATTGAGCACTACTGAAAACAGAAACCTAGTCTCAGACTGGAAAAACAGATGTCTGTATTTAGATATAAATTGGATGACTTTTCTTTAATAGCAGTTTGAATTTTGCAGTTTTCTTTTTTGTGCATGAGTTTAAAACCAAAATCAACCAAAAGGCTGATGGAGAGGGAGGTGGAGCAGAGAGAAACGAGTGCCAAGCTTGCTAGAGTGAGGTGAGCTGTCTTTTAGCTTCTTCCAGGCCTGAAACAAACATGTGTGCTAAGGGACTCCTATATTAAGGGTCAGTTGGATTTTTGTACCAAGTCCATCACCACATTTTCATGTCACAGATGCACAACTGTTTCATTCTCCTCTGGCATGGTAATGTTGCCCTGCTCACTTGCTGTCATCCAGAGTCCCCTGATTCCAGCTCCAAGGTATTACATTGTACAAACACAGTCCTAACAAATCAAAAATGTCCTTAGCTTAGGAGAGGTCTGTAGTAGTATCTGTAGGGTATCTTTACAGAGCTTAGTGGCAGCTTGCTCCTCTCCCTCTTTTCATCCTCTCCTAGCCTTTGCTCAATGCTGTAATGTGCTTTAACTTCAGCCTTCGTCTTTTGGTATTTGCTCCATGGGTAATCTCACTTGAAATCTTGAATTTTATCTCCAAGTGGGTGACAGATGACCTTCTTTTGAAAGCTTTACCTATTCTGAAAATAAGGAAAATTTACTGTAAGAACTGGAAAAAAGCTGTTTGCTGTTTTATGGCTGTATTCTAGAGCTGAACCAATCAACTGACAAAACCACAGAAACTTCAAACACTTTTTCTTACCCTATTTTCTCTCTTACCCAAGCACTCTCTGAAATCTTTGAATTCCTACATCCTCTTGAAAAAGTGGATTCACAGCTCATGGAAATGACAATTAGAAAATGTGAATTGGTTTCATAATTTGCTTTATAAATAAAACAATTTTTATAAATAGTTTAAAAAATATTACTGTTTAAGATCTGATGTACAGAAATCTTTAGAAAAAATGCAACTATGAAAGCATGATTTGTTAAGAGGAAACTAATGCAATTATATTTATGAGTTAATTCATTAGATGATTCAGCTGTTTCAACTTTGAAAGTACAGGACAGTGAATTGAGGTCATGAAAGCAAAACTAAACAATTTTTGTTTAAATAAAGGATTTTGCTTTCGCTCAGGTGAAAAGAAAAAAAGTTATTTTTAAAGGAAATTTACAATATACTCAAAAGTTCTTGTTCAATTCTAAGAATATTGTGCAGAGTAGGTATAACCTGCTCATAAGCTCTTCTAGAGTGCCAAACTGTAAGTCTCTTTTCAAGCTCATAATGCCATAATTAATTAACTAAATATTTTGCATTGGTTTTGCATTTAGCATCTTAGTATGAGTTTTCAGAGCCCTTTATTCTCCTCAGTGTCATCTGACCTGAGTTTTCACTACCCATGAGAAAAGACTAGGCAGTTGTGTTTAGCCCTTGTTTCAGCAAAGCCCATTAAAATATAAAGCTTGAGCTTGTTTTATTATGAATTTTCTCTTGCTTTCCCCTGTGCTAAATGTAATAAACCTGAAAACAGGTGCAATGGCTCAGGTGGCATATTTTCTGCTTGCTCTCAGACAGTCCTTAGTAAAGATGCATAGCATAATGGCACACGATCTCCTATCCAACAGTGCGGTTTGAGTTTTCTAATATCCTGACAAAATTGCCAGCAGGTAGAATTCTAGCTCTTCAGAGCAAGCAACATTTTACTTCCCATGCAAAGACAATTTCCTAGCTTTGCCCATGAGTAAGACTAAAGTGAAGGATGCAATATGAAGTTGGCATAAATCCACCAGAGCCTCTGTACTTATTCTACTGTGCTATGAACATCTCACCCTCCACTAACATAGCCAGCAAAATTGCTGGGTCAATTATGTCCTGTGTTTGCAACAACCATTCTTTCAGCTAAAGCAGTAGGCATGTACAGCAATTCTGTCATCTATCCAGGTTTATATTCTCAGATTAGAAAAACAAGGTTTAAGGAATCACAAAATTTCTGTTAACTCATGCCATTACTTAGATTCCAGTGGTAAAGACTTAGCAGTACACATGACAAGCTAAAATAGTGTTTATTTCCACTGAAAATGACAGGTTTAAATTTTTTATTAGTAAAAATAAAAGTGTCTTGTTTTCTGGCAATTAAATAATTTGATATATGGAGACATTGCCTATAAATATTATCCTGCAATAATTATGTCATTAGAGTATATGTGATACCATTGTAATATGACTTGGTGTGGTACAGTGTATGCATTTCTACTATGGGCAGCTGATATTTTACATTTAAATTAATATTGTGAAAAATGGGAAACTGAAGAAAAGAACAAAATTATAGCCATAACAAGAAGAAATTCAGAGGATCTACAATCTCTAATTTTAGTGGAGGGAAAATGTGAACTCTTTGTAATAAAGAAAGAACGTAATTTTTATGATATTGTGATCTGTCACTGGTAAAGAAGTGATTCTAAAAACTAGTTTGTCTGTTACGTAGAGACCATGTTCTGGCATGGCAAAGTGGTATTCCAGAAGATAATAAGACTATTCAGACACAAAAGTAGAAATTAGAATAGAAAAGATTATTTATGCTCAGCTGCCTCTGGAGTAGTGGCTTGTTAGAGCCTCTGCATTTTTTTCAGAAGTGTGAAGGGCTTTGGGACAATATTTAGGAATCATTTGATGTCCAGAAAAGACATGCTAGTTAGAAAACCTAAGGAAACTCAAAGGGATTTGTACATTGACAAGCATGTTGGAGGCCTTCTAGTATTTTACCTTGTAGAATAAACTTTTAATAACAGGCTTTTATTATGTCTAACAGAGAATCACATAATGAGAGCCAAATGGTAGAAAGTATCTTCAGAGCAGAAATATGAACAACTCTTAGTAGAGACATAACCAACACTGGACAGCAGTGTTTAAAGGCAATTAAGATTTTTTATGTGTTTTCCCACTCAATTTGGAAAGTAGCAACATACTTTCTCCGCACTCTGTATGCTGTATCTTACAGTAATTCTTTTCCCTTTGGACTTCAAAATGTCAGCGTCAATGACAGAAAACACCCACCCTTCTTCACCTTTTAAGGGTGTATGGAACAGTGTTGTTACCTTAAAAAATCTTGATTCTAAAAGAATTTATGAAAACTCACGAATTTTGCCATTAAAAACAGAGCAAAACATCACAGTGCATTTCTATACTGCATGTGCTGGTTACATAAGAGCCAAAAAAACCTCCAACTCTGAAATACTCTGAAACTGTGATGACTGGGAAAATGCTTAAATTTAACCAAATGGATTGATTCTGTAGGAAGTGAATCACACAAACTTGGATGTCCCTCTGCTACCCTTCAACGTTGTTTGATTATTTTGCTAGTTCTAGAATGCTGCATTCATTCTCAGCAGATGACTACTGAGCATCAATACAGATTTGTTTTCCTACCTGCTGGGCATTTGTTTTCCCAGTCTACTCCTTTTCAGAACTGTTAACACCTTTTGCTCCTTATCTGTTTTCAGCTACTGGTGCCCTAGAAGCTATAAATGAGTTTTCCAGCAGTGTCCATTACAGGGGATTAAATTTATAGGGGAAGATCCACTGAACTTGTCACCACCACCCCTTTTGCAGCCTTTGTCAGCATCCAGTCGTAGCCGAGTAAGCTCAGCTCTTCCTGGCATGCTGTAGTTTCCTGAGGCAGACCATTGTGAAGGTGCAGACCTCTTGCTTCAAGTCCATACTCAGAACTTTTTTCCCCACCTTTTTCAGAGGCATCTTGTGAAGGGAGGGCTCTGACCTCCCCCAAGGCAGAGGTAAACATCCTCGGTCACAAGGCACCTCACAGAGGGGGCAGGCAGCAAGGTCTCCTCTCTTCATCACCTGGGTTAGTTTCCTTGGCCTTTACTGGAACAGGCTCTGCCCTACACCCCCGTCAAAAAACATCTGAAAGAATTTCTGGCCAGAGAAGGACAGCCTTCTCTTCCCCTATTCCTTCTTTATTTTTTTCTGCCTCTTACTGACCTTGCTTTTGCTCTTTTCCTTCCCCCTCAGTCTAAAGAAACACAAAACAAAAACAAATGTGGGAAAGGCCAATTTTTTTAGAGTGTAATTTTCTTGTTGTGCATATTCCATATCACTTTGGGTCAGGATTTTCAAGGTCCCATTTACTTCAGATGGAGCAAAGTTGAACGCTCCTCATGTCTTTTTTCCTGTCCTTCCTTCTACACTGACAACCTGAGGGAGAGGAATCTATATGGCAAATTGATGCCTACATAAGCCCAGAAGGGACATTTTAGGTAGGACAAATTAGACCATTCATCTTCCAAATAGGTACTTTTCCCTAGAAGGAAAAGACTGCACAGTGGTCTTTCAGTATTGTAGATTATTAGAATCTAAAGAGATCCTAATCATTTTAATACACTCACATTGTCAGGTGCTTGGGATAGTTAATAAAAAATTTAGTGCTATCGCTGCATTTTTGATCTCCCCTAAAGAGGGAAAAGTCAGCTTTAATACCTCATAACCCAAATCAACTTGAAGTAGATATTACTATTTCACATTCCTTATTTGTCTATTTTACTATATGTTATACAGTTGCAAATATAATAGTATACTTGATTTATATATATGTATACCGTATATATGTATATATATATACTTACATATATGTATACCAAGATATTTTAAAAATTCAAATTCTAAAGAGGAGATTCAGTTTGGATCCCTAACTTCAATTAGCTTGGATCAAGACACTTTCTTCCTGTTCCAAAACATAATTCACATCAGAGCATCTAGAATTTTACGCTTTGTGAAAATTTTTCTACCAGTGGAAGCCATGCAGGCTGAGCTTTCCTGGGGAGGGCTGCAGTCTGTATCAACCCAGGAAATTTCTTCTATTGAAAGATTTCATATCAGAGCAAGCTGCACACATCATTACCCTCATACAGTTAGAAAGCTGCTTGCTGAAATCCATTGCAAACTAAACCAGAGTCGACCTGGCATGTAATCAGCTCACCCAGGGGCAATGCAATACAGATCTGTATCTTGAAAGCAAAATCTATCCTGGTGCTAACATTTATGTTTTAATATAAAACTGTGACATTGCATAGGTTTTACACTCCCTTGATTTGTGTTTATAACACAACAGGGGATTATTTCCCTTTGATGGTTTATGCCCTTTGGTATTCTCAGTTATGCACACGGAGCTTATTTTACACTAATACAAGTAGTTTTTAGAGTGTTTTTATTCAAATGCTGTGAATTTTATTTGAACGAATTATTTCCGTTTCTGAATATTTACAAAATAGTTACAAATTATATTTATTTTTAGCCTCCCATCTGATAGAAAACTATTTTGACCTGTATTTCAATTAGAGGAATTGTGTTGTAAAGGAGATTATAATTTTAAAAAATTTAACAGTACACTCAAAGCTGATTTTGCAAAGGTATAAATAATTGAGGGTTTTTTTCATATTCTTCTTTCCTTTCTATCCAAAGGATACATATTCTTAAACAACAGGCTTCTCTGAACTGTCATTTCCTACATCCTGTTTTGTGGAGAGCAAAAGGTGGGAGGAGGCAGGGAGGGAGAGTTTAAAACTAGAAGAGAAAAAACAACAATGTAGAATAATATTTGTGGTTCTTCTAAGAATCTGCTTTACCACTGACTGTGGCAGCCACTTGTGGGCTTCTTTTCTCTTTTTCCTTTTCTCATTCTACTATTTCACCCTCTCTTAAGATAATCTGAAGTTTATAGAAGTTCCTAAAAGGTACTGGGATCTGCTGATATCTCACTGAAAGCCATTTTGGAGCAAGGGGATAATCAACCTGAATTTCCTCTGAAGTATTTCAGTTTCATTAAGGCCATTATTATTTTATTAGGAATTACTTACCAAAATTTAATTTTAGAAAGTGGGAAATGCAAGCTTACTCCAGGCCTTGCGGCTAAATGGCATGCAAAACTTAGCAAAGAAAACACACCAGTAAAGTAAATCCCCACATCTGTGACTACAACTATATCATCAAACTACCTTGTTTCAGCATTCATCTAAGGTTCAACAGGTTTCAGAAATTGTCTTTCCATGCTAGCTTGTTTGTAGGCTCCAGTTTGTTGTGATTCAACTGGTTCTTTAGTGAGAAGGCCTGTGAAGAAACCAGAGAAGAGTTTCGTGTCAACAACGATACTTTCAAAGAAGGTATCAAAAGAGACTGGGGTTTGGGGAATGAGGTAATTCTACACTGAAATCGAGGAAGCATAATGAATGTGAAGGCCAGAGGAGCCAGGGTTCAGGAGGAGGAGCTGAAGTCAAATTGTTAGTCTTGCTGATTAGCATTTCAGGTTTCCAAGAGAAGCAGGTCTGCCAGACTTCCATCTAACCTGCAAGACATTGTCCCTTGCATTATGCCAAGTTCTGGCTGTGCTCACTGGATAAACACATGTTTATCGTGTTTTCCTGTTTCTTGATCAGGAGACTAATCCCACTCATGGTAATCTCCACTGTGCAGTTTTGTGGTTTGGGTGTACATGCAAAAAACCTCAACAAAAAAAACAAAAACAACCCTCCCAAGAGGCTTAAATGCCTGTCAACCTCTTTCTATTGATTAATAGGGCACATATGGAGACATTTCTAATATATTAATGAATGAATCTTTGATCTACAACTTAAGAGACATCTCTCTGCCTTTCCTTGCTGTCTCTTCCACTCCATGAACATTTAGTCCAATGTAACCTTTGGGGATCACTGAGAAGGCAGCCAGCCATAACATTTTGTTTTGTCATGTGCAAGCTAGTTATGGCCTTTGTTTTCCAAGCATTTCAGCCACAAATTTTCATCAAAATGAAATCCTTGGAATAAATACTTCACTTCTAGGTAATGGTGACATAATCCTCTCTCTTCATTCTGTTGGCAGTTGGGAGCTTTTGGTACACTGTGAGAGGAGGGTTCACAAAAATGTTTTATTCTTCTCCAAAGCTTCACAGTGATATTTTAGGCTGAAAGTTTGCAAGATACTTGGTAATAGGAATCAAAGCAGGCTATGGAAGGTTAATATGATATTGGCATTTCCACAGATGATCTTGTCTCCAGCCAACAAACCCCATAATGGATGTCCTAGGGAGGCACAGGCTTTTGTTATGTAGTCTGAAGGTTTGCTTGTATTTCAAAATTGATTATAGGTAGACAGCTTATTTAATTAGAAACATATTAAATATATCAAGGTGCAAGCCAGAATTTATATTGCAGTGTTTAGTATACTGATTAATTATGTATACTTGAAGTATATATACTGAGCATATTTAGAAGATTTTTTTCCTGTGTCACAAAATTCTTAGTCCTATTAGTATGTATTGATTGCTTTGTTTGTGACAGGACTTATAAATATGCTTCCTGATAAGAAATCAAGCTTGTCCATTCTGGATTGGAGAAAAATCTGTTTGATCCAACATCATGATGGAGGCCAGGAATGAATGTTTCAGGAATGTTTCAGCTTGACCAAGCTTGTAATCCTCAAGGCAGGCAGTTCCATACCTTATTTGTAGTTAATATAGTATAATAGCAAGAACTTTCAAGGTTATTTCAATGTCATCTTCCCTCTTCAGTCTCGATAGGCTTGCCATGGCAGCTCCTGTCCGATTAGGCAATTGCAAACTACGAGAGAGCATTTCTATTCTCAGTTTTGAACCTATTACTTTTCAATGCCATTAAATAGCTCTTCACTATCTTTCAATGTCATGAAATAGCCCCCTTATTTTTTTTTTCTGCTTTCTTTTTCTTGTATTATGAAGTGGAGAAGAGTAATGTTATATGGAATGCAGCTTTCAATCTGTAGGTTGTTGCCCTGAGGAAGATACCTTTCAAGGCCTCAGCTCTTCAAGAATGCTCTATCATGTTGTGAATAATTGCTCTGGCTTAATGCAACAGATCCTCAGATGAGTCCTGGCTCCACCAGCTGCTGTGTGTAGTATTCCTAAAGACTATGGTACGTTCAGCCAGCTTGGGAGGATGGACATTTCCTTCATGAGCCTGGATATTGAAATGCATTTCCCCATAGCTATTGTTTGTACTTTCAGTGGGTGCCTTTGTTGATGTGTTTTTCTAAAAATAGCTATTAAGATGCTGAATAATGTTCTTTAAAGCAGGTATGTATGGATGGCCAAAACATTCCAATCCAAAGGTAAATCTGGAAAGTTTACTTATGGGTGTCTGTTCATAATCTCTTCATGAGAGTAGATGCACTTCCTTAGAGCGGGATCTATGGGATTTTAAAAATAAAAACCTGTGAAGAGTTTATTTTTAACAACAGTAGGGGAGATTATGAGACATATTACTTGTAGATTACTATACTTGCTGTTGTTGAGAAACTCAACATGTGATTATTTTTTGCAGTGTGTATTTTACTTTTTCTAGTGTTGATTTTTTATACTTACACTTAGAGGCATCAGCTGAAAGCAAAGTCTATGACTATGCTAAGACAGAGGTGACATTTGTACAAAAAAAAACCCCAGGCCAGTTTAATTTACTGGGCACTGAGGTCATGCTGCTCATGTCTAAAAAAACATCTCTAATTCCAATCCAGAGGGCTGCATAAAGCCCATTGGGAATTATCCTTGGACCACACTGACTGGAAAATCATGCCTGAAATTTGTATATGGAAACTACTAGCTTAGAAAAGAATGCATTTTTTGATTATAAAAAAAAAGTATCTATTGAAAGGGTCTGAGTGATTTTAATTAAGGATATTATATTGACAATCAGATAAATAAACCACTGACATTATGCTAGATGGTGAAAGATAACGTTTTTCCAGATTGCATGATATCAGTCTTGACTTTGAATTTCTGATGAGAATATGGAATTTAAACACTAGTATTTAAATTCAAAGCTGCTGCTCCTGAGCCATACTGCTTTATGAAACAGAGGTGCACTTTGCAAGTAGGAGCAAGTTGTCTTTACTGCTAATGTAGTGATCATATTATAGTGGACATTAGGGCTGGAAGGCGTGTTGAGAGGTTATTTTGTGCTTTTCTTGGCCAATAAGGGGAAATGATGGCTAAATACTTCCAGTGATGGAGAGATTCTGGTCTCCCTAAGTACATATTGCAGCACCTAAATACAGTTCCACTGGGAAATATTTCGCTAAATTTCTTTTGCTTTATTTTAAGTCCTTAGTGATAGTGATAAAGAAAAAAAAAATCTAGATAGTATTTCACACTTAATCTACTCATTTTAGTTGCTTATTTACTCATGTATAATACATGACAATACTCATGCAGTCAACCACTCCTACAAAAGGCCATTGAGCTGGTATTTATTTTAGAAAATTACTCTATCATTTTAATGCTTTAAAAAGCTTATAACCACTCCTCATTGGGCAGGATTGCTTGAAAATATAGTAAAAAAGCTTGTTATTCTCTCTTTCAAGGCAGACATGGCTATGACATGGGATTATCCAAAGAAAAGACCCTTTGGAGACCTGTACAACACAGCCTTCTAGTTATGTAATGATACAAATTTGTCAACTGCTCTTTGAACGCAATTTTGAACCAATCGAGTGTATACTTCAGGCTAGTTTCCTCTTGAGTATATTTTCTTAATTCGAACAGTCAGTCCTCATGTTTATTTATCCAGAGTTGCTACAGCCGAGTGTAGGATCAGGATGTGCAGGACAGTGGCTGTTGCTGGGAAAACTTCACAGTACTTAGAATGAGATGCAACTGCAACATTGAGTAATTGCCTCCCAATAACCTCCCATTTGAAGATAACCAGTTTTATCTTGATCTGAATGTTCTGGCTGGATATTTGATACAGGAAACAGATTTCTCAGAGGAGAGGAAGCCTTCCTGAAGAGGCACAGGTGGTAGAAGAAGTGAAGAAACAGAGGAAAGAATGTTTGAGAGGACAGGATGGCTGGGGAACATTCAAGGAGGACTAGACTGGGAATGTGGGGTCTCTGCAGTGCCAGGAAAGAGAAGTCTCTACTTCAGCCAGGTGATACTGAAGGACTGAGGGATGTGGAGAGGAAGATATCTCCACTAAAAGCATCTTAGAGAAGAAAACTTCTCAGCCTTCTCCCACATAATCACCCCAAAAGCCTGAAAATGCCCTTTGACTTCCTTAATCCTCACCATTGCTTACAACTCCAGGCTTCCTTCTCCCATCAACAAATTCATCCGTCCAAAGGCAATTTTGACCATCCCTTTCCAATAGCACTTCCCATTCTCAGTACCATCAAAATATTGAGTCGTACCACCTTCTACTTTAGCTGCTTTGCCCTCATGCCCTGTAAAATATTTCAGTTTGTCTATAATTCTAAGCTTCCTTTGAATAACATGATTAGCTGGGACTGCTTGGAAAATGAAGAATGACTCTGGGCGTTCATGGGGAAAAAGAAGCAACCTGGCAGCAGGTGAACTACAGAAAGAGAGCTCTTCCTGAGAATAGTTGGAACAGCAGGATAAAAATGGCTGCATAGAGAACAGTAATGATACACTGACTGCTGTTAAATTAATAATGTGAACAAATAGAGAAACAAGTTTTTCCCCTTTGCTTCAATTTGAGCTTTTCCTTGTACCATCCTCAGTGGTACTGAGATAATCATACATCTACACTGTAGAGACTTTGTGCATAATTGTAGCATTTTCTTCCTTTAATCTTTTAATTCTAACCCTAAAAACTCCTGCTAAACTCTTTCAGTATCTCCTCATAAATGTTTCTTTTAATACTAAAAACTTGACACATTCCAGATCAAATTAAGAATCATCTTTTAAACTCCACGGGACCCTTTTCATTGCAAACATTCAACCTAGGAGAAAATTATAATAGCATAAAGAACACTTACATAAATTTTGTTCAATGGAAGAAATATAAAGGGAATAAACAATAAATGATGAAGTGTCTATAAAGAAATCACAGAAAGCCTGCTGAGTTGGTATATTTTTTCCTCATTCCAGAATAAATGTAAAAAATTCTGCCAGTTTTAGAATACGCACCACAGTCCTGGCATGATAAGTGACTTTTTTTTCCCCGGTGAAGTTTTATTATTTGTATCTTCATGCATTTATTGTTTACTTGATTCTGCCTGTGACTGACTCACAAACAGATGGACACAGTGAATTCCTGGAGAAGTCCTGCAGTTTGATTGGATTGTTTATTTGCAGATTTTGGCTAAGCTTAAGGAAATATAACAAGGAGAAAAGTCTAAGGTCAAAATTTAGATGCAGGTGTTTTCATAAACTTTCAGCTCTAGTGCTCCATTTCCATATGGGTATGCATTTGTTCCCATATTTACTCATATAGCCCCAGTAATTTTATTTTTATTAGCAATATCCTTTCTTTCAACTGCTACTTTATACATGATTTGTTTGTTTTTCATTTGAGAAAGAGTGACTAATTTTTTTAAATGGCATGAATTCTCCACGGTCATGCAGAATTATTATAAAAAATAATCTCCAAGGTATATGTGATCAAAACTTGAAGTCTCTGCTTTATCAAATCACCCCAGATTTGGGCCAGAACACGGCTGAAACGTGACAATGTCAACCAACCAACCAACCAAACCATTCTGTATCTCTCATCAGTTTCTTTTTATCCTGTGTACCAATTACTAAGCCAGTTCATTATACAAAGCCCTTCCTACCAGCATTATTGGGAGATTAAGAAAGACTAAACAAAGTGACTGTGCATAGTTAAAGCATTTGTTATTGGCTGGTTCCTTTTCCATTGTGCAAATGTTGTTTACCTGAGGACTGTTGCTGTTAGTCCCATTTCACTGCTGATGAGCTTTATTGTTTTGGTTTCTCCCTTCCAAGAGGGTTCTGGCGTGTGGATTCATGCTGTGTATGAACTCACTTTCTGAATCCCTCTTGTATCAGTAGCCCAAACAAATGTTACTCCCATGGAGTTCTGCACACAGCTGCCAACTAAATTATAGTGAGGAATCAGGTGGTTTCCCAGTTACTGGTTCCCCTAAATAGAGGAAACACTGCATCTCACTACTTTACATCACACTGAAAGATTTTATATTTTTAATATTCTCTTGGGAGCAGAAGAGAGGATATGAGTCCCTGGATTAAAGACATATCATAATTTACATTAGCAGTTTCCAAATCATGTCTTTGTTCTCTTGAATTTTCAACAGTCAATAAATAATACACTCAGTTGTACTGAAAGAATCAAGATTACAGTCTCTCTATATTAAAAGTCCCTGCTGAGAAATATAATTTTTTCATGTGTATCCTTCTAAAGATCGAGCTTTTAAGTAAAAAATTATTAGTCTTGGATCCTAGATATTGCTGTGATAAGGAAGCAGTGCAATAGAATGGCATCATTCAAAAGGGATAATACAGTAGTGATCCTGCATGAAGACCAGGAAGTGATTTATTTTCATAAATTTATTCAGTCATATAAAACTTAGAAGTCAATATCATATCTGTTCATAAGGAACTATTTTGCCATTATTATCTATTATTTTTACAGTGATTTGGCCTTGAATTAAAAGTCCTCCTGCATTCAAACATATGTTTGAAAGACAATTCTAATTCTAGCCAAGTGGGGTGAAAGCATCAAGAAAGCATTAGAAGGAAGCTTTAATGCTGCTCTGTAGATGAGACTGTTGAGATTGTCAAGAAGATAAAATAACCAGGAAAAATGGTAATTCTTTATTCTATGGTATTCACTTCTACAGGACAGTTTGCTTTCCTGGGGTTTTAAGAAGTTTTTGGGGTGCCAGTCCCCTAGGTCATTGTTTAAAGAGGAATTACAATTCTGTCAAACTTAAGCCCTCCAAAATTGTTCCTATGTGGCCTGTCAAGACCTCTGTGGTTGTCTTAAAAACAGTGAATCTTTTCAATAATGAAACCATATCTGTTATAATCTAAGGTATTGAGCCTTCAAAGTAAATTTTCACTTCGATCAGTAGGACTTTATTTTTTATTTTTCATTTTTATCACATGACACCATGAGCTCAAAAAAAATTAAATATCATGACAAAAAAGTGTGAGATCAAAAAACTATAACTAGACCTGGTAAGTTTCAGAAGATATATGTTGCCATTGTCCTAAACCTTTCCAAGAAGGTAATGCATATGTCCTACCACAAAGAATAGGAGAAGAGCACATTGAATGCTGCTGAACTCGGACTGCCATGTTGAGTTCATAAACACATAGTAAACACCTCATCTATCACACACAGCACTCGGTAGGCATGGAGGGAAAAATGGTCATCCACCTGTTCCAAGCTCCTGCAGTTTCTACCTAGGAGGAGGCAATGAGCATGAACTGAGTAATGTCTGACTAATTGTCTTTGCTGGACCTCAATACTGCCAGCAAAGGAGTCTGTTGGGTACAAAAAAAATAAAAGAAGAGCAATATCTCAGTATTTCAAGTGATGTAATGGAAAACAGGAGCTTTAAGAGCTTTCATTAACAATTTACAGCAGTAAGTAATATAATAAACATACGGACTTATATATTTTATTTTTTGCTTATCTTGTCAAGATCTTGATACTGACATTATATTACTTTGCATTTCCATGTCAATATCTATACAGCAACTTGAATCCTGGCAGGAAGAGTACCTGCCAGAGATCATAAAATTCACATCTAGAGCTCATATTAAATGCTATGTTTCTCATGAGTGATGATTATCCTACAGAGAGTGGTGGTTAGGTGCCCAGTGTGTGATGGTGCTTATTTTCTCTATTCAGCACACAATATGGATTTGAGGAGATACCTTTCAGGCTGCTAAAAGGCAGCACTGAGAAGCTCTATGTCTCTTGTTTGCATTCAGCTTTAAACTTGTCAAAGGCAGTTTGATAACACTAATACCAGCAACACATTGTGGGCGTGGGCTATGGGGACCACTCTGTCCCACAGGTACCTACCTGAGGACAATGTGCTGAAGGGCTAAGCATGGTGATGCCAGACTTCATCAGGCATGGCTGTATTTTTGCAGCTTTCTAACAGAATTGAATTGTTAGAGCAGAGGCCAGCATGGGAGATGTCACTCAGGTAAGGATCCACTCACACCAATCAATTAATTTAGCCTAGAGCCAGCTGCCCTTTTTACTCCAGCTCTCCCTTTCAGATTGAAAAGCAGCACTATTCTTTTTTTTTTTTTTTTCTATTTTCAGGAATAGAGTCTCTAGAAGAAACTGTTGCAGCCTTACCAATATGGCCACTCATTTTCCACGGTTTAGCGCAGTTCCTGGAGGAATAAGTTCTTATGGTTGACTTGGAATAGCAAAAGTTGAAAGAATAAGAAACAACCCATGTGCTGGCTCCCTCTCAGCCATACGTTCCATGCTGTTTGTCATGTCTTCCACTATATTTAATCCCATCGTGTTTTCAAGAGAGAATAGGAAGAAAGTAATTATATTGATTTTATAGTTTTACACCTGACTGATAAAAAGTTTGGCTACTTACCTCTACTCAGTAAAATTGTTCATGGTTTGATGATTTTCATGAAAAAGGGTAAACAAAGAAGTAAGGTTCATTGAAATTCACACAATTTTTGTATTTAAAAATACAGTTCTAATTTAGCTCTGTTTCAAACCACTGAACAACTGCATGTTATTTGAAGATTTTCCAGACCTGATTTTATAAAAATCACAAAAGAATCAAAGCCAAATTACAAAATTTCCTGAAGAAAGCAAGGAAGGATGTTCAGTTGATATATTTTGAAATATTAAGAAACAAGCATTAAGTTTTCAGGTCAGAAGAAAGAGATCTCAGGGAAAAAATGTTATGTGCTGTCAATACAAAGAAGCCTTTCAAGAAAATAGACTTTATAAAAACAAATGAGAACTAGAGGTGAACAGCTTTATAGGGCTGCATTCAGCAGAGAGGGATTACACAATGACAAAGAACAATGATAACTGCAGAAGCCTGAGACATTTCATTCAGTTCTGGGAAAATACAAAAGTTCAGGTAACAGCTCAATCTCTATACAAACTTGAGAAACTGGGAAGAAGATTCAGCCAAGGACAGGGACTGTGATCCTGCATGAAACATTGTTCTAGTGGGTTGACCCTGGCTGGGCACCAGGTGCCCACCAAAGCCACTTTGTCACTCCCCTCCTCAGCTGGACAGGGGAACAAAAATACAGCAAAAGGCTCATGGGCAGAGATGAAAACATGGAGAGATTACTCACCATTTACCACCATGGGTGAAACAGACTCAGCTTGGGGAAATTGTTTATTACCAATTGAATTCTTCCCCAGAAATGGAGAAGCTTCCAGCAGCTTTTCCCAGAAGCTATCCCTGTAGCCCCTGTCCTGGTTTAGGGACACTAAACCAGTATCAAACCCTTTCCACACAAATGCAACACAACTGTGGAGCCTCTTACATTAGAGAGGGACCGAGGTCATGAGATATATGTCAGAAAATGGGAAGAAAAGAGAATTATTGATGATTTCTGCTGCATTTATGTTTACATTCACTATGTGTTTTCTTAGCTAAACCAAGATATATCTAGCAGCACAGCAGTGTAGGAATATTTGGGGGGGAGTCAGCTGTAATATTTAACAGCATGCACCTCTGTGAAGATATATATCTCTCTGCCACTTCAAATTTTACTGTGTATCTCATTTGAAAGCGAAATCATGAGCCAGAGACTTACATTAAAGGTACACACTGTAGTGCTGGGAGCTGAGGGTACCTTGTCAAGTCTGGTCCCACAACAGCAGTCTCAGGCTGAAAGTGCCAGCAAGGCTTGGCTTGTCAGCTACAAGGCTTTGCTTCAGACACAAGGAAAAGACGGCTCGCACCAGAGAGCAAAAATAGTCTGTTTTCCTTCAGATCACCCATTAATGACTGGGGAACGAGTCCATGGAGAAGAATGGGTAAGACTCCTCAAAGACAGGAATGCCCTAAGCACATTTC
This sequence comes from Petroica traversi, assembly GCA_025920805.1. Lineage (NCBI taxonomy): Eukaryota > Metazoa > Chordata > Aves > Passeriformes > Petroicidae > Petroica > Petroica traversi. The sequence goes on from JAHLSL010000019.1 coordinate 11,016,194, forward strand.
TCAGTGTCCCTTTCCAGCCCACCATGCCTCCTGGACTCGAGAGTTACCACAATTTCTATCTTATTGCAATTCTCTGTGCCTAGTTTCAATGCAGAGCCAGGACCAGCTGATTTACTGTTTTCCTGAAGAATCCATGTACTTTGCTATCCTGCCAAAAGGGATTTAAGCTCCTTTACTGAGCAGACAACTAAAGCACTGGGAACTATGAGTCAAAATGCACAGCAGCTGAAGGGATCTCAACAAGGTGGGAGTAGGCCTCTGATGGAGGGAGATTGGACATTGTGGGACAAGCTACAGGGAATGGGGTAGGCTGGAGACAGCAGAGAAATGGATGGCCAAGGCAGCAGAAAAATCAGAGTGAGATTTTAATATGCCTAGAGACAGAATTTGCAAGGAGAGAGTTGGCAGGGAAAAAGCATGGAGATGTTAAAATTGAGGAACATGAGGGGGAAAGGGTTGGTCTCCATTCTCCATAAAGAAACAGTCCTTGGCCCCAGGCAATGCTGGTGTGGTGATAAATCACCTCAGGACCCCGTGAGCTGCAACAGCTCAGCCTAGAGAAGACCTTATATTTACAACATATCATCTCATCTGACTTGCATTTATTGAAGCAGAGAGTGCTTGACTGAATAGTTATGCCAGCAGGTCCACAAGTCAGTAACCCCAGCAAACAGTGCCGGCAAACAGCTGGGAAAAAGCCAGGGCTGGCAGTGTCTTTACTTGGCTCTGCTGCAGTCAGAACAAGATATGTGACCTCAGCCTCAATGCAGTGATCAGCCACTCAGGTCAAAAAGGGTAATTATCTTTGGAGATGCTTGCACTGTTATTTTGGTGTCCATGTGCTAAACTGAGAGAAAGCAGCATGGCAGGTTTTTCCTCCTTTACTTGATTCTTGAGAAAGAAGGGGACTTTTCTTCATTTTTCTGTGATTAAATGTTCAAAAACAAGCTTCACTTCTCTTTATTAAGATCCAGAACAAATTGTTGAGAAACTTCCTGCAGTTTTTCTAAATTAGCCTTCAGTTTGCTGAATGTCCATCATCATCATCATCACCTGCTAGAAGATTCCACCTCCTTTTTGATGAAAGTTTGCCCTCTCTGGTTACTCTTCTCCATTGTGGGGAAGGTGATGACCTCTCCACGTGAAAGCTGTGCTCCTTCCATCACACTCAGGGCTCTGCATTGCTACTGGGGAGGTACCCAGGGCAATTTTTCCTTCCCTCAAGTATTTGGATGCGTCATGTTTTTGTTCAGTGACCACACTTACTGTGTCCCTACCCTTTTTGACTTCCCTTTTCTTTTGGGGTGTGTGCATTTCCCCCTGCAGCCTCAGCTTATTCTTTTCACATCCCTTCTTTCAGGATTATGTGGTGCTGAAACTGCAATGACTCAGAGAGTCACTCTAGGCACCTGGAGTTGCAGCAGAGCTGAGCACCACGGGGGGAGGACAGAGGGCTCAGTCAAGGCGTGATGCTGAGCTCTGGAGTTGGGAGAATGCCTGGCAGCCTTACAGGCCACCAGGGCAGCTCTGGAACTTCTGTCACGCTTCTTTTGATTATGGCTTAGCACTTTCTCCCAGTCAGGTTTTTTTTAACTTCTACAGACATCAGAGAAAAAAACCTGAGCTTTCTTCATTTGGAAAAAAAAAAAAAAAAGGAAAGACAAAAGGAGGTAGATTTTCACCAAATTACAAAATTCCTCAAAGAAGGCTTTACGAAATCTATAGGGTACCACTCTAAGCAACAAAGAGTTCACAGTCAGCCCACCACAAGCCTTTCTGACGGGCTGACTGTGAACTCTTCGTTGCTTAGAGTGGTACCCTACAGATTTCAGATTTGGAGAAACTTTACCCTCCTCGACAGAAGTAAAGGGATTTCCAAAGAAGTTTTTCTTCTATTTTGCTATTCACTGCAAGTTATACTTTTGCATGTTAATAGTGATGCTACTCAGAAGGAACTGTACTGGTTGGTGGCAAAATAAAGGTTCAGAATCATAAAGCTAATATAATATGGTTCAGACATATAAAGCTTCTGAAAAAGCAACTATCATTCTCATCTCCCATGGCTTTTTTAATGTAAAAAACCTCCAATATATAAAAAAGATTGATTTTCAATTGTATGACTTGTAGTTTTGATCAGGCATTGTAATACTTCTTCATCTGGGTTTGTTTTAATAATGTCTGAATCAGGTACACTGCAAATGTGGCTCTTCTGTAGGAATGAGGCTGTTTGTCCTTTTATTGCAAGGCTTCTGTTGGTCCCAGATTTATGGAACAGTGTTGTTTTCTTGTGTGGGATTTACTTGCAGTCAAGTACTTGTCTGAACTTCTTTTCCTATCAATGGAAGGTAATACAATTTGCTGAAGTATGAGTCATCTCGTCCTTCAGCAGATTTCTAAGGCAGGTCAGATGAATCATTTTTCTTGGTACCTACTTCTCCCTACTGACAATAAAGGGAATCTAACAGAGCAGCTCTGATATATCCCATACATGCTTTAAGTGTCTAAAGCTACTTGAGATGAAACCCACTTCCAGTGTTTGTGGAAAATGTACACAGTCTATCAACACAAATTGGCTTCTGGGTGAAATGGAAGCTGTGGGTACATAACCTTCTAGCAGAGGCCTGTTCTCCAGTAAGGGAGTCCAAGTAGTCACACTGCCTACAGTCATGACTTTTGTGTGTTCAGTAGGTTTCTGGTGTACCAACCAAGGCTCTGTGCAGAAGGGCTTCCTGCTATGTTTCAGGGGTAATAAAAAAGAATATTTAGCCTGATAAATTTCATCAAGCACATGGCACTTTTCCAGCAAAACCTCTCCTGCCTATTCTATTTAATTGGAAAAATCCTGGCCTGTTTTAATTGGAGCATTTGCTACCATGTAGGAGCAGTAACATTGGCTATCCTCTGAAATGGGTTATGACAAATGTCAGCTAGGAAGAAGATAATGGGCTATACAAATGAATATAGATGAGATAATGATGTTCTGATTGCCTTTCATGGAAGTATCCACTTTTATTTATGGATTATATAAGGAAATCAGGCATTTAGCTTTGGCCCTCTGATTTAAGTCCCTCTGACTTAGATGTCTGCCATAACTTTGAATAGCTGAACTTGGGGCACCTGCATGGTACCTAATCAATGCAAAGAATTATGTTGTGGGCTTAATTAAGCAGTAACAGACCATTCAGTAATGTTAATGCACACACACAGAGTCAAAAAGACTAATTAATCTGACCTGCAGCTTCCTCCATCATTTATTATTAAACATTTGAGAATACAGAAAAATGCATAATGGGCTAATCAGATACGGCCCTTTAAAATGAAAATATGGACTACGTGAACTGAAGACCAAAATGGTAAGACTTGGACCTTTCCTGTTTGAATCTTAATCAACACTGGCTCCCAAATAAAATGTGATCTGTCAAAAGAGCTGGAGATTTTCTAAAAGTCACAGTCTTAAGTGCTCCTGCTAGCAATCAAGACATCTGGCTACCAATTCCATTCATCATTCACATTTTGGAGTCAGAATTGTTGCATTTTTCCCACATTATAATTTTTAATACTCTTCATGAGTTTGTTCTGCACTTAGACATTTCTTAAAAGAAGGAGAAATATTGAGTGGCTTGCATAACCCAAAGCTAATCATGAGAGAATTTGAAGATGGTCTTCCATGGGATCTCTTGTTAGAAGGGATCTCAGATAGGCATCTGCTCTAGCATCCTGCTCAGAGTTAACAGTGCATTCATAATTTAGACCAGGTTGCTCCAGGCTTTGTTGAGTCAGGTCTTTAAAACTCCACAGCAGAAATTCCACAGTGTCCTGAGCAGCATGTCCTGGTGCTTAGTTTGGACAATTTGTTCCAGTTGGAACTTCTCTTTTAGTCTGGGACTGCTGTTTTTCATTCATCTACCATGCCCCTACATAAGAGAAATTTATATTCTTGCTAACTTCCCTGTGGATATGAACAGACTGCTGTAAGGTGTCCCTAAAGCCATCGTGTCTGTAGGCTGAGCAACCTCTCTCTTGCAGCTTCTGCTCACAGGGAAGGCGTTCCAGCCCTGACCTTTCTGTTGGCCTTCACTCAACTCACTCCAGTTTACCAATGTCTTGTAGGAACCAAAACTGAGAGTAGTATTCAAAATGTGATCTAATGAGTACCAAATAAAGGTGAGTAATTGTTTTCCTTCATCATTTGGCTGCAAGTTTGTTAGTAAAGCCCGGTATGCCAGCACACTGTTGACACATGCTTAGACACAAGCATACATTGATGTAGTACCAGACTATTCTGCTGCACCTCAAGGATCTGCAGGCAAACACTGGTTTTGAGCCACAAATAGCATCTTAGCCTAGACAATCTTGCATTTTTTGTGACAAAATATGTCAAACCTACCTCTCTATCTGACTTCAACCTCAATAAATCAGATGGTCTCACAGTGAGCAAATCTACTGTATAACACACACGCCAAGTTTATGCTTACTATGCAGTATAAAATTACTCTGATGCTTCCCCTTTTTTTGGCTAAAGGGTAAGATATACCTAAGAAAATCTTTCCTAAATAAAAAAATACTTTTCCACAGAGTTGGCATTTATTCATAGAAACTGCCTAGGACACTTTTTAAAAGAAGAAACCCAAACAATACTGGATAAGCTCTAATTGCCTTAAGCAGAAAACAATGGAACTTCCTAAGCTCTTACTTGCTGCCAAGCTGTGCGTCGCCCAGAGGACTGGGTCTGGAGCCATTCTAGTGACACCAAACCCCTCTGTGCTCCTGTGTCCAGGACAACAACACAGAGGCAGTCACACTGGCCCAGTGCAGGTCTGGCAAAGTCTACTAGCTGGGCTTTGTGCCATTCTTGTAAGGATGTATCCCTGGTAGGGGATATGAAATGTTTCCTTTTCGCTGATTTTTTTAGTTCGTATTTTAGTTCTATACATAGGTGATGTCCCATATATACTGCCAATATAGCAAAGCTGGCCATTTTTTTACTTTCTCTGTTGCTCGCAGTAAGCCTAGCTGTCTCCTATTTCAGCTCCAGCCATGGGCAAAAGATCTTTCTTTTTCCACTTTTACTTGGTCTTCAGATGAGCAGTCGTCCTGCATGACTTTGCCAAATTTTCCAGTTATTTAATATCTCAGACTACTGAAAGTTCACTCATAACTTAAGGTTTGGTATGTACATTCTATACAGTCTATGTATATACACTCTACACAGCGTTTTCTTATCTGTGTTTACTACTTAAATATACTGAGTTCTAACCTTTTATCTTTCATGAATGAAGTTTTTCCTCCAATGCTATGTTTCCACTTTGCTTGTAGACTCAGTATTTGTATCCCATTAGTTCTCAGATTTATAATCCTTAGGTTTTGGCTACAAAATTATCCACTGTTCTGACATCCTCTACTCATGCTTAAATGTGGCTCCAGGGTTTGCAAACTCTGGAAAATTTGGTCCAACATTCAGTGTGCGTCTATTTCCAACACTTGATACCCTCTTAGACTGTGATGTTTGCCACACTGCATTTAGCTCCATCTGTAGCTGGGTGACTCTGAATTGGCTTCTCATTGACTTCTCATGGGCTTCTCTCTCTTTTTACTTCTAAAGCCTTTTTGTTTTCATAGCTGGCTTATATGTCTACCTCAGAGGACTGGCTCATATGCTACAAACTTAATTTTTCATTGAGTAATTTCATTTACTCCGCAAGCTATAACAGCTTTCTTAAGCGTTAATCCTTAACGTCTTCCTGTAGTTTATCAGGTTTTCCCTCAGGTTCACACCAGAGCAGGAGCTCAGATTTTCTGTTTATCTATCTTTCCACTGACATCTTGCCTTTTCAGATTTACTGTGAAAGACTCCAGCAGTCTTTGACAGTTCCAGGCTTCCTGTTACAGCAGGTCCTTTAACATTTGTCTGCTTAGGTTAGGGCTGGGTTTTGGTTGGATTGATTGATTCTATTTTATTGTACTCCACTTGCTCTGAATAATCTGGGCAAGGATTATAGTAGAAGTGTAATGCTTTCTTAGTCACCACCATCATGTAACTTAAATCTCTAACTTTGCACATTATTGGTAAAAGCTGGTTCTTGTGAGAATCATTAGGGAAACAACTATACACACTGATGATCCTCCCCTCCCCTCCCCATCCCTCCCCTCCCCTTTTCAGAGCAAGAGATGGATTTTCTGCTAAAAGAATAGGTAGAAGTTTAATACTCAGTCATAGCTCTTAAAGTTCAAATAGTTTCTGCAATTTATATCCCCCTTGAACCACCTAAACAAATTACACTGAGTCTTTAAATCAGGAGAGATGTATCTTGTTTCTTCCGGTCTTCAGATTTTGGTGTTACTTGATCAGAAAGTTTGTAAATGTCAAAACATTTAATGGCAGTATTGCTTATTTCTAGCTTGAAAAACAAGGAACTCAGTGTTTATACCTGCTTAATTTTGTGAAAATGTGATCATTTACCTTTTCTGTATAATAACATTTAAATTTTAATAAAACAACATGCAGTAAATGTGAATGCTACTATTTGAGATAATTAAAAGCACTTTCCAAAATAACACATCTTTTCCAAATCCCTGCTGAAGAAAAATACTTAAATATAAATTTTTGACTATTTGAAGCACAAGTAGTTATAAAACCTTTGAGATATTCCTAAGAATGAAATTTCACATTTCTAAGTTGATGTTCTGATTTCTTGCAAGAGCATCTGTCTTATAAACTGTGCTGCTTGTGCTAATTTATGCACCATTTGACTAAATAGATCCCATCAATGAAACAGGGGAAAATATTTACATCTTTTACTTCAATGCATTTGTCTTTTTGTTTTTTGGTTTGTTTTTTTTTTTTTTTCAAAGAACTCTCATAGGCCTAGGATTTGCAGTCATTCAAATAAATATTGGCACAGGTAATCCTCAGCCAGGCTGGGGACTCGTTGTAGATGTTACATAAACATCCAGTGTGTGCCAGGCTGTGTCCCAGAGCAGTCACAGTTTGAAAACACAAACTGTAACAGGTGGATGACAAACAAGGAAAGAAGTGAAGTAACTCTTACAGCAGAAGGCTTTAGTACAACTAATTAGTTGAGCAACTGAAAGCCCATTGGTGACAGCAATGAAGAAATGTTTTGAGAAAGACATAAAACTCAGTATCTCCTTCTGTTTGAGTTTCCTAATAATATACACAAACCTGCTGTCAGCAGTACTTTACCAAAAATTGTCAATTTTTTTGCAATAACGAGGCAGTATGATCTACCCTGCTAAGTAACCGGCCTTTGGAAGACTGTTGAGAGTTCATAAAGCTTTTCTAAAGCATGGACCATAAAATAAAAATGAAATATTAGTTTAATAACAGTAGAACAACCGTTTATTGTGCTTATAATTTTCAAAGACCCTAAGCAGTAAGCATCAAGAGCTTATATTAAATTCTGTTTTCTTATTTTAAAATTACTTTACATCTCCCAGTGGGGACTTTAAAGGTTTGCTGTAGCATTCCATCTGAAGAGAATCATGGATGATAGCACATGTGAAAACATAAAAGCTAGCACAATCAGGAATATTACAACTCCCAATATTTTGTTTTTCTTCAATTTGATGCTAGACATCCTAAGAATTATTGAGCTAATGCTTCCACTAAGGCGTAAGTTCTCATCCCCTGAAAAATCTCTCCATCACAGAATTTTTGAGATTTACATAATGGTGAGGTTTTTTGTTTGTTTGTTTGTTTGTTTTTTAATGCCTGATGCAGTCAGGTGGATGATAGAACCTCTCAAAATTTGAGAACTTCTATTATTTTATTATGTCTTTGACAAGACAGTAGTAGTAGGAACCTAGAGATGTCTGCTCCTTCAGCACCTGACTTGAGCTATGGTTACAGACTCAAACATCCCTACCACAGTAACTTGCTTCACTTCAGCAACATTGTTTTACATAAATATAATTGTCAGGTTCAGGTCTACCTTCTAGGATGTGCTTCTCAGGAACAAAGCTGGTCTTCCCAATTTATTTTAATTCCAGACAACGAACACCCCTCATAGAAACAACAAGGGTCCTTGCCTGAATGAAGTAAACCTACAATCTAATAGATAGTTTCCAGGTAGGTTCTATTATATGTATAGCATTACTCTTAGCCAAACATAGTTCCCATTCATGAAATTTTTTTAGTATAACTGTATGCCATCTTTATTTGTTTGCAGAAATAACTCCATATATTTTATGAAACGTCACTAAATACATACTTGGAGAGGGACCAGCTTTCAAGGCTATGAGTATTTTCATAGAAAAATAAAGTAAAATTTAATGGAACATCTTTTCTCTGATTTAGTTTACTTCATGTCTTTCCTTTGCAGAAAGCAATATCTCTTTCTGCATCAATCTTTATTGATTCAGAGAGCACAGGTAGTATTTACAAGTTTTTTATTGAAGGGCAGGAGGTTGTTATTCTAAACTTTGGGAGGTTCAGAATCCTACTGCTTTTCAGTGCCATTGATTTCCAAGGTTACCTTTGCTTTTCCTCAACTTGCCAGTGAGATCTTACAGCTACGTGTCTTACAAAAGGCACTGTCAATTCTATTCCCAGGCTCAACGCCCTTTTCTTGATGTGAATGGCTTTCTGTTTTTAAGAATGTGCACTCTTTTCTAAGAAATAAAAAGCAAGGAACAAAACATAAACAGAGAGGAGGGTGAATTTGTCCTTTACTTTTGCTCTCTGGTGTTGTCTCAGGGAGAATGAGTAAGGGCTGAAATGTTGTATGAGATCTAAAAGAGGCTTCTTTCTAGATATTGTAATTCACCCTACTTGGTGGGCAGGAGTTTCTTTCATGTTATCAGACACAGAATATTTTTCACATTGGCATTTTAGACTTTTTTTGATTTTTGTTGGTTGTGAAGGTTTCTAAATTATATAACATGATATTGTGTTATACATAATATAACATGTTTTACCTTACAATGTGATTCATATTTTCACTTGAATTTTTACTGCAGAATAGAGGAATGATAACTCTATCATGTACATCCAGAAGAAATATTTCTTTCTGATCACCAAGAAAGTTAAACACAATGCCTGGAATAGGCCTTTACACTATGCACAAACAATGTAATCATTGTACTTTACGTCAACCTAACCATAAATAGTACTGTAAATCTGTCTGGCCTTTTTATTTATTATGCATGATTTTGTTAGGCTGAGATTTTCCTCTGGTGAGCTGGGTTAGAGGCCAAGGCTAGGTGAGGAACAGGATCTAGTTCTAATTCCTGCTGTACTCTCTCAATTTCCCTCTCTCCTAAACATGCCTTGGATGAGTGCAGGGAGAAATCGTGCATGCAATGAATTCTTCTGTCCCTGGAAACCACCCAGTTGATGGTTACTAGTAGATTTTATTTTTCCAGGATTGGTTTGATATGTGTCATGTTGATTGATATATTCCATCACCCAGCGGGACAGGCTTTCCCAGGAGAGACAAGAGCCAAGTGCACAGTAACTCAGATAATATAGGATCAATTCACCTCACAGCTTTCTTTCAAAGGACTCCCAAGAAAAGAGGTTCTATAAAGCCTCACACTTCAGGTGAGTTGCCTGCAAGTAACTGAAAAAGCAATGGTAGATCCTCTGCTGTATGTAATAAAATGAATATATAAAGCATATAATTCACATGAAAATGCTGGGGAAAAATTTTGCTCAGGAAAGAATCACCATATATATAGCTCTGTTTGTTTGTATGTGTTAGTTAAATGGAAATTGTTTTACATTCTTCTTCCTTCTGTTATGAAGAACTAGGAAAGACCTTTTTCCTCCACAGAATACTTTCATGTCACGTTGAAGACATTCTTGGTTTGCTGCATTTTCATTCATAAAAGATCATTGGACCAATTATTGGTGTGACTCACACTATTCTCATCTGACTCTCAGCTTCTTAAATTCCGGTGGATAGTGGCATCACTCCAGTACCCCTGGGCCACTGAGAAGCTATGCACAGCTTGGTGGCTCAGATTCTCAGATCGTCCACTAAGCTTCTCTGTAGGATTTCAATGTTTCTTGTAAGGACTCTTCACATAAGGCAGTTTTAACAAAAAAATCCATCAAATCTTTACTTGTCCTAAGGACTGTCACTGCATTTGTCATTAAGGGATGCTTGAAGTAGACAGGAAATGCAGGATATCTTGTTTTAAGAGCTTTTTTCCCACATTACTTGCTTCTGTCATTTGCCTATTTAAGGGAACTACATTTTTACATCTCCAACAGTAGTTGAGGATATAAATGTCTTTTTGATCTAATGGAACATTTGATATTCCACCCTATCCTTTTTGTCGCAATACTCTCATTTCCAGTCACAAAGCATTCCACTTCTGAGTAAGTAGCCTTCTAAAATATACTTCACCTTCAGCATCCTATCTAATGATGACAAAATTGGTGGTAAACCAGAAAGACCAAAGCGATTCCACTTTTCTATACTTCATCTTTTTACTTATCTCTCCTTTCTCTTTAGCCCGATAAAATAAAATAACTATACTGTAATATACCTGTTTTCCTGGCAGGCTCTTAAGATGAAGTTCTTTGAAACAGGCTTCCATTTCTTTATTCACTCTCTAAAATACTTATGATCTCTTAGGCATTAAACATTTTTCCATCAATTAAAATATACACAAATGCTTCCAAGGCAGTTCTCAAGTATTATGGAGAAGTGTCTTTTGAAAATCTGAAAGCCCTATTTTTTTTTTCATTTCCCCCTACATCCCAAGAGATACAGACATAATCAGAGCTAGACAAAAAGTATCCTACTTAGCTTTAGGATGAATCACTTGCCTTGTCTCTTGCTCCTAGATCTTTCATTGTAAGTTTAATAGCCTTTCATACTTTTATATTTTCTTCCTGAGAATCTATATTTATCCCTTCATAAATCTTATACCTTGTTAAAATCCAACCACTTATCCCAAACCTGGTGATTAAAGTGTACTGCTAAACTTTTGGGAAAGTTGGGCTATGCTCATAAAGTCTACTCTAAATTATAGTTGTTCTTAGCACAGATGGAAAGGGTAAGATATGAGGTAAAACATTAGTTGCAAAAGCTCACTAGAATGGTTAGGAAGAGATAAATTCCTCAGACTTGGATTAACCATAAAGTTGGATGAGAAATGGATTTTTTGGCTTGGTAAGTTGAACTGGGAAATAAATTAGTTCAGAGCAGAAACTTTGGAGTGTTTCAATAAAAGTCTCTGTTGTACAAAACTTCAATTTCTCACTTTGAGAATTAATAAAAGACATAAACTGTCATTATTTACTTAAATATGTTTTCATTATTTTTTTTGTCCATTAAAGCTTAAGACATTTTATAGTGATGATGAAAATTTCAGGAAGAAAATAAGAATACATTAGAAATTACAAAGTAAAGCAGTTAATTAATAATTAGTCCAAATGAAAAAAATTCTATAGTTTCTACATTGCCCGGGTTTTTTTCTTTTTGTTTTGTTTGTTTGTTTGTTTGTTTTTATTGCCCATGACCATTTGATATTTTCTCAAGGTGTTGCTTTTCCCAAAGTTCCATTTTAATTTTCTGTGCATGCTAATTTCCTAGTTGCTGAAAAAAACAGTCCTGTTAGCATCAGCCAACATTCTAGATTAGATCTCATTAAACTAGCCACAAGGATGCACTGAGGTCAGGATTGCACCTTAATTATTGTTTTACTGCTGGACAGAGATGCCTTCATGTGGATCTCAAGAAAAATATGTCCTTCATCTCCAGGTCCAGGGTCTTGAGACATCTGCTGCTTTTACTCTTTCTTTTCAAACAAAAGTCGAGGTCAGTAAGTCTTTCAAAATGCTGCCACACAAAGAAGAAATGTTGATATTCCTTCTTTTAGTCCACTGTTTGCTTAGTGGTTCACCTCTAAACTGGAGTGAGAGGAAATGGAGTGTTCTCTTTGGAGCGATGGAACAAGACAGGAGGACAGAAATATCAGAGTTGGAAAAAGTGAGATTAGTCAACAAGGAGACCAGCCAGCAAATCTTTGTCTGCTCCAGCATTTCTGAGACACAGGTTTCCAGAGAATAATGCAGAAATCTTTATGGTGTTCTAGGGCTGCTTAGAAATGCAAGGGCTTGGGCAAAGGTGCAATGCTGCCTTTCAGAAACGTAGCAGGCCAACACCATTAAGGCAGTGACTGATCTGAGGCAGGAGACAAGTTCTTGCTAACAGACGAGAGATGCTGGTCAGGATCCTAAATAATGTGATTAATGTCCCTCACTGTTCTTGAAGGTAAAATCAAGTAGCTTGCATTTGATATGGGAGACACCTACAAGGCTTCCTGAACACTTCATGGAACTGGCATTAAGCACCTGTTTGCTTCCAAGACTGACGAGAAAAATTTGTAAAGTCATATTTGCATAAAAAGCTGTGTTGAAATCTAGGAAGCCAGGCAAAAGCCAGTGAACTACCACAGCTGTTAGCAGTTAGAGTGGCTACTTGATATTTATGAAAAGCTTTTGTAGTGGGAATGAAATTCCAGAGCTCACACCATCAGACACTCAATTTCAGGGTGGACAGTAAAGCCAGGAAGGATTCCGCTGGCTATATTACACACTTTGTCAATTTAAAGGTGGAAAGGGAGATTTTAGATATTGTCAAGAAATCCAACAAATATATAAAGATGCTTTTGCTAGAAGAGTGGCAGGTTTTTGGCAGTGGCATTTAAAAGACATAAAACACTGAAAGAGCCCAGGTCTTCTAGGGCTACTCAAAATGAATTCTTCAGAAAACTTAATTTGGGTTCTTACTTCAGGCATGGATTCATAAATATTCTCCAGTCCATGCTGAAGTCAATAATTTTTAATCACGAATTTGCAATTAGAGCATATGTTTTACAGCTCTTGTTACTTGAGAAGCTTAGCCTTTTTTCTGATCAGCCAGCTGGTAAGTTATCTATTTAGTGAGTGTAAATCATTTGAAAATGAGGTCCTGAAATATTACATAGTAAAAGCAGAACATCTTAATAGTGCTTCCTGTCTATGTCTTTATTTTTGGTTCCTTCTGCCTAAAATCTCCTTCAGTTCCTTGTCACCTAAATAAATATTCTTCTGCTCCCTTCTGCAGCTGAAAAAGCAGGTACTACTCAAGAATTTGATATGTATATCTTCACTACTATCACATAGCATAGGGAGTATGCTATTTTGCCTTGGAATTGTAGGGAATATTTTATTAGTTGTAAATGGTATTATTAAGTTATTTTAAAAAAAAAGTGTGTGTATATATAATAATTTCAAATAATCAAGCAGTGAAAATTAAAAATTATAGAATAATATAAGTTGGTTCATGCACATTTAATTTCCTTAAAGGAGTAGTAGGGTGAAAGCCTGGCATCAGAGAACAAGTGCATCTTTCAAGGTGGTAACTGTTGTTTTAGCAGCTGAAGGAAAACAGGCTAGATGACTGACGTGTCCTTTCTGTAACTAGGCAAATGAATCACTCCAATTTGTGAAGTTCAATAGCTTATTACAATGCCTTATTATATTTTGGTGTCCTTTAATTATTTTTACTTTCATTTGATGGATTTATCTGTGAAAAATTGTGGTTTGAGATTTTTAATTTAGATGAAAGCAGTATCTGCTTTGCCTCTAAATGTTTCTGATTAGCAAGTAAAAAAGGAATAATATAACACTTAAGAGGGTTATTAAATTTAGACTCCCTTAAGTATTGACAAAGACATTTTCATTGGTTTAAAACTGGTGGCTCACTGTTTCCAGAGGCACGTGAAACTGAAATGTCTTTTGGAACATTAGAGGTGCATTTATACCTGCCCTCATACAGGATAAGTCAATAGAAATAGAACAGAAAATAAAATTAATACTGCAGATTTTCATCAGGATTTTTCGCTCCATAATGAAACTTTCATGAGTAGCATCTAGTGAGGCAAGAACCTCTGCTGAAATATATCACTGGGTCTGGACACATCTATCTTTGAATTGTGTTGGAATGTAATTCCTGAGAAATTGCACCTTCTGTGAAAAATACCCAGTTGAAACATGAGTATTGTTGAAGAGAAGAGAGAATAACATAATATTCCCCAAAGTCTTCAGAAATAATCCGTGTTAAATTTATGGTAACTATTCTTCTCTGTATTTATTTCTTAGTTGTTTTCAAGTCTAAGTTCCTATTTGAACTTTTTGGCTTTGTATAACCTTCTTCTGCAAAGGATTTCTGAAGTTCCATTCCAGCACAGTAACCTTATGAAGTGTTAGTCATTTCTGATATTTAAAGCTTCTGGTAGAATGATAGCTTTCCTATAATTAGATCAATGCAAAAGACTGAAAGGGACCATCTAGGAGATTTTGTTCTCAGCTTAAAAGTCAACCTTCTCTCTGCTTGCTGAATGATTTCAGACACACACCAAATAAATTACCGTACAGTGAAGTTTATCATTATCAATCTATCATTATCTTGCAGTAGCCCTTCACTTCCCACTGAACCAGGCATTCTGCAGGTGATCAGCTCCATACAGCTTGAACCCTGAGCTGTCAATATAGGGAGGAGACAGGGAAGCAGAGGCATAAGTAGGCAATTCCTTCTAGATTAGACCTTTTTAAAAATGCAAGAGATAAATTACATTTAACAGTGACTCAGCTCAATGCAGAAGGTGCAAGCCCTGTGCTGGGATGAAAATTTGTATCATGTCATCATCCCTCTCTGCTGTGTGTCTGCCGTAGCTCTGGGAACAAGGAACTTTCCAGGAGGGTGGTTCTTGGAAGGGAAATGGGGAAAAATATCTCTCAGATGAAAAATCTGAGACCAAGTTACAGCCACAAGACTGATATCCCCTGCATTTAAGGACTATTTTTGCTAAAACAGAATTCGTGATTTCTTGAATCCTACATGAGCATCCAATATACTGTATTGAACTATATATATGTTACCACCATATGTATATATTATTATATACACGTACGTAATATATACCCATAATTATTGCATGTACATATTTATGTATACATTCATATACATGTACATATATAGATATATGCAACTGTATATATATATATGTGTATATATATATATATATATGTGTGTTTATGTATATATATGTATGCAATAATTCTCAAGTCTTCTAAATGCTCCACTATAGGAATACTTCCCTACAGAAGACAGCCCAGGCTGAGTTGTTTGGTTTTCTGCATCTTCTTAGTAGCTGTGCTTGTGTTTAATGGTGTCCCCATTTATGACTACAGTGAAAATTATTGTGGAAAGACCAATGTTGTCTCAGGCAACTGGAAACATGAGCAGAAGTTATCTTGTGATATCTCAGATAATGACCATACATTTTGGTTTAAGCAGGCTTTAACCATTATGTTATTACATCTTGTTTGTTGCTCTGTCTCCCAAAACATCCTCTGTTGAAGAGAAAATCTGCATTTTTCCCTCATGTGTTTCTAATCCAGACAACATAAATGAAAATTAAATTGCACAGGATGGTATGATCAATAGCAAGGAATAACTTGAGGTGATGTAATAAATAATAAATAATTGCAATGATAAGCAATTCCATTAAGGCAATCAAGTTTATGATGCCACCAGAACTTTGAGCCAGCATTGATTTCAGGTAACTATAATGGTACAGAACTACAAATTTACTGTGCAGTGAGTTTCTTAATTATGCTGGTTTGGAGCTGAGGAGGAGGACAGTATAAATGGGAGGAAGAGCACAGCATGTGCAGGAATCTGAAAAACCTCGCTCTGTGTTGCGGTACATTACGCTATAACTGTTCATTTAATTATCAGGTTCATGTAATGTAAGTGTGGTAAGAATAGATGGTCCCCATTCATTTAACTGCTTCCCATTCCTTTTCAGCCAACTGTTACACATCTCCAAAGCTTATTGCCTGGGCCCTCTCTCCCACGTTCCCTTCTAACTCCTCTGAGTCACAATTAGATTTTCTACCCTTTAGTTGCAACTTGTTGGCAGATGGTTTTGGCTGAATTTAGACAGGCACAGATGCCTTCATGCTTGCTGTCTTTGCAAACAGAAAAAAAAAAAAAAGAAGAAGAAAAATAACCACAATCATACTCCATTTTCTTTTCCTTCACTCTTTGTGGGTATGAATTTCTCTGTGTGCTGTGTCTCCATGAGCATCTTACCCCACCTCAGAAAGGAATAACGGCAAAGACATCCACTGTACAGACGAGTAACTATTAACATATATATTTGTTGATCTATCTTCAGAAGGACTAGAAGATTGGAGTTCCATTGTAGATACAAGTCTCATTTAATATGGAACATATTTAGAAACTGAATCAGAACTAGTAAATCCTTCCCATGAGTCTATGGCAAGTCTGATGATCTGATGTAGACAAGCTATAGTCCTTCCTTCCTTCCTTCCGCCACTTCCCCCACTTCCTTCCGCCAATTCCTCCCTTCTGGCACTTCCTTCCTTCCTTCCTCTACTTCCTTTCTTTTTCTCTCCTCCTTCTCTTCTCTCCTCCTTCTTTCTCTTCTCTTCTCTTCTCTTCTCTTCTCTTCTCTTCTCTTCTCTTCTCTTCTCTTCTCTTCTCTTCTCTTCTCTTCTCTTCTCTTCTCTTCTCTTCTCTTCTC
>JAHLSL010000019.1:11032775-11073110 GCA_025920805.1 Petroica traversi
TCTTCTCTTCTCTTCTCTTCTCTTCTCTTCTCTTCTCTTCTCTTCTCAATTCTTAATATTTAATGCAATGAAAGGAAGTCATTAGCATTTAGATAACATTGAGAGAAAGAATTACCAGTTTTTACAGTCTAAATTTTTTGCAGAAAGAATATGTTCCTCATAATAGCTATACATACTGCTGTAGTGAGTGCTGTTCATAACTGTTCCTCAATTAAAGCACACCTAAAGACAAAATCATAGATATTTCGACACAACCCATAATTTTCTGTAGAAAGAGTAAACAATAGTTTAAAAATTCCCCTCATTAAAAGACATTCTCAGAAAGGAGTAGAGAATACGTAAATCAAATCAAAATCCTGGGGCATGAGTTTGAATTTTGCCTCTCTAACCTCCTACTTTGTTTCTATATATGCTGATCTGAAGAAAATAATTCCTCCTATCTCCTAGCTGGGGTCTACAAAATTCCTCCTAAAACCGGACTTGGCTACTCTCTTATTTGTAAATTTTTTGCATTTCTGTATTGTCACTTTACCATCTTGAAGAATTTAGTGTTAAAAACTATGCCTCAAGGCATGCATCTAAAATACGGATAAAGAAACTTCAAGAGACATAAATAGTGGCCATCTTGACATCTTTTTCCCAAGTAATTCAACAAATTTTGAGAAGCAATGAAAGAGGCAGTAGGACTCTTTTCAACTAATCTTTAGAAGTGTCAGAATCTACAAGTCTCCAGATCCTGGATATGCTATACATCTGATTTATTTAATATTTTACCAGTGACCTATAACTAAACAAACTTCTTTGTAGTGTTTTTGTTCTTGTGTTTCTGTACCTACATAAGTGATAAGAGCTAAAATTGAAAGAGGGAAATGGCGTAACATGGATCATTAGAGGCAAACAGAAACCTACAAGGCAATTTATTCTGCTGGTTCATGTTCAATTTGCATTTGAATAAGGTTCATTTCACTGGAGCATCTAAATCTGATTCTAATTTAAATTCACATCTAAATCTAATTTTAGCAAGAGCCAAATACTTTAGAAACCTGTTATTTCTGCTGAGAAATTTACCCAAAAGATGAAAAATTATAATTATAGAAAGATTATTTTTATTACAAGATTTGGTTCTGGTTTAATAAAAGTAAATGCAGATCACTTAAAACAGTTTTTTGAACCTGTGGGAAAGAACCAAAATTAATAGAAGCAGGGTCAATACCCCACCTCTCTAGTAGATCCCTCTTCCAGAGACTTAGCACAGAAAATGGGCAGCCTTTATGTGAGAAGTCATTAAATTAAAACACCTTAGCTATAAATGTTGTAAACTAGACAAAAACCTGCAGCGATTGTGAAAAATAACACACCACATGGATGACACTCATGGGAAAAGCAACACTACTGCATTTTTAGAAGTATGGCTACTTTAAAATATTTGCCACGTGCAGACTTGCCACAATAATATCTGAGTGCTTTACAAGAAAAACATACTGTTAAGGAGGTGATTTTCCATGAGCATCTGGCCTTCCCTCCCCATTCATAATGAAAACTTCTTTATTCCTTGGTGTTAGAATATGGCAATACTTGGAAGAGGACAGCTTTTGTTGTGACTCTTAAGCAAAGCAAGATTTGACTTCCCCCATTCAACCCAGCATCTAGCAGTTAACAGGAAAACTAAGATAGGAAAAAAAGGCACTAACAACAAACCAACCTGCAAGGTTTGAGCATTGCCCGAGTGCATTTTTTGCCATTTTAAACTATTAGCAGAGCTATCTTGTGCAGACAAGTAGAAGAAGAGGTTGGAGAACTGGTGACTCAAGAAAGCACTTCAGTATTTCATATTTTTTGGATGTGTTTTCCATTAGACAATACCTGCCCAGTTGTAAGAGATTTTTAACATCAGCTGGAGCTGGATGCTTGTCATAGCTGAGGCTACATAGAATTCTGAGTGCTCCCGTCTCTGTTGGAGCTTGTGTTTCCTTGCTGCCACATGTATTCCCAAATGATTCAAGCTAATTTTCCTTCAAAAATATTTCCCTGCACTAAAGCCACTGGGACTGCCTGTATGATGCATGAAAACCCACCTGTGTGGCAATTGAATTGTTTGCTTCTTCTCCGTGGTACGCAGGAAAACTTGAGACTAATCCTCCTGGCATATCAGTGGTTATATGTCTGCACTTGGGGTTTCAGCAGGAAGTAAAGAGACAACTCACCTTCATTTTACCTTGATACTCTAAACAATGCCCATGTTTAAAAAGTAGTACTACTCAAAGATGTTTCTGTACCTTCCTGTAAGCACAGAATTTCCTCACTTGGGAACCAGGATGACTAAGTTTCTCCTCTGCTCATCCAGTTGTACAGCTCTGTATAACAACCTGGACTTGGTGCACACTCTTTATTTATTCTCCTCTTTCACATTGTCCCAGAAAGCTTTTGAAGCTCTTCTTTGGACATGTTTTTTGATGACCAACTGCTGGCAAACAATTAGCATTTTGTCTATGATGGACGTTAAAAAATAGATACATATTTTATGAAGTATTTTTAAAAGATTTTAGTTTATTTATGAAGAAGACATGCTGCTTAACAGAAGTATCCTCCTGAAAAAAGGAGAGAGCACAGAGATGCTAAGAAAGGGGAGGGGAAAAGAGACCCTAGTTAAGCATTCACAAAATGAACAACAGCTTCTGAAAAAAAAAATTATGCTATTTCTACCTTTAAATTTCAGATGTTTCCTCATTATGGCCTCATTGAATTCTATACTTTTTGGAGCATCTGATGATCATTAAATGCAGAAGTGATCCCAAAATTTGCCTTCAATATGCTTTGCGCAGCTGGAATGGCCTCGTGCTCACTGTTTGCTGCTGTGGTTTGTGGAGGCCAGTGGGCCTTCTGACCAGAGTTCTGAGAAGGCCTATTGGTAACACTGCCCCTAGGGTTGTGTTATCCTCTGCAGTCAGGGTGATAAAAGATTCTTCCCCAAGACACCCCGAGGCCTTATATACATTTATTTTAATTCCATTCTCCCAGCTGGCCCGTTGGCCTTCCCACACATTTTGTCCTTATGTGGAATTTCTCTGGAATGTTCTCCCCAGTTCGATGCCCCATTGGCCCCTTCTCCTTGGTCCCTCCTCTTGCCCCTCCTCATTGGTTCCCCAACCCATCCATCAGCATTGTACCGCCCCAGCCCTCTCCCTATTGGTTGGTGTAATCCTTAAGGGATGGGTTCCCGCTTTTTTGGGGTTTTTGTCACTGGAGCATCTATGAGTTGGAATAAACCAGACCCTGGAACCTACACAGAGCCCCCTGTGTGCTCCTTGTGCCGCTGTGATTGCATCTCCCCCGTGCCCGTGTGTGCTGGGCACTGTGAGTGTGAGTGTGAGCTCCTGCATGGTCCTGCTGCCCCAGCCTGGAGAGATGGTCTTGGAAGGTCACAGCTCTGCCCAGCCGCATACAAACAGGGCTCAGCGGTAGTGGTTAAATGCATGAAGCCTGATCCCAACTCACAGGGATTGGGAGTGACTTCAGTGCATTTATAGATACAGACTTCCACAAAGGTTTTTCTATCCAGTGTCCTACCAAATGTCTGTGTAAAAGTTGAACAGTGGAACAGTCAAGAATTGGAGTTTTTTTAATGACTTTTATACAGTAGAATTACTTACTTAGTTATTTTCTGTGCTTTTGGTGTATTTGAGGTTCTCAGCTGACTTAATAAAAAACTAAGCAAAAAATGTACCTCAGATAGCGAAATATATATTTGTGAGCTGACATATTTTCCAGCATGTGGATATAAACTCCTGCATGTGGATATGAAAATAAAACGGTCTTTACAGCATAATGCTTTTGTTCCTACACCTAAGAAACATATAAATACTTTTTTCCTCCATTAGACACATTCTTTAGTGCATCAAGGATTTAATTTCCTCATGAAGGTCAGTAATAGTTTGTATTTTATGCAACAGCTTTTCACAGAGAAACAGACACATAGGAGGCTCATGAACAAAAGTTGTTGCTAAAAGAATCTATCAAACAGATGTTTTTTTCCCCTAGGAAATTTACTAAGCATAAGAAATACCTTGCCAGGTGAGGAGTTCTTTCATTTATCCTCCCACTTGCTCAAGGTTAGTGTTTGGTCGATGCTCAGTCCCCTTTTCTTCAACAAACATCTATTTCTGCAAAGAGTAAAGTTCAAAAAGAACAGACAACAAGTATAATACTGGAATTTCAGCTCACTTAGTGCTTATGCTTTCCATTCCTATCAGTTTGTCTTGATTATAAAAAAATCTTGTGAGAATTTATGTTGGAAAGGAAGAATCTCATGCCAGTGTGCAGGATACAGGCTCCTGGGACTTCCCAGCAAGGAACGTGCTTTGTCCTTAAGGTGATTTATCTTTTTGGAGTCAGCCTGTGCTGCTCTGTAGGGTGCATAACCCAACTACTCTTACCTCATCCCCATTTATCTGATTTTTCTAATTAATCTTCCATTATATTTTTAAATTAAATATATTGTTGCAAATAAAAATTAGAATGAAAATACCACAATAGAAAGGTGTGGAAATTAATGGAAACTCTGTGACCAGGCTTAAACCAAATCACTGGCAATCAAATACTTCCTTGTACTCTAAACTGAATATACTTGTTACTTATTAATTTTTCCTTACTTAACTAAAGTCAGAATTCAAGAAATATCAAAGAAAGAAAATATTCTTGAGAATGGATATGTAGCTGGTGAAAATATTGCATTCCAGTTTATTCTAGACAATAATCAGTCAAATAGACTCTCTTCTTTTGCCCCAGTTTTTTAAGGGAGTGGAATAAATAGTTTTGAGAAAATACATATTTTAAAAATATTTTAAAGGTTCAAAAGGCATGAATATTAGTACTTTTTTTTCCTTTTTCAATAGATTAAATCCATTGGTAAGAATTTTACAGAGAAAAGACCTTCATGTTTCCATTTGCCACTCTGCAGCTCTTGAAAACCATCTGAGTTCTGAAGTAAAAATCAAATAGCCCTTTATATGAAAGAAGTATTGTAAATCTTTATCCATTCAGTGACTTTTTTTAACTACTGTAAAAGTTTTGAAAAAAAGGAAATCTTATAAACAACACTCTAGGTACCATTAATTTTATTTCAGTTGGATACAAAAGGAAAGTAAGGAAACACTATCAGCATTTTTGTGAATTTTATTCCATTTTTTCAACCTGATGCAACTATAAATCTCAGAAGATTACAAGGAAGGTGCTTAAATTATAATTGGAGTAGAATGCATAAGAGCAATTAGAGATTTTTAAAGTATTTTGTAGAGTTTGTATTTTGTAATTCTGATGAGATGGAAATCCATGTAGGTAAAACCAAGACTATTTCTGAATATTATCCTGGTATTTCTCTGAAATAAATCCATTGCATTGCGGTGAATTTTATCCAACTTTCTGATGACGTTATCAGTAATTTTATTTGCGCTTAAGTTCCCGAGTTGCCCATTTTGCATAATATTTTAACAACTTTGACTATTGAAAGTGTCTAAGAAGCACTGCAGCTATTGGACCACCACACATAGTGAAATACTTTGAGTTTGATGTAATGAAAAAAGTTAAGAAATATTTAGATCTTTTTACCTCAATTCTCATAGTGTTACTGAGAGGAGGAATTTTTTAAATTATTAACATGAGCTTTAACATTTTTTAGAGGGGAAGTATGAGCTAAGAATACTGATCACATTTCAAAAAAGCAAACACTAATAAGTTAGGAAGTGTTGAAATTAAATCAACCTACCTGATCTTCATTTAGTCCTGCTCTCCGAAGACAGAAGCACATTTAAATCTTTCTGTAGATGCTCTGCCTCATTTAGTAGCTGGCAACAGTGATGCTCAGATCAATATAATTTAATAAAAAACCCCTTATTTTCCCCTGGTCTTCAACCTTCTCTTTCTCCTCACATCCAATGTACCAAATGCTATTTGTGCATTGGTGTACAGGCAGAATTGCTCCTTTCCTTACATGATTCTCAGTGGCATTTGTCACTGTATTGCCCTAGTAACTAATCCACATATCTGGTAATGTATTAATAATTAATTTCCTAATTTTCACAACTCCTGTGAGGTATTATCTCACTTTTATTGCTTGTGAGCCAAGGCAATGAATATAAAACCTACACACTTCCCTTGGACATCTCATTTCAAACTTTCCAGAGGATAACAACCTAAACCCTCACTTTAGACATTAAAAGCACAGTCCCTGCTGACACATCTGCCTGTGCACTTCAGAACATCAGACACAAGGACCCCAAGTTGGTTCCCTCAGACAATGAACTTCTCAAATTAAAGTACCTTTCCTTAGTGAAGGAGCCGGTTCTTAGGGGCAGGATGCAACTGATATGCAAGGAAACTGTCATCTCTCCATGAGCTCTCTCTTGCCCTGTTCCTCCCTTACCTCCTTGATTTTGCCTGCAAAAGGCAGGGTGCTGCAGCTGGCATTTTCCTTCACTTCTCAGCCTCCAATAATCCCCTGTCTGGTGTAATAAGTGAAGCAGGAAAGAAGCAGAGTGTGATCAGGCAGTACAATGTGACAGTGTCAACCCAGAGACTTGGGCTGAAGAAGACGGATTCCATGTAGCCATCCCACACCTAATACACCTCAACAGAATCCAGAACTGGTAAGTATCCTCCTTAGCCCAGAACAAGATGTTTTCATGAACTTAATAGCAGAAACAATTAAGAAAGTTTCTCTGCTACATGTGTGAAACAAGACTTTTTCCAAAAAAATACGTCATACTCAGCTAGGACTTTGCAGAAGTTAAAAGAAATGTATTTAGCACAAAATATACCTCCTTGTTATGTATTAAGTGTGAACTCCAAAGTGTAAAGATGTACTCTTTTGAAGGAAAGTTATCAACTTTCTTTATGCTGAAATAAATTTCAATAGTTTTCTGTAACATTCCCACTTTTTTATTTTTTTCTTATTTTTTCCTCAAAGAACTAAAATATTCAGCTGTAACAGTAGCTAGGTGTGTCCACAGGTATGTAGGTCTGAAAAATTATTTTGAAATATATTCCTATGCTTCAACATTTCAGTTCAGACTTTCCAAGTATTGTAAAGTTATCTGCAAATGAAAAGAAGCTCTGACACAAAGAACGTGAAATGCACCTCTACAAATGCAAGCTTGTCAGCCTGCTTATGGAAATGCTACAGAGCTAATATCCTCTTTCAGTTTTGAGAACAAATAAAACCCTGATGAGAATGAATACAATAATTTACAATTATTCAAGCAGTTTATCCTGACATGTTTCTTGCTAATTAAGCTGTGAGAATAATTGATTTTTCTGCAAGAAATGTGTAGAGAAGCAGGTTATTGACAGTGTAATTATGGCAACATAAATACCTGAAAAAATGTGATTTTGTTTGACATAATGAACCTTTTGATGTCAAGTACAACTTTTATTTCCTGGTACATGTAAAACACTGAAATAGTAATAGCAACATAACTTCACATAGGTAAATGCTTCGACATCTTCAAGATCAAAATCAGTGCTGTCCAATAATGATAAATGACCTTAACATGTGGAGCACACTGATTTTATCTCACATGTTCAAATGCACCAGGAGAAGGTGTCCCACCCTCTCCTGAATGTGTGTCCTTTCCTCAGGTTGCTCAAGGCAAAGGGGAAAACACACCACCAACACAGTCACTCTGCACTGCTGTCGCCTTTCAAATTATTTCCCAAATGCTAACTGGATTTGATTATAATTTCTAAATAATTTAAGGGGAGAAGAAACTTAATTTTCAACCAACTTATTATTGTTCCCCTTATGCTTGTTCCCCTGCTCTTTTCAAGTACAGCTACCTTGCATATAGCCCTTCATGAAATAGGGCATCTCAATCAGTGCTTGATGGTTGAGCTTTCTTTCTTCTTTTGGGAGATCTTTCCTATTTATCTTTCACACCTTTGGTCTTTCACACCTTTTATCACTTCACACCTTTGGAATTTTTCCACGTTCTTTTGCCTCTCTATTTCTCTACTTCATCAATTTCTTGTACCCAGCAACATGGAAAAAAGGTGACTGAAAAAGCATTATGCCGGTGGTATTCAGCATCTTCTATTGTTTGAGCTGTAAAGGCTTTTTGGGCTTCATTCTGTGAAACTTGCAGCTCTTGTCATTTGGATTATTTTCTGGGTTTGTTGTAACTGTACTTCTGTATTTCTGCTTTTGTCACATGGAATGAATGGATTAATCTGTCTGGACAAGCCTTCACCTATCAATGTTAAGAAAAAGATGACAAGTTCAGTGCCTGTATGGGATTTTATTAATTTTCTTGTAACCCCCCCCATCTGTCCAAGTTCCCCTCAGATGGTGCAATGCCTAATTGTTCATTATAGATTTCTTTATGGAAAGGCCCTTCTCTCATGTTTTTGACAGTAGTCCAAGATTAAAAGAGGAAATGCAGGTCTAAGGGACTAAATGAATTGCTTCATGTCATGCTGCAAATATTTTAGAGACTGGTTTCTTTACAAAAATAATGCAGGCTTTGAAAGGTAAGAAGCCCATCATTTGATTATAAAAAAATATCTGAATTTATTATCTTATTTTGAAAAGTAATATTAAAATAATGTCTTTTAGAGAATTATAAAAGAAGTGGGCTCCCATTCAGAATGCAGAGCACACCATATCATCGTTTGTATATCCTACAGCCTAACTATGAGTGACAAATCCAGTTTCCTAAGGCCTGAGCAACTAATGGCACTGGGAAAACATAGCAGATAGCCGATAGGAAGAAGTTTCGAGAAGCACCATGACAACAAGATGTACACAGCAGCTACAAGACAACTTTTTAATTTATTGTTTTATTTGCACATCACATGCATTTGGCCCTTGTTGCTGCACTACTTTTCAAAAGTGTTATTTCTCTTGCAGTTGCGCTGTTTACACCCTGAAAAAATAAAATACAATGGCAAAGCTTCAAAGTAGTGTTCATCATGAGTCAGCTACACTTCAAGGCACCCTGTAGGGACTATTTCCACAACCATTACCATGATTTATTAAAGTGGTTAAATATTCCACCCTGGACAACTCGTGAAAGAACTAAGATTTTTTCATGAACTTAAAAAAAGTAGAGCAACGTTAGAGCCAAAATCTCTGGGTGCTCTGAAAGAGTGGGTAATTAATGCAAAATATAAAACAGAACACAGTTGGACTATGAAAGCATCTTCTTAGATTTTTTTTTTCCAATTTCCCCACAATGTCCAAACCTCATCTTGGAAGCAAGCACTGTGTTGTTGGTAGCACAAGCCAAAGCTGGGGCTGTGGCTCTCTAAATTTGTGTGGAAATGTTTCCAATAACCCAGTAGTGGCAGGCTAAGGCTAAGGCTTCATGCCTGCCTAAGACAGCAGGACACTGGGAAAAGCAAAATATTATTACTCTGCTTCTTAGTTTGGCACCCCTGAATTGCTAGAAATCAGGGGTTTCTGTCTGCTATGTGCTCACAGGGGAGTTGGTCTGGCAAAATGACGTGAGGCCACAGTTATTGCTGTGGGTGGAAAGGATCTTTTGGGAATTGACTGCCATCGAAGTCTTCTTACATCTCAAGTGATACAGGGAAGCAGAGCTGCCTCTTAGGTCTGTACTGCCCATCTTTTGCCCTGCATGGGGCAATTTGTGTGTTGCAAAGTCACGTCAAAGTGCTGAATGACACTGGAACTGCCTGAATGGCCCTTAATAAAAATGAGTTCCTATTTCTCACCATTTTTCAGGAAGTTCTCTGACAGCCATCTTTGTTACTGAAGAATTTTAAAGATGAACTAGGCAAATTATCTAAATGCTGTGAAATTCCCTGTTTGGACACTTGATTTTCATAGGTTTATGTGCATGTATGTTTTTAGAAGTCAGTAGACTGAAACTTTAGACTGGAATAAATTTGCAAAACTTAGTAGTCTAAAATTTATAATGACAAACATCTATATAAAATTTCCTAGTATAAGATCATAGGACTGATAGACAATTACCACATGGTATTTTTGAAAGTTTTTTACATACTTAATACATTTTAAGTGAAAGAATGAACTTTAAATTTTCTGTTTATGAACAGCTGTTTTCTTCTTTGTTAAAAAAATGACAGCATGCCTAAGTTTTCTCATGGACCCATCATAGCTGCAGGATAAAAATCCATTTGAAAGTGAGAGGATGAATTGTTGGGCACTTCTCGATAAGCCTGTAAGATCAGAAGTGCAATTTCAGAACCACATGAGCCTCATGCACTGCTGCCTGTGTGTGCTTGCCTGTTCCAGCACAGCTTAAGGGATTTACTGGGGCCTATCTGCTTTGACATTGCAGTCCTATTCTAGAATTTCTAATATCTTGTGTTAAAGCTCTGTCTCCTGACAATTGTCTTGACAGCCTGTTGCCTCACCCAGAGATCATGAAAACTGATGATCCAAGTAGAAAGGAAAAAATGAAAAGTAACATGGGTTTTCCTCAGTGGATTTTCTACTTCAATTATTAAGAATGAGAATATTTTCATTTTTCTACATTGCCTGCCAGCTGGTTTGGCTCTCAAGCTGCCAGAGTATTTTTTAATCTTTGGTTTGGCTTTTTGGAAACTTTGTCAAAACGATTCAGTTCTCCAAGTGCCACTTTCACTTGTTCCAGTTAGCTCCCTAGAGACCAGCCCTGTAAATCTGGGGTAAGAAAAAATAGAAACCAATATTTTTCCCTTCTGATGCCACTCAGGCAAGGAAAATGCATTGTCTAGAAAGTCATTATAAATCATAGTGATTTAAAAGAGACAAACAAAAGAATATACTGATTTTCAGTAACTTTCTGAAGATCCAAAAAACCCCCAATGTAATAGCAGAAGTGCAAGATAAACAGTTCAGATTAAGACAGTAATAACCTTGCTTCTAAGCCACAAGTATTATAGATGGCACCAGTAGCAAGTACTTTTATCCTCTGTTTTATGTCCTTATCACTGCATTAAATCAGCTTTTGGAGGTTAATTTTAAATTTTCAGAGAAATAAAGGATTACAGAAAGGCTAAGGCTGAAGGGGTTCTCTGGAGGTCATCTGAAGCAGGAGGTCATGCTCAAGCAGGGCCACCTAAAGCAAGTTGCTCAGCACAGATGATTTTTCAATGTCTCCAAGGAAGGAGAGTCTACAAACCCCCTGGACAACTTCTGCCAGTGCTTGGCTACCCTCACAGTAAAAAAAGTTTCCTGATACTAAGAGGGAACATGCTTTGTTTTAGTTAGTGCCTTTTGTTCTGTCACTGGGCACCACTGGAAAGAGCCTGGCTCTATCTTCTCTGCACCCTCCCTTCAGCTGTTTGCATGCATTGATTTCTTCTCCGGGCTGGGAAGCCACAGCTCTCAGCCTTTCATCATCCATGTGGTCCTTTGCTGGACACTCTTTGGTTTGTCCATGTCTCTTGTGTACTGGGAAGATCAGAACTGGACCAAGTAGTCCAAATGTGGCCTCACCAGTGCTGAGCAGAGGGGTAAACAGCTCGCCTGACCTGCTGGTAACACTTTCTAATGCAGCCCATGCCTTAGTCTTCTTTGTCATGTTCAGCCTTGGTTCCACCAGAGCTCCCAGGTCCTTGTTTGCCAAGTGCTTTCCAGCCACATGGTGCCCAGAAAGAACTGGGAGTGGCTGGGACTGCTCCTCTCAGGTGTAGCGCTTTGCACTTCCCCTGAGCTTTGTGAGGTGTCTGGCAGCACATTTCTCTAGCCTGCTGAGGTCCTTCTGGACCAGGGCACAGCTCTGGTGGATCAGCAACTCCTTCCAGTTTTGTGTCATCACCCTCTCTTGCTGAGGGAACGCTCTCAAATCAATAATAAGGTGTTAAATGAGACTGGATCCCAGGGGTGCACTGCTAGGCACTGGCCTCTGACTAGGCTTCAGCCACTGACCACCCCACTCTGGGCTCACGTGAGCTGCCATTTGTCATCTCACTGTCTGCACAGTGAGGGTCTTGTTGGGGACAGTGTCGCAAACCTTGCTGAAGTCTGATTATTCTGTCCCCTGGTCTCAACTTTTGAACATTTCCATTTATTACTCTCTCTCCTTTTGATGTTAGCAACAAGCTTATTGTTTTTATTTTATTTGATAGATGAAAATAGTTGTGTGGTCTGCAGCAAGCTGAGCCTTAAATCTTTGTTTTCTCTTGCATTTCCCGTCAGTCTCATTTATTGCAAATAAATGAGAATGAAGATTTCTACAATTTAAAATTTGCAAATAGTGTAGCACTATGTTTCCTACATTTGGAATTTTCATATTGCATTCAATTTATCCTTCATTGTATTTTAACAGTCTATGTTAATAAAGTTAACTTCTCATGAGCTGCTGGAGGAAGTAGAAAGGTGAAAATTTTGGCAACAGAGATAGGGGCATTTCATCAGTTATCAAGTGTGGGAAGCTTGTAATGGAATAAACACATGAATTGCATATGTCTTGCAAAACCTGCCATTACTGACATTTGTGAAGTCTGACATTAATTAATCATCAGTGGGTGCAAAAATTGTAATTTACCAATTGTGTATGCCATGGTTTCAGGCACATTGCAAACTCTATTTTTTAATTTTAATTTTTTTAGAAGGTGATAACCTTCTACAAGGAGAAAACTTATTAAATTCCTCAGTTTTTCAAGAGTGGACAGGGCCTTGCCTATAATAAAATATAAAAGTATATAGCATTTTCCTTGAGAAGATTTCATAACCTGAAGGAAATCCAGGAGACAAGCAATTTTTATTCTGGCAGGGAAACACATTTTAACTTGCTAATTCTCATACTTAAGAATCGTGAGGAAAATTAAGACATAGATCAAATTGGTGGATTATAAAGAACTAAGAGAGGAGGAAAGATCTACATAAAAACCAGAAAATAAAATGCCCTTAATCACAAACATTTTTCAAAATGTCTTCTTTTCAAGTTGTACATTGGAGCTATCCAAGCTATCCAAAATTAAAAATCCAGATCTAGACACTACATGTCTCTCTTTTCCACAAACATTATTTTCTATATGTCCCTACACAAGATATATGTAGCTTTACCTTAAGAATTCTGACAATGCTTAATAATATTTAATTCTGAAACTTCATCTAATCTGTATGTCCCACATTACGTCTTCATCTATTTGTGTTAAACTTGGCAAACTTACCTATATAGTTATTTATACAAGCAAAGGAAAGCCAAAATATTGCAGATGAACTCTAAATTCTCATTTTGGCTGTGTTATATGTCAGGTAACAGTCTTGTTACAGAAGTGATTGAAATCAATATGACTGGAATAAAAGTGCTTTGCACACTGTATCTCCCTTCATGGAACTGAAGAGTTTTTATTCTTCTGATTTTATAACAACATTTATATGAATGGTGTTGAAAAAGTCATGAGTCTCAATCCAATAAAGAGAGGAATGATGCTGTAAACTCTGTGGTAGCAATGTAATATAAGCAACAATAGCTTTCAGAAAAGAGAGTAAACGGAAGGTGTATTGACACCACTGCTCATTTTATTAAGCATTATGTAGGTGGCAAAGTAATTTCAATATATCTGAGAAACATAAGTACAGTCCTTGTCCTCAAGAGCTCACAGTCTGACATCCTCACTCTGCTGGACTGCTGCAGTTCTGTGCAGGCTACCGTGCCCTGGGGAAATCCTGGTTACTTGTATCCTTTGAGGAAAGGGAAGAGGGAGCTGCAAAAACAGGAGCCATAGAAACCTGCAATAGACAGGAGGGTGAAAGAAGAGTAGCAGTTTGAGAGGAGAAAGTGAAAATGCCTGACAGGACTGGCAGACAGTCACCTGTGTCATGAAATAACCTGTGTGAGGAAGAGGGAAAGAAAACAGCAGAGGAAAAATGATGCAGTGGAGGAGTAAGGACAGAAAGGAAAGGGAGATGGCAAGGCAGAGCCTGAACACCAGAAATAGTGTACAAAAATTACCCATCTCTGAGCAGACTATTGCACAGGCACACATACATATCCTTGCAAGTCTGTGTTTCTGGAGAAACTTATTGGATTGTTTCTTACTAAGTTGGCTTGTCTAATTAGAAATAATAGGCCAGATTGATTAGCCTTTCCAAAAACAAGGCAAAAAGAAGGACCATTTTTCCTCATTAAAACCCTGTGTATTTTCTTTTGAGAAGCAGTAAACCTTCTGTGCTATCTTTGTAAGATATTTGTTAGTCTTGTACACTTTGCCATTCTATTAAAAATCTGTTCATCTTCAATAAAGTTTAAAGAAATCTGCAAGGCATTTTTCATTTTCAGTCCCCATCTCATAATGATTAGAGCCAGGACTGAAAGGGGAGAAGGGGTTTTTTGCACAATCTAGGGCTCTTCCATTGGTACCCAGAATTTAGACAGCAAAATTAATTACCCAGAGCAGGAAAAGTAGAAAAGGAGGAAGGAAACACAATTCTAGTCACAGGGGAGGTGGATGTTGGGGGAGAAGTTTCTAACTACCTGTTTTTAAGGACCTGGAGGGAAAACATACACAAGACCTATGGATATGGGGATTTTGAGAAAGCCACAGAGTGCTAAAGATTGAGAGATTTGCTGGGACTCTGAGCACTTTGGCTTTGGGATTTATGAGCTGAGAAAATGTGTCTAAGACCTGAGAGAAACTCGATGACTTCTCCTCTACATGGAGAGCGGTTATGAAGCCATGTTAATGTGCAAGAAAATTAGGATGAAGGGAGAGGACCGAGGCTGCTAGTCCTTGAGCAGATAGCCTAGGATGAACAGCTTGGATGTTTTCTGGATCCCAACTTGGGATAAAAAATAATAAAATCATAGCTGTAGGTGCTGGAGGAGACTCTCTGAAGGGCACAGCAATAAATATCTGAGAGAAGCTGTGGTCAAAAAGGGAGTCACAATCAGATCTTAGCTTGCTCCATTTGTTTGATTTAAGCACTGCCCAGTCTTGCTGTTGGCACTTCCATCCTTTATTGGAATTCATCCTTATAATACCTGATTTTCTCTGAATCGGAATGATACTGTAACTAGCATTAGGTTAGCTCCTTAATTACTCTGTGAAGGAAATAGTCCCTTAGCATATGTATTAATAGATTTAAATATTTTTTCTTCTTTTTTTTTTTATCCCTTTCATAATGGTCACTTCTATTTTGAGTATAGTGATACTTCAGGTAAAGAAACCTTGTGGTTATAAAACAATGGTACTGAAGCCCTTGCTTAAATGGTTAGCATGTGAGATAGATACAACCACAGTTACACCTGTTTGGCAATATTAATACCTAATTTAATTGAGGAGGGTGAACTCACAGTCATTGTGGTTCTGTACACATGCAGAAGGAGAATTAGTTTCTGCTTATGGTTTGTCTTTATTTTTGTATCAGTTTTTTTTTCTTTATTTCTCCAGGAGTAAGCCAACTTAAATAAGAATCATTAATCTTGTAAAGTACAGCAGGATTGATAACCCCACAAAATCTCCACTTCTAAAATCCCTAAATCCCAGCCATAATCACCGGTGTAAAACCTCTGTAGGTATTGATGGTGTCTGGAGGTCTCTGAGAAGCTGCAGAGATCTCTGCATCTTCCCAGAGTTCTGGTGTACGTCTCCTACACGTGGTTGATACCCCGACTGTAGCGAGAAAAACATCCAGGCAAACTTATAACGAGGAGAAGAAAACCTAGCAGTGCCTCTTAAGGCTCACTTTTTGTTGGTGTGCGTGCAGGTGAAAGGCAGGCGCGGAATTCCGCAGCTTTTCCCTGCCGCAGCCCTCTAGCGGTGCGAGCGAGCGGAGCCCGGAGCCGGGAGCGGCTGCTGAAGCACGGCTGGAGCCTGCCAGGAACAGGCAGACAAGGTAAATAACTTGGTGCTTGATTGCACGCTGCTTGCGGCTGCAGCTGCGGGGAGAAAGGGTTTCCAGAGGCACCTTCTCCTTCAGCGCTTGGTGGATCCTCGTCTGGCGGCTGCGACACATCCTCCGCCCCTCTGTCCAGGCTCAGCGTTTCCAGAGGATAGAGTTTATAACCCGAAGTGAGTGGGCCATTTGAGTTCTCCCAGCCCTCTACCATTTCTGGAGGAATACTGTAAATTTTGGAAAAACCATTACAACCTGTTTCCACTGGATATTTTTTCCTTGATTAGCACCACTTGTAAACTTCTCCTAATATCTTATTGTAACCGTTTAAAGGCGTGACTTTTTCTCTAAATATATTCATAGAGGGAACGGTGCAAAAAATGTGAGAACATCTATTTACATAAACATGGATGGAAACACTTTTCTGTGAGGATCTGAAAACCCTACTGCAAATCAGGGAGTCTTGAGCAGAAGGACAACCATGTGATTCCAAGGATCAGGCCCACCACACAGATAGCAAATTGTGAATAATAATAAAAAAGATAATAAAAAATAGAACAAGTCTTGCTTGAGCAAATTACAGGCAGGTATGTTTACAGAAACCACTCATTGAAGAATTTTAAATGACAGCAAATTTTGGAAAATTTGACATCAGGGAAAAAGATGCTAATGCATTTAAAACTTTTTTTTTCTTTCTTTTTTCCTTTTTTTTTCTGTCCTGGATGTAATTATTTTGTTCAGCTTTATTAAGCAAAGCTTCTATATGCTGGTGGAAAGCCTAGCTATATCCTATTTTAAAGACACTGGGAAAATTCTGCGAAGCATTGCTGAGAGCGTTGAAATGTCCATCATAATAAATTGTCCTTGCCACAGCAGGCATAGGGACTGATGGCTCTCTTGCACCAGGGAAAATCAGAAATAACTCCTCCTACAGAGGGGAATGACAGCGGTGTCTAATGTGTGAGGGAGGAGAATGAGGACAAGTGAGTTCAGGTCCCAGCAGGGGCTGCAGTGGGCAGTGTCCCTCTGATGTCCCCATGGCCTCACTCTCCAGGTGACATTGCTGCAAGCCCAGCTCTGCCCTATGGTTCTGGCTGAGCCAGAGCCTCACAGAGAGCACATGAGGCTGAGGAGATTAAACCCCAGCAGGTATTCCAGGTGGGATCTCTGACTGCCAGGTCAAACAGAGAAAAACGCGGAGTGCTTCTTGATTTTCCTGTGGACATGATTGAGTTTAAATAGGCTCATCTGCACCTGATTTTACATAAAAAAACAAATGAAACAAAAGCCTTGGTGTGGCATAGCAGAAAGAAGGCTGTGTGTAAAAAAAAGTGTGCTATGACACTCTGTATGAAAATGAACAGATCTGTTCTTGTAACTGGGTTGAATGCATTGTTTCCTGAAATAATAAGCTTAGCTTATTTCTTCTGTTTTTGCACAAATGTAAATCTCCTTTCAGTGTAACCAAATTTCAGGATTTTTTCAGGTTTTATTGAGTTTAGAGTTATCTTTAATTTTAGCTGCCAAGATTATGGATTTGCCATGCTTATGTTTTGAATATATTCAGCCTTTCCTCCCTCCCCCCCCCATTTATTTAATGAAAACTAATTAATACCAAATATCTACCTACGCAGTCTCTGTCACTAAACCAGGAAAAAGTAATGTGTAAGATCCACCTAAAGAGAATTGTTATCATATGAAAACCAATTGAATGCAAAGAGGCAATTTGTAGAGGAGGAGGAAATCTATACACAAATATATCCTATTTGCAGGAAAGTGGTGTGTTAGAAATTAAGTGATGTAATAAATAACACTTTTCAAAAGGTCCTTTTGAAAAAAGTCCTTTCAAAATTTTAATATTTTATGTTTTACCAGTATCAACAAGATATATTTAGGATATGCTTTGTGTGAGGGATATCCTTCTTCTTGGATATATGTGTGTGTATATGTGTGTATGTGTTACAGTTTTATTTCAGTTTCTCACATGAGGACATAAGGCTAGTCTGGATACTTTCCAAGTTTGCAAGTTATAGCTTTAAAATGAACTTCACTGCAGCTACGCTGTGTTCAGCTTTATGATCTGGTTAAACACTGCCTCATTACAGTGGTCATGAGCGGTTCATGTCATTGAATTTCTCTCCTTCCTTTTCCTCCTATAAGACTGAGCAAACAGAAACTGAATGTACAAGGCAGATGGTTTGAAAAGAGACAAACACTTCAAATTACAAGTGATTTTGGGCCTCTAAGATCCCATTTTTTTGTTGTTTTCATGGCAAGGAATTCATCTGACAGCAACGTTGAACTATTTGCCAAATAATGATGTTAAATAACATGGACCTACTGTCTACTGTGTTGGGTCATCTCATCCCAAAAGGTTCCCAGGCAAAAAGCAACATCCAGTCAGAAGCATGAACTTGTACTGGGCAGTGGAGAGTGACTGAGGGAAAAATGAAAATATCTGAACATCCTGATCTTTCATTGCCGTTCACTGCGGCTTTGAAAATTCCACAGGTTGGGTTCCCAGGAGTGGTGTGTTTTTCCCCTTTGACTTTTTAGAGCTGTAAATCCAAAAATTAGATGTAAAAAGCTTTTGATTAGCTTGAAGGTCCCACCCAGAGTCAACCACCCAAGAGGCACAGCCCTGGCTGCACTGCCCAGCTCATCTGTCACACACTGCCTCCACCCTTGCCCAATCCCAATGATGAAAGATGAGCCCCACACAGAAGGTCCTCTACTGGAAAGCGTTTTTTTTTATTAAATAGAGCTGGAAGTCATGGTTCTCTTCAGATGGGAGACTACCCTACTGTGCTCTGGTAGTATCCCTGCCTGCTTTGTAGAGTTTCCTAGAGGATCAGGATGCTCTGCCCACACTGGATTTAAAATTATTCTGCTCCTTTGTCCCACTGGACATTTAAAGATGCCAACAAGGTTTTGCCTAATACAGTAGTGATGTCAACAAGCCTTCTTCAACAGAAGAAACCCAAAATACATATTTTATAGCATGGTGATTAGGGCAGCCTTTTGGAGTTGAAAGATATTTGGGCTCCAGTTCTCTTAGGTGAAGAAAATGCTCTATTTTTTAACGTCTTCCTCAGCTATAGCCAGCCAGCAAGCACGCTGCTCCTTGAGTGCTCAGCAGCACTTGGCTGGCTGGATTTACAGCCAAGTTCCAGCTCAGTTCAGTTTGTAGAACCTACTCCAAGAGGTCACCTTCCTCCATATGAGTAAGTTATTCACAAATATGCTCTTCATCCTGCTCTCATCTGAGACATAATTATCTTCTCAGAAATGTAAGTTAAAACAAGTGCAGAAACCACTCTGCTTTGCCAGCTATGTTGAAACAAACAACTTTGCTTTGAGTAAAGAGATATAATTAGACAAATCAATACAGAGGTGCTATGTAATTGTTTTTTTGGCATGTGCCATTATTCACTGTCATGTCGTATAAGCACAATAAGAACAAAAGGAATTAAATAAAAAAAAACCCCTCTATGTTATTTCATTTTTTTTATTGCATGTAGAGAAAATGAAATTTTGAGGAGGTGGGTGTCTTAAAAAAGGAGGAGGAATATAAAAATTTGTGTGTCTGCCTCTGAACCATAGAAATAATTTTTGAATTAGATTTATTCTCTGCCATTCAAGAGTAGAGATGGAGGAAAATATTAGATTATTTAATTGTGCTTTAGTGTAGATATTTCAGAAGTCATGTGATGGGGTTTCAATAGATAGGAAGAAACACACAGAAAAAAGATCCCAATATTGACTCACTTGCAGTCTTTAACGGATATGCCAGTGATGTTCAAAGTGTGGTGACCCTCATTATAAAAGGGAGAGTCTTTTCTAGAGATTACTGAGAACCCTAGTGCATAAATTAGACTATTGGAAAGGCATTCTGTGTTGCTAATCAGTGCAAGTGTGGGAGATGTAATTAAGAAAAGGAATTGTGAAATATCTGAGGGTACCCTGAAGGCTACTTTCAAGAGTGCTATTATAGTTCAAAAAGGGAATTAACCATGTGAGAACACAAGTTAAGAAAAAGTTTCAGTTCATTTAAAAACTATCCCTTATTTTTCCTGGTGTTTTCCCTTCATCAGTGAAATGAGCAATTTTTAAAGTGAGAATCCAAGTTGTTCTGTTCAGAGAAATCTCTGCCCCAAAGAAACTAAAGTATAGGGAGTAACATCCTGCAAAGTTAGAAAGCTTTTCTCAAGAGTGAAAAATTCTCTGATAATTTTCTGTAATTCTTGCAGCAAAGTGTACAATTGTAGCAAAAGGGTTTCTGATTCCTCCTCTGAATCATTTATTGTTGGATATTTCTTTTACTTATGCTGGAAATTCCAGTGTTATTCTGTGACTATGAAATTGAAATGTTTATATCAGTGGCCAATCTAAGTAGCTTGGTCTGAGTCAAAGGGATTTCACAGGCAGAAGGAAAAAAAGTTGTCTCTTTGCCTCCCTCCTTCACTCCCTTGCCTCTGTCCCTCCCTCTCTCCTTCTTTCTTTCCAGTTCCTCCTATCACTTGTCCCCTTCCCTCTCCCTTCACCTTTTTGTTTTTAATGTCCTAAGACAAACCCAATTTCATCAACTCAATGGGAAGAAGCAAAGGTCAGACCTGTCAGCCTCCCCATCCCCCTCAGCTTGTTTTGGAGTGTGGCTGCCACAGCTCACACTAAATGTGCCCAGTCCATCTCATCTTCCCATTAGCTCTGAGCAGTTTTTATTTCTCTTCTGATGCACTGCCAAATGTAACACAGGCTGGGCACAGGTTCCAAAGGATAGAAAAATACCTCCCTGGGGAAGAAAAGGACTATAAATAAGTGTTCCTGGGGATCAAATATCGAATGGCAATGCTCCATTTGTTATTTTTAAATCTGACTACTGGAGGACTGTGTTGAGGGATGGGGAATGGCAGGAGAAAATGAATAGCCTGTCAAGTAGTCTGAGCTCCAAAGCAATGTGCTGCTTCACTGTTGATTTCATCACTTGCTTTGGGTCCACACACACCATGCAAATAGGAGTGGCACACTGGGAACCAGCCACCAGGAGAACATGGCATTTTGTAATTTATGCTTTGATGCTTAATTCTAGCTGGCATGACGTAGTTTCATTGACTTGGGTGAGGTTGCTCTGTGCCAAAAGTTAAGCACATCTGTGGGACTGAGATTTTGTCAGAATATTAATCCAGAAACACCCTTGGAACCTCAAACCATTCTCTAGAGCATCTGATTTGTGAAAACCAACCTTCTATGACTTTTGAAAGCAAAAAATTTCAGAAAAAGAAAAAAAATTAGCCTTTCTCATTTACAACTTGTTTTTTGCATACAATCCTTATTACAGCAGATTCCAGCCTTGCAAAGTACTATGTAATTAGCTTTTTTTCCTCAATTAGGAGATTGTAAGTTTGCCAAAGAAAACATATTTTGAATGTATCTTTTATCACATGATCAAAGATCACATATATCTTTGCCTATAATGAGAAGCTCATGTGCTAATGTTCTGTAGTGGTCCAAAACTTACAACTGCAAAAACCTTTGATGTATCACTAATTGGTTTTAGCACCATAGATTAGGTGCTGAAATCAGTAGGCAAGAAATTGTGAGTAGTAGGTGGAGAAGGGATAATTCTGATTCTCACCATATGCTTTGAGAAATTTAAATCATTACAGCATAAGTAGAAAAAGAAGGCATAACTTGTTGCTTTTTTATTTTAAGAGAGTCTCATAGATTAGCTGTATGATCCAAAAATATGCTTTGTTCTAAATCATTAAAAAAATCTCCTTTTCACAGTTTTTATTCTAGTAGAAAAAACATCCATCTCGCCTGCAATGTGCTGTGCATTCTAACACCTAATGTGTGGTGAAGAACGTAGTAGCAGGGGAAATATATCTGCATAACACATGAAAAGTGCCAAACCTTTAATTAATTTCAGACACCATGTCGCAAAATAGCAAATTCTAACTATAGACTCCATCTACACCACACAGAAACCGGAAAAGGAGGCAAGTGCTGTATGTGATGGTGGTGCATGTTACATCTTTGTAGCT
The DNA here is from genome assembly GCA_025920805.1 of Petroica traversi. Taxonomy (NCBI): domain Eukaryota; kingdom Metazoa; phylum Chordata; class Aves; order Passeriformes; family Petroicidae; genus Petroica; species Petroica traversi. Next base: position 11,054,625 of record JAHLSL010000019.1, read on the forward strand.
TCTTGGTTATAAGGGCTTGATATTTCATCAATAATGAAAAAAATTGGTGGCACAGCCTAAGGATTATTGGCAAGCTGTGGGGAGAGAGCTCTGTTCTGGACTGAAAGCTACATGGCTGCTCTGCACAGAGGATCTGTGGAAGCACAGTGCATCAGACATCATCTTTGGCTTGAAAATATCCTCAGATGTTCAGTGGTTGGGGTTTTTTTAATGAAAATGGAGTGATTTGTATAATTCTACCCACTTCATGTACACACTCTCTTCCAGTGGGCCTTATTACCCATTTATTACCAAAACTCAAAGTTTTATGTTCACAGCAAAGGTATGGTAAACATTTTATCTCCATACTTCTTAATTTAAAAAACAACCAGACAAACAAACAAACAGAACAAAACTCCCAAAAAACCCAAAACCAAACCCCAACAAAATGTAACCCTAAAAGAAGTAACAATTCAGAAACATTTCTGCTCTGCTCTGCCAAGGTGTCTTCATGTAAACCATCAATAATAGTTTAAACTTTTAGTATTTAACTTAAATTTGCGTGTTAATCTCCCTTATTTTCAAAGCTAGTTTGCGGGATTTTTTGTGTGTGCACATGTGGAAGTCGAGACTCAGATCTTTTTAATGTTGTTTATAATAATTGGGATTTTTTCAATGGAATGGTCAATCCAAGAACCACTCATTTTTGGAAGCTCATCTAAAGTAGATCAGGACTTCTACTATTCATTTCAAGGATTTTCTCCCCATGGAAAGCAGAGGATGAAAGTGATTGCAAATATACATTAAACCAAGGTGTCAACCCCTTTGTATTGCTAGAGCATGAATAAATGCTCATTAGGATATGAGAATTTGATCCACTATTTACAATTAACTGTCCGATCCAAAGTGTCCCTCAGGACTTCCAGCTTCATTCTTTATAATAAACATTATTTTTAATGTTACTGTAAATGGACAAAAAAGATAAGACAAAATGCACTACATTGCTGCATGTTTCTCTTGAAAGTGAACCACAGGGTGTCCTCTTTTGATGTCCACAGCAGGGTGAAAGCTGAAGGCAACTGAGATATGGATCCTTTTGGTCTTGATTCAAATGCTCCCTACTGGCTTTGATTGTGTCCTGAAAGAGCTGTTTCTGTACTTTGGTGTAGTTCGCTAATTTAATATAAGACCTTAATATATTTTTCACATACATTTTTACCCAGATGATCATCTTACTTTTATCTCAGTATCAGAGCATCACCCTCTCACATCAAACAAATCTTCTTGGAAGTAACTTTTCAACATCATTACAATCCTTACATGTACTCATTTAAAAAATGTTGCCTTCTTCTCCCTTCCCCCTGCCTCCACTTTTTTAAATACACGCTTATCAGATAAAAATATCGGTGACCCCTTGTGAGACAGTGTCAGTATTATTAGAACACAGGCTAATTTTTTACACAGTGATGGTTGCAGCATCTTACATATCACTTGCAGACTGTTGAATTTCTCATGATATTTTGCTACATGGAAAGAACTAACTACCCGTATGTGTTGTCCTACCACAAAGAGAAGAGAGGGAGGTGATGGAACACACTATTGTATTCATTTGTATTCATATAGAGCATTTGGGGGGAATGGGGGTAGGTTTTTTCAGAAATTTTTGTTTGGATGTTTTGTTGCTGCTCTTTTAGTTTGTGGGGGTTTTTAAAAATAAATGCAGTATAAACAGTGAAGGTTTAAACCTAGAATAACAAAGTCATCGTGGTTGGTGGGTGACGGCAGCATGGCAGAGAAAAATTGTTTTGAAGAATGGATTTGATTTCCCATGTAGTTTTACATCTACTTCAGGCTGATTCATTCAGCGTTGCTCTGTTGCTGTTTCAGTGGCAGTTCCTGAGTGGAGCTTGGCACTGACTGTTTTCCTCTGGCTGACTTTCACCTGGCTGTGCTGATGTGCTGGATACCAACGTGCCAGTGTCAGTGCTCATTAGCAGGGCAGCATCTGGCTGAATAGGGACATTACAAACAAACCTCTGCCAGGACACTTTCCTTATAGCTGGGGAGTCTGGTGCATAGGTCAGCAAGCTTTCTTGCTGTCTTCTTCCCTTGTTTATCAGAAAAAAGGTCTGCTCAAAATAAGTGAATCCTTACTTGCAGCAGATTTCCTTGGTTTGCCACATTCCTTTAACATTAGCTTTAAACGAGGCTGTTGACTGTTGTTCTCTTTCCCCAATCACCAAGGATCAAGTATCCATGGTAATGGCCTCCATCTATTAGTCTGGATCACACAGGGACGACCTGGGAGGTCAGAATCCCTTTTTCTTCTCAAGGCTGTAAGAGAGAAATGTGTCTATTATATTGGGCTTTACAGTGAAATTGTAAAGAATAGAGGAAATAAAATTATCACTGAAGGCACAAGTCCTGTTGAATCTTTGCATGTACATTGTTGTTTCTGAGATTTGCTTTATAAAAAAGCCCTTAAGATGCTCTCTAAACATGATGTTTGCAGTTGAAAATTAGTGCCACTACAATTCTGTAATTTATGTATCCAGTCTGGTTGTAAATTAAATGACTTTGCATAGGTTGTACTACAACAGAAATTACATTAAATCTTAAATATTCCAGTTAATTTAGGCAGGGAAGTTATTAAATATGAGCTTGCTAATTGAGCAAGTTCCTTGTAAAGGAGTTTTGCGTTTGCTTCTGACAAAATACCAGTGTGATGTAAATCGCCATTCCACAGCCACTGACTATCATAGTGATGAAAATTGCACTCCTGTGCCTGCAGATTTAAAAATAAACCTAGTGTGAGCACGGAGGGAGGGAAAAGGAGAGATTTCCCAAAATAGGTTGTGCAAAATGTTTCCATTTTCTCTTTTTGAGGTGTTGTCAATTATGTTAGTATCAAAAAGATCTCAGCCTTCTCAAGTTACTCATGATGCTTTCCTCCAGAATTGCTGTGCTTACAGATTGACTTACCCTCAACTGCCTGTGGACATATTCTTGTGCTATAAATCAAAGCAGTGCATGTATAAAGAAAGCTCCTGGTAGCCTCTGTTACTGAATATCACCATAAGACAAAGGAAGCAACATCGCTGAACAATGAAAACAAAACAAAAGAGAGTCTTTTTACCTTATATATAGCAGGACAAAACCCCTGTTACATTGGGAACAGAAAATAACCCTTTATTTTTAAAACTGCAATGGGAAAAAAGAGCACCCTCAGCCTTCAATGGTAAACAGAGCATTTTCAGTGACAGATCACCTAAATGGGTGGTCTTCCCTCACCTGTGATTTGCAGCTCATTATTAAATGTCAGTCTCAGACTGTTGCCTTCAGCATCTCCCCAGACATGAGCTCAGCAAGTGTCACCTCTCACTGGGAAACCTTCGTTCAAGCACGAGCTGCGTGAGCCAACAACCTCTTATAACTCAGGAAATGATGGATCAGTGAGCTGGGCTGTACCTGCAGCAGATCAAACACAAGAGGGATGTCGGATGCTCAGTCTCATTCATCAGCCATGTGTGACACATTGTAAAACAAGAAAGATTTTACCTTGCCCTTCCACCTTGGATCCAATAAGGCTTAGAGGGTAGCAGCGTGCATCTTAAAATAGAAGCAGGACTGGTTTGCTCTGATCTGGTACTATGGGAAATGAGTTCAGCACTGATTAACAATCCACCCTCTGAATGGCCCAATCCACTGCATAGGTCATGGTAATGTCATTAGAAGGGCCTTTAATTCATAATATAAGAAAGATATAACAACCCTTCCTGTGAAGAAATTCCACCTAAAGTCCAAACTAACCTCCCCTAGCCCAGCTTAAAACTATGTCCTCTCATCCTGTCTCTAGTTTCATTATTCTGGATTGAATAAGCAATTGTTGCCTCACCATTGTTCTCATTTCTTTTTTATTTATTGATCTTGAAAGAATGAATAAAATCCTGAAATCAAGAAAAGACAGCTTCTCATCAAAAATAAGATGTAAATTACAATTATATGTGGTGGGTGGCATAAAAAATTATTTTAGAAAGCAACAAAATAAAAATAGAAACAATATTTTTAGGTTTTGAAAAGTAGGATGTCTATTCTGTGAGTGTTTTAGAACTTCATATACAGTTTCACTGATTCCTTTCCCTCATTTTTCCTGTGATAAGTAGGAAAAACAACAAAGTAAAATAAAATCCCCTCACTTTTGTGAGTTCTTGACTAAAGAAAAGTTAAAATTATTTTCAATATGTTTCTGAATTGAACACATGAAAGATACAGGTTATTACCATAATTATTAAAAAATTATTGTTATTGAAAAATAGAGTTTCAGACTGTATTACTAAGAAAGTGTTAGGCATTGCCACTATATATTTCTGGAGCACAGTGCTGTTGAACATGCTTTTGAAATAATTTTCATAATACTACATAATTATAGACAGAGCTATCAGAGAGGAATACATGCCTGTGTAGTAGTGACTTGAAACCATTCAACATTTTAAAAACATGCAATGTATGAGATAGATGCAAATAATTCAAGTGTGAGAAATGTTACACTCATTCTGCAAGTGAGCATCCTCCTATCCACTATAAGAAAAAAAAAAAAAGAGAGCATTGAGATTAACATTATTTGATTTTCCCAAAACCTCCAAGTGTCTTTGCTGGACTAGCCTAAGTACTCTTACTTCAACTGCAGCCAATAAGAGCTTAAGACCCTTGGTTTCGCAGTGCCAATAATCTTTTATAAATCCAAGAAAGGCTGATGGCATCACTGTTCTGAGTGTCCATTAGTAAATGTAAAAGTTGAATTTCACAAAGGTACTACTTTTCTTCTTAAACTACATAAAATTCATATTTTGTGTTTAAAAATTTGGCTCATTCTTAGTGGGAGGATAGGGTGTATGAACTCCTATTTTTCTTCATAGGCTTAAAAATATTGAAAAAAAAATATTAAAAATCCTTTAATCTACAAAAATTATTGCAAGAGGTATTGTCTAGCAATAAATGGTAGAAACCACAATGCTAATGTGCCGGTGTGGCACAGTATAGTCAAGAGGTATTAAAAACTGATGATAGGTAATTTAAAGATGTTCTCTCACCAAAAATACAACAGGGCTCCTTGGGCAATGGTATGACAGATTAGAAATCAAAAAGGTCTGAAATCCTAACCCAGTTTGATTCACTGATTCATTTTGTGGCCTTGGGCAGGCCATTGTAACACTGTACTCCTCTCCAAGCTTATCTAAGGAATGTACTAAACATCATAACCATGCTGAAGTAAACTTCAGGTGCTGAACTGGCCTCTTCTTTATTTTTTAAATAGATTTTGAAGTCACAAAAGAAAATCCTTCATCCTAAATGTTTTGCAGCCTAAATTCAGAGTCCATTATTTTCCTAATTTTCAGCTGATGCCACAGAAGAACAAAACTTTTATTTTTATCAATATATAACATGACTTGTTGGGGCACTTTAATAACAAATATCAGCTGCCACAAAAATTAGAGATTTCAGTGTGTGTTCCACAGTATATCCATTGATATTTCTCACTTTTCTTCGTATTTGTTTTTAAGAACTGAATTTGGATATGTATTGAATACTTCCTGTGTCCACAGGCAAGGTAATTCCTTGCTGATCTGTCCAAAATACTTGTAAATCTGCCCTTCTGAGTGCCCTGTCTGGAAAGATGTTAGGCATGTCCACATCCTGGGTGTCCAGGTGATGCTCACTGTCTTTCCAAACTCGTTGCACCTGCAGCATGAATGCTCATTCTCTTTTTCAGCAGTATGAGTGTCAGAGGGAAATCATTTTTATGCCATCAACATATTTTAGAAGTAAACAGGATTTACTCCTGACTTGAATGACCACACGTGAAAGACATTTCACTAGGAAGGGCATTATCCTGGGGATCTGTGACCCACTCTACCACAGATAATCCTTGTTATCTGAGAAAAAGCGTTTAGTCTCTCCATGTATCAATCCTGCATCTGCCAGGAGTATAGGAGGCATTTCCTGACCTCACATGGGTTTTGTCAAGATAAATACCTTACAGTACTGAGATTGTGCCAAGGGTGTCCCGAATCTACTCCCATAAGAAACTACAGCTCAGAAAATGATGTTAGTGACAGGATAGGGTTGCAGTCAAATGAGAAGGGAAAACTTCAAAAAATACACGTCTTCTACTTTGGTGTTTTTGGTCTTTCCCCAATCTAGTCTGATTTCAGTTGTTAATTAAAAAGTTAAAAGAAAGAGAATATCCATATTTGTTCAACTCATCACAGTCAGTAAGACTGTGCAGAGATAAAAATCAGGTTTCCCACTGTCTTTTGGAAGATTTGTCATTGCTAAATTGAAGCTGATGTAACAGCCACAGTCCACAAGGAGAGTTATATCAAGTCACATGATAACTTTCTGATATTCAGTATACTAAGGACTGGAATAAATACATGTGGAGCAACAGTGGTAATGGTATTTGATGCTAATATTTTACCCTCCATGAAATCAACGACTCCCCTTATTTTTGCAGAAACATTTCCCACTTTCTGGCATGGAATAAGATAATGCATGTTTTGAGAGACTGTTTTGGAACAGGAGTTATCTGGTACTTTATGTGTGCAGGAGAATAGGACCAAAATGATATATATCACTGAGTATAAAAAGACATACATGACAGTACTCCTGGAAAGATCCTGCTGAAATAGTTTCTCTGAAACACTGAAGGGATAAAGAAAAAAGGTGACCAAAGAAAAGAAAACCAAAACAAACCAAAAAGGTGCTGAATACCATAGGAAATCACTAAATGTCTCATGTTACATGGTTTCTTTCTCAGAAGGAAGAAATAGGAATACTGTAAGAAAGAAAGAGCAAGAGAGAACTAGATTCCTTTTGTCTGAAAGCAAAATGTGTTATTGAATTGTGGAATCTATTGTTTTCCTCATTTCAGATCTTATGAAAAAAGAAAACAATGTATTTTTCATCCCCAAACAAGTTTCAGACCAATCTGAGATACCTTCTTTCAGCTGGGCATCCAAGAAATATTACCTATGTATCATGTATATAAAAATTGGACAGAAGGTCCAAAACTATGATACAAATACTATAAATCTTTGCAGCAGTAGGATTGTTGCAGTTAAAAAAGCTAGTTCTCCTCCAGAGGGTTCCACAGTGTGTTTCTGTTCTTTCATGGTGTATTTGGTTTGTATGGCAAGGTTTTGGTACAGGGGAGGGCCACAGGGGTGGCTTCTGTGAGAAACTGCTGGGGGCTTCTCCCATGCCAGCCAGTTCCAAGGCTGACCAAGGCTGAGCCCATCAGTGATGGTGGTAGTGCCCTGGGGATAACATAATTAACAAGGGGCGGAGGAAAATTGCTGCAGAGCAGCAGGCAGAAGAGAGGAGTGAGAATATGTTAGAGAAAGAGCTCTTAAGACATGCAGGTCAGTGCAGAAGGAGGCTCAGGAGATGCTCCAGGCTCAGGAAGAGAGAGTCCCCTGCAGGCTGTGGTGCAGATTATGGTGAGGCAGCTGTGCCTCTGCAGCCCATGGAGGATCCTGGGGGGGGCAGAGATCCACCTGCGGGCCATGGTGCACCCCACGCTGGTTGCTTGAAGGGGCTGTGATCCAGGGGAAGTCCATGCTGGACCAGGCTCCTGCCAGGGCCTGTGGACCCACTGAGAGAAGAACTCAGGCTAAGCTGCTTGTCCCTGAATAACTACACCCCATGGAAGGGTCTCATGCTGCACCAAATGAAGAATGGGAGGAGTCCTCTCTCAGCAGGAACAATGTGTGGTGAACTAACTACAGCCCTTATTCCCCATCTCTCTGCACTGCTGCAGGGAAAGAAGGGAGAGAAAATCAGGACTGAAATTCCACCTGCAAGGAAGAAGGGAGGCTGGGGGGGAGAATGTTTGAAGATTTGCTTTTATTTCTCATTTCCCTACCTTGATTTGATTGGTAACAAATTAATTTTCCCCAAGTCGAGTCTATTTTGCCCATGATAGTAATTGCTGAGGGATGTCTCCTTGTCCTTACCTCGGCTCATGAGTCTCTCATTATATTTCATTATATTTTTTACATAGCTCCAAGCCCCCACATGTGGCAGACAAATATCCCTACCAGGGCAGTGGCTGGTGCTACAATCTGCCAGCAGAGCAGAAAGAAGGGCTGTGAGGGACACCACAAGTTTGTGTTCTCCAAAAATCAATCCTATGCAAGGACATCTTCTTCCCAGTTTATACTTCATGAGGGACGTGAACAAAATGTAAGAGACAGCACAGACTGACACCTTGGTTGTAAAATTCATCTGTCCATCACTTGGACCCCTCATCGCCATTGTGAGGCACAAGGCTTGGCAGCACTGTGGGATCCTGCATTTATTACAGGGAGCTAGACACTGTTACAATATTGGATGTCTACACAGGCCAGGAATAAATTAAAGCAGAGACAGACTACATACGGAGAGCAAAAGATATAACCTCAGTAGACCATTCTACAGAGTCCTGGCAAACAGCCTTAGCGCTTCCCAATTGGATTTGCTTTCACCATACTCCAGGGATCTAAGTGTTTAAGGTTATAGACACTTTTCAGAAGATTGTAAATAAATTAAGAGACATGTAAAACTTTGGCAAAGCAAATACTGATGAAGTAATTGTTTATCGACATAACAGGGGCCTCACTTTTATAACAGATTTGATCCCTCAGAACTCAAAATCTCAATTAAAAATTAAAGCATGCTCAAGGCAACATTCCTGAAATAGTATCTGGACTCAGGTGGGACATGACAATACTTGCACTCTAAAGGTGATACAAGGTTGGTTTTGACCTAAAAGAGGACCAGACCAGTTGGGCCTCTGTATTTCTTTGACAAACGTTACTCCTGGGAATTCTATATTTTTTGTCTAAGAGGTGGTAAGGCATCTTAGCTGCCTAAAGAGCTGCGCTCTGTAGAAGTTACAAATCTATCCCAAAGTTTAAAATACAACTGTGCTGACAAAACTTCATAGGACTGAGATCTGATCTGCTGAAGAAAGGAAGCATACTAGCTGTATTGCCTGAATTGAGACATTTAGCAAAAATTAATTCACTGGGTGTAAAATCAGACAGTAAGTTTCTTTAAAGGCTTAACTATTGGAAAATCCCTCCCTCCCTTCCTTATCCTGCTGGTTTAGCTTGTATGGACTTGATTTTCTTCAAAGCAGTTAGTATGGTGATCTGGTTTGGATTTGTGCTAAAAACCAATGCTGACAGAACAGGGATGTTTTAGTCACTGCCAAGCAGTGACTGAAGGCCTTTTTTCCCCTCTCATCCCACCAGTGAAGAGGTAGGAGGTGCATAGGAAGATGGGAGGGGACACAGCCAGGATAGCTGACCCCATCTAGGCACAGGGACATTCTATAACATACCACAACTCTCTCAGCATGTAGAGATGGGGGGAGAAGAAGGAAATGGGGGACATTTGGAGTGATGTCATTTGTAATCCTGTGTGACCACTACATATAAATGAGCCTGGCTTTCCTGGAGATGGCTGAACACCTGCCTGCCTGTGGGAAGCAGTGAATGAATTCTTTGCTTTGCTTTACTTGTGTGAGTGGCTTTTGGTTTACCCATGAAACTGCTGTTATCTCAACCCATGAGCTTTCCCACATTTGTCTTCTAATTCTCTTCCCCATCCCGATGTGGCATTTTTGCAGTTAAAAATATAGTACAACAGCATGCACTGCTGAATGGAGCTCAAAGGAATGTATGTTTTGATTGCCCAGGGAGCAGGGATCCCGCACAGAGCTTGCTCTCTGTGAAGAGGTTTGAGGATTGGGAAAAACAGTCAATTGTTCTGGAGAGAGAGCATGAAAACTCATAGAGGGAAAATGGGCAGGGAGGGAAACCACAGCAAGTTCCAAGTCAAATTTAGGTTTGCTTTGGCTAAAGGGGAACTAACTATTAACTAGCAAGTAAGTGTTTATATTACGTGGGGTTTTTGAGAGTTTGCATAAAAAACAGGCAGATTTACTGTCTTGGAGCATTTGTAAAAAATATTTACAGTATTCCAAATACTATTTGTTGTCTCAAATAGTTGCAAATGCTAGTTGTCTCAAATGCTAGTTGCACAAGCATTCTGGGTTTCTTATATATTCACCTTATATGAACCTCTGTCTAAATTTTCCATCAAAAACTGACTGAAAACTTTTCTTTCAATGACCTGGTCTTTAACATGCAATACCTTAGAGCTTTACCTCTGCAATACATCCCTGCAAGTCTTTATTAGCTAGAGCTCTTACTTGCACTTCAGATGAGAAATAAGCTGGCATTAAGGAATAAAGGGATGATAGTAGAGTTGTATATAAAATTGCTTCAGAATCTCCTTACCCATCATAGAATCCTTAGCATTGAGCTCTTTATCGCTCTTAAGCAGTGATCCTTCTATGTCCTGCTCCAAGGAAATGTGTATTTCAAGGACAAAATGCTAAAAGTGTTTTTCCTGCCTGCATCTTTAAGAGTTTTTCTATAGAAAAATACTGTAATGATTAAAGTGAAGACACCTTAATGTCTTTAAAAAAGCTTTAAAAAAGCCACCCTTCATATTAAAAATACACCAGAGGTTTCAGATATTTTATGGGATTGAAGGAACCTATGTCTTCTGGAAGACAAGAAACATTGTTGACAGTAGGAAAGGATTTAATCACAGGTGTTACTGCAAAGTGAAAATAAAACTAAAGATAGTATTACATAGCAATTTATTCCATCACTGTAAACTCTGCATGTGGGATAGCACTTTCTCTACTGCTACAGCATTTGCAGAGGCACTCTAATTCATAAATGTCATTAATAAAAATAACTTCACAATCCCATTTCATTAAAATTGTGCATTAGTCAGTGCATTCTACAAATGTTAATGGATTTGTCTCTTTGGACTGCTCGCTTGCAGTGCCTTTCAAACACTCACTACTTGAGATGCAATAGCTGTTTGCAATTGGCTGGATAAGTTACAAGGCATTATTTTTGCACATGGCTTAATAAAAGTGTTGGTTTACATATTGGTGCTTGTAAATGTAGAATTTTATCACTATGTGAATATTCATGTTTGTTATATTGATATTCTCTTCCTGTAAATAGCTGTGCCAGCAAAACTCTGTTTTATGAATATTTGCAGAATGGGAACAGATAAAAGAGACAGTGTGTTGGAGGTAAATAATCTGAACATTTGTCGCAATATTCAGACTAATATTTTGCAAGATTTGCCTTGCCTTGCTGAAGAACAACTTCCCTGTAAACAGATTGAGAGTTTCTCCTATTCCCACCTCCCTACTTCTAGGGGGTAGTGCAGAAACCCTGTCTTTCCCAACATATGTTTTCAGGTCTGAGCTATTATATCTAGCGAACCCAACCAGCTCTCCAGGGGACACCAGACTGTAGGAAAATGTCAAGAAAGGCAGCATATGTGGATCATAAGAGGTGAAACAGAAAGCCTTTGAGTTACTTCTAATATACTCTCAAAATAGAAATTTCCATTCCAAGTTGGCACATTTTATATCCACATGATTTTGAATATTTGATGTCTATTCCCTTGGTGCTGACCTTGCTCCCTACAGCTATACATGGCCCACTCTTTCTGCAATTTATAATAGAAATGGAAATGTAAAACAAAATCACATGTGAGTAAGCTTGGCTTTGTACTCAATGTACTACTACAGTTGTGCCTTGACAGCTGTGCTAGACTTGACATTCTTGAGGCCCTACCGGTGGCCACCTAGTGACAAAAAGATATTAAATTTTCTGAAATTTCTAATGGGGTCCCTTGGAGAGCAGGTGGATGCTTCTACCATGACAGCCTTTGTGTCTTCCCCATCAGTTCATCTGTGACAATCAGTGCTGCAGAGGGAGGGTAAGCAGATGATTGTGGCTCTCTGCCATAGTTTCACCATGAAGGGGCTCCTGCTGGGCATTTGACTACTGCTCTTGGATGGGAGAGAGCTGTGCCCATGTGTCAGTGGAGGAGGAACAAGGGGCATGAGCAGCTTCTGCTGCACCTCTGTCGTTGTAATGCCCCATAGCCAGCTCCTGTCAGTCACTCTCTATTAGCTGAGGAGATGGATGATGCCTCACTGTCCAGGACATGGACAAATCACCTGACCTTTACTTGCAGCCACAGGTAATATCCCGGTATCTTGCTGCTCTTTGTTTTCCTCCCTCATGTCCAAGTAACTATAAGCATTTAATAAAATATAGTTTTTCTGCTGGGCAGTGTCTCCAGGGGATGAAATAGCTATGGGAAATCCCCATGGGAAGCATTACATGCTTCAGGCAGGCTTAGTATAAATTTGAGGATTTTCTGATTTTTCTATCTTTCCACAAATCAAGTAGTTTTCAATCTATACTGCCCATCAACTCTTCAAAGATCATAGAGAGCCCCAAATGTACTAAGCTCTTAGCCAAGCTCTGCCAGCAAACTAGGGTTCCTTCTTCAGCAGCAAGCAGGAGGGAGCAGATGTGTGCCAGGGACAGAGGAAAAGCAGCCAAAACCAGGTGCTCTCTAGCCAACAATCTACTCAAGTGCTATAACAGAAATAATTTCCTTCTGAGCCCCTATCCCCTCCTAGGAGAAGCCTTGCCAAGCATAACCTGGTGTGCAGGACCATGCTGCCTGCCTGCCTCCTGGGGTCCCCTGCTCAGGCAAAAGAATTTGGGGGAGAATGGGAATAAGAAGTGAAACACACAAAATTGCAGTGTATGAGCCATGCCTACTTGTATGGACTTTAACAGTGAAAGTCAAGAGCTTGTGAATTTTGATATGAGGGGAGCAGCCATGGCACCTCTTTTCAGCTGCTGCCTCTCAGCTGTTGAGTGCTTTCACTTCACTGGAGAGATCACTGGCTAGGGACCACTGACCAATGCAAATCTTTGTGCCTTTGAAGCTGTCTAATTTGAGCACATGCCTCACCAGTTTTAGTTAATTACACAAGAAGTTATTGATGAGGAAACACAAGAAATATGCAAACATGGTGTGACCCACACTGGAGCAACAGCCTTGTCTGGAGAGCGATCCCCTGTTTTGTTACAATCCCACTTGCTACAACCCCTCAATGAAATATATCACTCCATGGGCAATGCATAATGCAGTCTAAAATAGAATGGTTCTCACTGTTTGTAATCCAAATTGGATATGCCCTTATTGCCCTCTTTGTCAGAGCTATCAAGGGCTTAATAATCTCCTTGTGCTTGCATGATTATTTCAAATCACCTTTTTAGTAATTTAGCTTTAAACCATAAGATGTGTTTGATCATGCTTGAACTTGCAAACATACTATTTAAAAGCTTTACTTCATTTCTTGATAACAGATTTTATATATGATTTGCAAAATGAAACACAACATCTATCACTTTGACCCTGAGATTAACATCTTTTTCTCCGTGTTGGCTATCTCCCCTCAAGAACTGACTCTGCCTCCTGCATAACTTTCATCTTGTCATCTCTTTCTGTTATTTCAGGGATCTCTGAGCATTGGTCAGGTCATTCTTTGAATTACTGGGCTGGCTTCCACTTTTATTCTGCTATGCATTCACAGCAAATGCTGTACCTGCTTCATGGTGATCTCTGTTGCAAATCCTCACCCCTGTTGTTAATCCATCTCCACTGCTTACAGAGGTGATGTTGCTGTGCTAGCTGACTGCTCTATCCCTCACATACTTCTATTTTGCTGGTGAGATTTTGCAACAAATGCACCAGATCAGCCTGATAAAGCACTGTGAATCTCTTACTTGGAGAAGTTCAGTATGCTGCTCCTAGGGGTGATGAGCAAACATTGGGAGCTTTAGTGAAGGAATGTTAGTCTACTTTCCCCACTCTCACTCTTCTCTCAAATGATCTAATCTCCTTGTGTTTAATTACTAGCTAGAAAGTCCTTGTTTTCACATGGATTTCCCAGTGCAGTCCTTATTTCATTTTAACCCCTTCAAGGCCTGTTCTGGAAGACAGACAATTAAACTAGTTGTTGAAATGGCACTAGGTTTATACCCCTGACCATAACCTGTCCCCCAGCCCATGGTGTTTCTCCTGGCTGCCACTGCTTCTCTGAAGAATGCCATGGCAGAGGCATGGCTCAGCAGGCAAGCCCATCTCTGTCTATCCGTTTCCTCACTTTTGCTCAGCCTTGGATCTGAGTGCCACCCAAGAAAGGTGCAGAGAAATTGTGCAATTCACTCCAGGCTGTCTGTTCTCAGAAACAATTGACATTCTGGAACTACAGGGTCCTACCTAAATGTAACATATTCTCCTTTCCACTAGCCTGACCTTTTTCCTGTAACCCTCAAGTGTTGACCCCTAGGGTTAGTCGTAGTGGGTGTGTCTGGTTGTGATGGCTGCATCTGACTCAAAGGGGATTCAGGGGACACAGATAACACAACAACCAAGGACTCATTTGAGCAATGAGTTCACTTAAACATAGAGCTGGTCAAGGCAATTTTGGAAGAAACTAACATCTGGATTCAATGTGGAAATATAACTATGGGTAAATTATCTAACTCCATAAATAGTGGACAGTACAAGGTCCATGGGCTTCTTGGGAGGCATGCCAGAATCTCCCCCTGAGTATGGGGGCTAATCAAGATTATTCCTTGAAGCTGAGAGATTCCTTGTTGTAACAGATTCTTGGTAAGTAATTATTGTGTGCTAAGTTTTGAAATCCTAGCTAAGTGGTATAAAGCATTGATAATGTACATAAAATCCTTTAGACATAAACCATAGTCTGGGACTAAGTCTGGATCCAGATGCACTTCAGTTCTTCTCTGAGAAGTAGTTTAGAATGCGAGGAATTTCTGAATCTGTAAGATCTATTATCAACCTTTGCTGGTTTGTATCAATGAACCTATTGATACTTGTCTCTAATGAGTGAAGTGCATCACTCAGTCCATGACACTACAGTATATAGCAAGAGAAGATGTAAAGAAAATTAATTTTCAAGGGAAGACAATGGAATATATCTGCCCTTACTGGTGAAAATCAGCTCTGCTTCCATCCAGAATAAGTCAGTGAGGGACAAGATCCAACTTTTCGGGGTTTCCCTAGGTGTTTCTACATCCTTACAAAATATCTTCTTGAATAACCAAGCCTTTGCAAGATGAAAACCTGTTGTCTTGTGATTTTGAAAAATACCTGGATCTTATACTGGTAGCATAAATGGGAACCACATTAATTCTAAAAACAGTGCTGCAGAAATACACCCTCTTCTGCATTTTTCCTCATCAATATTTATGTGCCATAATCCTGACTGGACTCTCAAACTTTTATGTTGACATTGGGTTTTGACCCATGGGTCTCGAAGGTACTGAGATGCAGCAGAGTTGCTTGGCAACGCAGACACACCAGTTCATTGGGGGTGATGAATATTTTTTAAGGAACATTTTCTTTTTTCTGTTCCTGAATGGATAAGAGCAGAGATGACTCAGACCTCGGGTTTCAGAGGTTTATGGTTGCAGAAGTCTGGTTTACATGGGGAGGAATTCGGACCCAGGCTTGACTTTCATTAACCCTACGGATAGGGTAATTTTGTTTATATGTTCAAATATTTAAGGTTTTAGATTTTGCCTCAGACTTCCTCTTAATTCCTGTTTTTAAGCTCTTTGCGAGGGCAGGGTGTGCAATTCCAAGCTTTTGCAAAGTGAGAGAAAGGGAGGATATTTTCTTCTGTGAAAGGACAGAGATTGTCTCTCTGCTCTGGGGAAGACCAGCCCACCATCTGCATTGACTGCCTTTCACAAACCCTTGCATACATGGGGCCTAGGCCTTAGAAAGTCTTAAGCCATATAATACCATGATGACCTGCCATTTACCAAGGTTTTAGACGTGCCAAAGCTTGCAAAAAGCAACAGCTTCATCTATAAAGTAGCCAAATCTCTGTGCTTCTTTTTCTTGAGCACCTGTTCTGATACAGCTCCCATCTTCAGATCAAGAGTTTCCGATCTGACTGTTCCTTCTTCCATAGTTCTCTGTAAGTATAATTAGAAACTTCATTAAAATACATTTATTAACAATGACAATTTTATAACTCTTATAATTCCCTGTGTAATTCTGCCCTCTGGGTTTGGTTTATAAGCCTTTTATAAATTTGCCTCTCCGTAGGGGCAAGAAATTAGTAAATGCAGAAAAAGGTGAGTGCACACAGCCCTTGCCTCCATGGAAATTTCAGGTAGAGTTAACGGGAATTAAGAACAGTCAATTTTTGGAAGATCTAGATGTGTTTGACATATGCACAGTGCCTCCAGTCTTTACTTAGAATTGATGCAAGCCACAGTAAATTAGACAGCCTCCGGGCTTACTTACATTCTGAATTTAGTCCTATAACGTTATGTCCTCCAAAGCAGCAATCAAGTCATCCATCAGGTTGTCAGCAAATTGTCTGTGTGTCATATATTAATCTCACTTTTCATCTCCTGTATTCTTCCAATTTTAATGGGAATTCAGTCACAAATGAAGTCCATTTAAACACAATATTCTACAAATAAAGTAGCCCAAGAAAGAGTTAACTAATAGCAGAAAAAGGCGTATCTAAACTGGTGGTCTGTGGGTATCTGTTGCTAAGTGAGTGTTGTACAGAGGACAGTAGCTGGAAATTTTCGCTTTAAAAGCTCCAAGCAAGTAGACTTTGAGTTTTTTCATACTAGGTGATCAGCAGCAGGCTTTAAGGTAACAGTGATACCAAATGGTTTATTTAGTTGTCAGTTAAAAGGACAGAATTTTTAGTGGAAACAAACAACCTACAGTGACATATTTCAGAGAACTCTGCTTCTATATTACTTGAGAAACACAGAGTTATCTCCACTAGGAAGCAACAGAAATGAAATATTTTATTCAACACTTTTGCTTTTGTTCTACATTTCCTGCAGGGAGCAGTGGCTTGTGTTGCCACCAGAGACTGTGGATTATAGACAAAGGCAAAGTAGATTCGAAAAAGGAACCAGAATTTGTGCCATGCTGCCTTTCCTTATGTTTGTTTTCACACAGCAGTCCAACAAAACAAAACAAACCTTTAATGATAGAGTGAATGAATCAGTACAGGCCCATGACATACAAATCTTTCCAGCTTGTTTTTCTTTAAAAATAAAGTCAAGGAAAATGTGCTTGGAAGCAACATCTTTTTATCTACTAGAAATGGCCAGTGAGAAAATAATAAAATTATGGCAAAAGAGAGAAGTTGCTCACAGAGCTGACATAGTTGAATCTTTTCATTCTCTGTCTTTATAGTAGGTCACGTAGCGTACAAGAAGGGGAAGATGAAAGGTGATAAGGTTTTTCCATTGCTTTCAGGAAATATTCCTTCACTGTACATGAAGAGTTCCCTGATGGTTAAGGGGAATTTAATAAGAATATGCACAAGTTTCCTGTGGTTGAATTTCTCTGTGTGAAGCAGGTGCAGACACACTTACTTGAGTTTTTAATCAGTTTATTCTAGAAAATACAGTTCTGATAACAAACTGAAAACAGTCCTTTGGTGGTCTGCGACTGGAGCTGGTTACAGCTCCCATCTCCCCAAGCTCCTTCTGGCTAACTAAGAAAAAAGAAGAAAAGAGAGCACTGAGTGTACTGGTGAAGAGCCAGATCTTGGTGCGAGGTTAGGATGAGGAGAGTGCTTGCCCCAAAGCTTGGAATCTTCCAGGTTTGACATGCAGTTATATGAGTCGACTGTATATTTTCATGGTTATTTGGGTATAGAAAATATTTTAATGATTCACCTAATTATTTCCTTTAATTTTAAGACATTTGTTAACATTGAAATGCAGGAAAACACTCTGAGATGGTGCTTTCCATTAACCTAAGCTCTTAACAGGCAGTAAAGAGAAAAGTAAGAGAAGAGGAATGTCATTTTCATTTCCCTATTGGATTTTTTGATATCTAAATCTTGTTGGAAAAGCCTATGTCTTTTTCAATGCTTGTACTTTTTTTTTTTTTTTTTGTACAAGAAACTTTGAGAAAGATTGGATCAAGGAAGTTTCTGTGAAACCACTTCATTGCTCTGGGGTCAGCATGGCAGTGAGATCTTCAGGTTTATCTCAGAATAGAATTATTTTTTAAAAACCAAAACAAAACCAGAATAACCCATCAGCAGGAAAGGACAGGAAAATAACTCCAGACTTTCAAAATAAGGAGAAATAGCTTAATCTGAGGTTGGAGGAAATAAATCAATAAAAGTAATTTTGTGGTATGTGTGAAGGATTCAGAGACTTAGCTTTCAACTTTCTGTCAGTTTTATAGTTTGAATTCAATTATGGAATTTTAGATTGAACCTATTTTTGTCCAGTCATCCTTTTTCTTGCTGTAGGTTATCAAATCTGATTTTGAAACACCTCATGCAATGGTCTTTGCAGCCCACCAGCACTGGCTATGTCAGATGGCATGAGGGAACATTCTCAGGGATCCAGGGAGATATATAATATGTTTCTGGATCTGGGGGCATTTGGGATATGGGCTGAACTGTAGCTGGGCTTTCCAGGTGAATGGTGTACATGGAAGAGCCAGAGAAATGTGAGTTTGAGC
>JAHLSL010000019.1:11073510-11186639 GCA_025920805.1 Petroica traversi
CACCCCGGGCCCGCCCGCGGCAGCCGCGCTGCCCGGAGCGCTCCTCGGACACCGGGGATGGGCACATCGCTTCCATCCTGCTGCGAGCTCGGCACGGTGGAACACCTGCGGTTCTCAATGGGGACAGGAGGAATCGGGGCAAACCTTTCGGGAAGGGTGGCTCGGTTGGAGCTGCGCCCTCGCCGGTGTTCGGTGTCCTGCGCCTCTGCTGCGGGGTTGAGGGTTTGTGACAGCATCTCGAGATCATGCCTATGATTCCTGAGTAAATAAATGAATAAAACGCAGCCTATCCCACTGATAAAATTGCAGCTGACCTATACTATAGAGAAGACACCACCATTTTTCAAGTGCCACAGTGTGAGAGGATCTTGAATTGTTCCCTACCCAAAATCACTGGCATGAGGAGGAAAAGGTGGGGAAAGGGGAGAAGCCCGGTATCGTATGAAAATCTTCCTCATAAAGGGAGTGAACTGCTGCCCACAACGTTTTGCAGTTTGTTTACTTGTGGCTTCATTAAAATTTCATGCAGATCCAACGACTAGATTTTTTGTTAATGGCCCACAGAGGTACAATCATTGCTGAAGCCTGAACACTGTGATCCATTTTCCCTAATTATTACTTTGTAACCGTTTCTAATTTGACAGCTCCCGCTGAACTAGGTTCATTTATTTTGTTTCATTGTTTCATATAAGGAAACATCAGATAAGCATAACAGCAGAGCATTAATAACAAAACCCACTAATTTGAAACATGCATTTATAGTGTGTTAAGTGCACATAATGGCTTTCATTGGGGACCCCGGATTTTTCATTGTAGACCCGCTTTAGAGGGTATAAATCACAGGGCTGTGTTTCACGCTTAACAATGAGAAGGGAGTTTATCTAATTCCTTGTGGCCCACATGTCAAGAATAGAGAGTGGCTGAGAGGTTCATTTTCCTCCTTATCTCTGTTTCATAACTGTTAAAAAGATGGAATAAAGATGGATATATTTGCTCACAATGGAGTGGTTTCTAAATTTGTCTGTGAGCTTTGAGGGCTTAGTTGCTTTCTTTAGAAAAGAAACATCTGGGGTGGTCAGGTGTTTCTAAAAATCCAGTGTATCTCATGGCTTTTTGAAGGCTCTAACATAAGGTTACGTATTTCTAAAGAAGCAATGTGAGAATGTTCGACTGCAAGGGTCAGCTAGTCCAGTCTCCTGCTAGCTCAGTGAAATGTGTCAATTTTTCTTCCATGAATCCATGCAATTCTATTTTAAATGTATTAGGGTTTTTTATTTTGATCCTTATTATTGCTGTAATCTAATTTTAGGAGGCTATTCCAACACTGCATTTTATTGACTTGCCTCAAAATTTGTGTCTTCAGGAAATTTCATTATCTCATTCTTCTACTTCCCATTAGCCCCTTCTTTATTAATTTTATGACATAACTAGTCCCTATCTGCAGTTTAAAAGTATTTGGCATTTGAACATTTGTTTTCTTTTCATACCCCTGACTCTGCTACTACTGTAGCAGGTTTTTCTTGTGGTGTTTACCCCTTATTTACAAAAATGTGTTCGTTTTCAAGCTTCATTTTATTAAGCTAAACAGAGCAGGCTGTTTCAGTCTCATCTGTAAGACCAGTTCTTTTCCTTCATTCCAGCTTGACTTTGTCTTTTTTGAGTGTGAAAGATTGGAATTATGCATTCTTTTATGGCTGGAATTTCTACAATGCTTTGTAAAGTGCATCAACATGCTTTTATCTCCTCTGGAAACGGTACAACTGATAAATTCTTGGAGTTTTAAAAATTTTATTTAATTTTTTCTGTTGCAGCACATTGGTAGACTGTAGCTCTCCTAACAATGCTTTGCTTTGCCCAGACAGTTCTATCATTTTTAGCTCTCAGCTGATGATGAGTCAGCTTGGAGCAGTCATTTTTGCTATCTTTTTACTAAGGCATGATTTGCACTTTTGCACATTGCACTCTTAAATTTAAACTATTTCTGTTTTTCCAAGCCTTGTGATCATTCAGTTGTTCTCATAAAATATTCTGATCTTCCTCAGGTATTGGCAATGTCTCAAAATTCATGTCACTGACACTCCTTTGCTTTAGCCAGTTCTTTACTTTCTCTGTGATTTAAATAGCTCCTGTCTTCTCCAGTGTGTTCTGCTTTAAATGTCTCACTGAAGTTCACATAGGTTAGGTAGTTCTGCCTGCTTACTCTGGATCTTTTATTACCTGTTTTATACAGATATGAAATTAACCTCATTTAGTCCGCTGCAGTTTATGTTTTTTCACCTTTCCACTCTTTCTTCTCTCCTTCAGTTTGATCTGTGTAGCACAGGGGGCAGACTAATGGTCTTATGGTTGTTTGAAACACTGCCTATTCTTAAATATAGCTACTAAATCTGTTATTCTCAGGTTGCACAGCAATATCCCTTCCTATTGTTTCAATGTCTATTTAGGGAGCAAGATCCATCAGTGCTCAAAAGCCAGGAATACCTGGGTCTTACTTTCACCTGAACTTGTTCTGTCTGTATTTTTGTATTTTCCTTCTCTCTCGCAAAACATTGTACAGCTGGGTTTGAATTGCAACTGGTGTTCACTGCCTTTGGATGGACAAGGTCCCCAAATAGTCACTGCCATCTCTGAGAAGTCTGTGCGATGATCATACAGAAAGTTAAACAACCACCTAAAATCCGAGCTTGTCTTAGAAGATTAGGCATGGTTTGTGAAAGTAATCAGCTTAGACAAGAGGAGGATTTTTTTGCTTTTATCAAAAAATTCCATCACCCTTTCACTACACTCAAGTCATAGGCCATGCTGTCCTCTCCAGACAGTGCACACAGTAAGTGTTGCACCCAGAAAAGACATAACAGATGCAGTTATTTGCTGTAAAAAGGTAAAATTCCTTGTTCTTTATGTTCACTCTGGACTCTACTCACTAACAACATGATACTAAAGTACCATACAGTTGTTTCTCTCAAAGTTCCCCACTTTTGCTCTCACTCACTGTGTCCTGCTGCATTACTGGTATTTATGCTTCTTTTCTTTTTCTGACTGGCTCCATCCTTCCTGCTTTCTGGTTTTCTTCCAACCAGTGTTGAATCACCTTTTAACTGAATTTCCTCATTAACTTCTCTTAGCAAGCTTCTCATAGGTTTCTAGACACAGAAGGGTAAATTACAGGCAAGAGATCAATCCTTGTGCGTTCTGGGATGGATATATCACAATCCAAAAGTTTGCAGGTAGTGAAGGGCACTGCATGAGCAGCCAGCCTCCAGAGGTGGCAGGGTGGTTAGCTGAGAGGATTCTGCTCTCTCATGACTTTCAGGAGAGAAGAAAGATACCAGCCCCAAGCCCAAAGCATCCCATGCTCCATATCCCTTCTGCCAGGGAGGTTCTGGCAAAGCAGGTGAGTAGTCTTTGCTTTGCAAGAGCCATGGCCTGCATGGCACAGGTGAGGAACAACACAAGAGGCCGAGTTGGTGAGAGCCCATCAGTCTTTTTCCTGGTGCCACTGTCCATGTCTAGTCCCATTATGCTGGATTATCTCCTGCTGGTGTTCATTTCAGCCTCCCCCCTGGCTGGCCAGGGGTGTGCAGCAGCTCAGTCAGTCTCTGTTGTGTTCTGCCAGGAGCTTCCTGCTTAGCTGTGATAAACTGTTCTGAACAGTGCTTCCCTGGCTGCCTTCATCTTTAAACATGACCTTTTTTCAGGTAGTACATTCAACACAAATTGTTAATAATTGAGCTGAGAAGCAAATTTTAGACCCAATTTTCCATACTCCATTTAGGTTTCTATTCTGGTCTCTGCATCACCACCTTCCT
The DNA here is from genome assembly GCA_025920805.1 of Petroica traversi. NCBI lineage: Eukaryota > Metazoa > Chordata > Aves > Passeriformes > Petroicidae > Petroica > Petroica traversi. The sequence continues at coordinate 11,077,320 of JAHLSL010000019.1, forward strand.
TGGCTATTATTGTAAGTACATTATTACCACAGGGCAGGAATATATTTGTGTCTTTAAGAAGTGAAGCAAGAAAAGCCATAAGTACTCATCTCATTCTTGCCATTTTTAAGTAACAATCCATCCTGTAAATAAAACTCTCAACAAACCTGCTTTTGCTTCTTTTTTTTCCTATATATTTTTAGAGCAAGTCTTGCTTTTCTTATGTCCTTTTAAGTGGTGACTCATTCTGATTTCCTGATTCACATTGTTTTAACTTATACTGTTTTCTCCCCAAAATTTACATGAAAGAACTCCCTACTTGTGCCAGTTATTAACAAGTTATGTGCCTAGAATATACTTTCAGTTAACTTGAACACCCTTTCCCTTCATTTTCTTTTGTGCTTCTGAATTTCTTGGAGCTCTTAAACCGTATACCAGTTAAATAAAATGCTGAATTCATGGGCCACTTATCCACTGAAACAGATACTTTGGGTTGCAAACAATGTCTGTGTGTTTGAGTAACCCAGTAATGAAAATGAGTGAGCTCCACATGCACATGAACTCAGGCTCCAAGTCTGGCCTTCTTCCTTTCTTTATTCTGTTTTATATCCCAGACAGCTTCTGCCTTGCATTACTGTGTATAAAAGCAAAGCTGGTCCCAGCCCAACAAATTCAGAAGCTGCCTGAAAGTCTTTTCACAGCTTTCCATCTTCTGGTTACAAGCTCAATGTTAAAATTATCCCTGTTCTAAAAATGTTAGTGGTACTCTTTTATCTTTTTTCAAATAGATAATCTGCATTTTTTTAGCTGTCGTTTATTAAAAATCTTGTCAGATCCAGATTTCCTGTTATATCATAAAGTTTTCCAGTGCCTAATTTCCAATAGTTATCTTGTTTTATTGACCGGCATTATTTCCCTCATTAATTACTGCTGTTCTTAAAAATGGCTTTAGCTTTCCAATTTGTGTTGATTTCTATAAAATTCTTCACTTTGATTAATAACCTGCAGCTTATTTAAATTGTTATGGCCTCTTGGGCATTGTTAGACTGAAAAAAAACCCCCTAATGCGAATTGCTATGGTGGTAGGAAAATAACTATATTACATGAGCAGTTTGACATTACTTTCATAAGAACTTCACATTTAGATTCCAGAAGAAAATGAGAAGGTAAAAAGCATCCAAGCCATAGAAAGCCATTAAAATAAAAAAAACAAATCCTGGGGTATATTTACATCATCTAGTACCTCACATTTTCATTTTTCATTCTTAAAAGAGAAGATGAGAGAATTTTTGAAATTATTTTTACAGTAAAGATTTTCACTGGTATAAGAGAACTATAAGAGGTCACTGTGCTCAGGAGTCAGGCTATAAAATAATTTTTTGCAAGCATTAAGTATTTGAATGTTCCTGTAAAATGGAAGATTGTAGAATCATAGAATAGCCTGAGTTGGAGGGGACTCACCACGGTCATCGAGTCCAACTCCTGGCCCTGTGCAGGGCTCCCCACCTGGTGATGCTGTGCCTGATGCCCACAGGGAATTGTTGGCTCCCCTGGCTGCTGACAGGGCACTGCTGACTCAGATTCAACTTCCCATTGACCAGGACCCCCAGGTCTCTTTCCACAGCATTGCTCTTCAGCCTCTGGTTCCTCAGTCTCTGCTCATATCCAGGCTTGTCCCTGCTTGTTGCAAGTGCAGATTCTGGCATTTGCCCTTGTTTAACTTCATATGGTTGGTGATTCCCCATGTCTCTTATTTGTTGATGTCTCTCTACACGGCATCCCAGTCTTTGAAGTAATCAACAGCTCCTCCCAGTTTAGTGGCATTGGCAAACTTCTTTAATATTGCTGTGAGTCCTGTGTCAATGGGAAATGATTCTTTAGTCTGTACTTTGGGTGGACCAAGTATTTGCAATTTTTCTGACCTATACATGCAAAACTTGTTTCTAAAATTCCTTTGGATAAGGAGAATTTACAATCTATGTAGATTTCATGTCCCATGGCTCACAGTATGTCCCTTCATGACTGGAAAGTTTTCTGCTTCTTCTCTTATTATTTTCTCTGTTCTCCAGAGTGCTCAAAGCACAGAAAATTATTAAGCAGTATTCTATTAAGGACTTTTCTTATTTATTGACAAAAATTTGCGATGCTTAAATATTCTGGTTTTTACAACCCTGCTCTTTCACTAATGTGGGCAGTCCATTTAAATGTGGCTAGTGATCCCTATTTGAGTGCTTTCCCCTCTTTAACTTACAAATAGGAAAGGAAAATGGATCCAGTGAAGGTTTCACTGTAATGTTCAACTGCATAGTTTTTCCCATGGAAATCTGTCTGTTCAGTGATCTGTTTTTTTTCCCTGGAGTGAGTCAGCCTGGTGTCATGAATGAGACTTGCTGGTAATGCACCTACTCCATTCATCTGAGGAGCTAGAGAGTTTAGTGAATGGCTGCTGTGAAGAGAAACACAGACTTGTACCTGGCGCTGTTAAAGAACCCTGCAGTGACAACTGAATTGTCTCCTGACCTCTTCCAGACATTCCAGTCCTGACATTTTTCACAGGACTTTTTCACTCCTTTATGGATGCCCGAGACCGGTGGAGGTGCTGACCACCTCCATAGACTGCTGAAAGAAGAGACAGATGGAAACCTTCCTCTCAAAGTGCCTCTCTGCCCTGGTAACTCATGTGATTTTAAACACATCAGGTTTTCCATCTTTATTTTTATTTTAATTCCCATTTGGAGTTAAAGCAAATTTGTCACTAAAACATTTCCTACAGTCAGAATTGCACTAGGAGCCTCTCTGCAGATCCACTAGAAATGTTCTTTAGGTGCAGTGTTTTTTCCAGGTGTCAGGTTTTATATCCTCAATATTTGATTGGTTTTAAGTGTATTTTGCATATGTGTTTGTATATACAGTTTTAATAAGTTCCTGTCTCTATACAGTCTAAAATTTTATCAGAGGAGATTTTAGACAAACAGTAAATAATTCCTGCAGGTAACTATCGATCCTGTATGCATATTTCTGTCAGTGGGACTTGAGAAATGCCTGCTGATTGATTTGAAGGTATTTCAACTAGACAGCTTTGGTACTTTTTTGAGCCCTGTAGCTAAGGAGTAGACCATAGTGTTCTGGGACTTTACATAAGAGATTAGCTCCAGTCAACAGGATAGCTAAACATCAGAAATAGATTTTTTCACAAGTTCAGAAATAAAATGTCTGCTGATGAAATTCAAAATTCTATTAAAAATTCACATGGCATTTCAAATCACATTTCTTTTGCTGTCTGGAGTGAAGTGAGCATTTTATTTTATTTTTTTATCAAAAGTCAGAAAACTCTGAAACTCTGAAAAAAATTCTCTCATGCAAATTTTTTTTTAGTGGAGGACTAATTCTAGTCTGATCTCTTCAAAGCATGTGCAGGAGTAAAGATATATTTTAAGGATGTCAGACTTCCTTCCAAATGATTGAAAGAACCTTGCTTCTCAAGTTTATATCAGGCAGCTTATGCCTGTCTGTATTTTGATAGCTTTTCATTTTTCAGAAGCAATTGAACAAAATTACCACTATGCTACATTTTCAGATTTCCTTGATGCCTAAATGTTGCAGCTTCAGGTTTGCTCTAATGGAGCATCCTGCCTTTTCTGCATAACCATGTTCCTTGGAAGAGGAAAGCTAATATATTCCCTTGAAGAAAATACACCCTGCCATTATTCTAGGGAATATGCTCCCTCCTGCCACTTCATTTTGGGGGGGAAATTAAACTAGAAAAGCAAAACATTACCATAAATGGCCCAATTTATCTACCTATGTATCTGCCAAAAGATCAGCAAAGATTCACAAGGAATCATCACCAACATTTGGGCACTGAGTAAATCAGTTTAAAGAAATCTGTATTCCCAGTCTGTCTGTCCTCTCTAGCTCTGAATGTCATTCAAGGGAGGGAAGAGATTTTGGGGCATGGAGCAACTGATTCTTGGGTCCCACAGCCTCAACCCCTCTGAAAATGCACATATTGATTGCATCATATTTACTGAGAATGGCACTTATGTAGAAGTCACAATATTAATTTCAAAATATTGACATTTTCCTTCCTTTTTAAAAGAAATTGAATCCCCTTTTGTGATTTTATTCTTTGAATAGAAAACAATTTTAAAAGGTCCAAAGCTATATAACCTCATCTTTTTGGTTTGCTGTAATTTTTGCATAATTTTTCATTGGCTGTTACCTACTGCTATGTCATGTTTTCATTGTCTGTGAAAATTTCCTTATCTTTACAGTCTGATTCAGAAATTACAGACAGGCTCAGAAACAGAACTGAAAGGCTCACAAAAAGAGATAACTGAACATATAAAAATCAAGTCTGTTCCATGTGCTAGTGTAAGCACACATATTTGCTTTCAGAACCACTGTTCCTATGAAAAGCTATCACACTAGTGCATTGATGGATTATAATTCAAATTCAGAACCGTCCGCTGCTGTAGTTTCCTTTCAGTTCCTTGAGGCTCATATAACACATGAATGGGTGGGCTAACATTTTTGAAGGTTTGTAAAATACTCAGAAAAATACCAGCCTCCAGATCCCAGCTGGGATTTGAACACAAAAATAGTTGAGCAGGGTCATAAGAGCTTGTGCTTTTAGTAAAATTATCATTTTGTACCCAACAGAGAAGAAAACACAGTTGAATTTAAAGCTGTGTATTTATCTGTGGCTCTTTATTCATGCAGCCAGCTCTGCTCACTAAGAGAATGGGAAAACTGTGGGACAGACAGATTGTCAAATATAATTTGTGTTTTCTTTGAAAATTCCTGAAGTCTCTATTTTCTGCATGTATCTCAGCAACCCACCTTCTCATTTTAAATGGTATTACTTCATTTCCTTGCAAGCTAATAGTGAATTTAGACCCTGAATATTGCTGTCAATTCTTCATCCTCCACTGTGTCCGCTCTTCTGTCTTCTTTCTATTCCTCTTATATCTTTTACACCTACTCCTTTTCCACCTCCTCATGTCTCAATTTCACCATCAGCAAATATTGCCTGTGGGCAATTGTTCGAGAGTTTAGTATTCATACAGCTTCTTTAGTTTGTTATTGTTAGAGTCTGAACAGACTGATAGGACTTTCTCTAGAACAGGGGACACTAAGTCCATATTTACTTTAATTTCTAAAAACACAAACTTTTGAAAGTACTGATTTTGAAGTTTATAGCTTTGATGGGGTTCGTGTGTGAGAAACAGAATTTCTCCAAAAATCAGAAAGCAACGATTATTTATTACCAAGAATTTCTTTTACCTTTTCATATCCTTTTGATCTTGTGTTTTTCTTCAGATTCTCTGAGCTCAGAAAAGTCCAGAACTTCAAGATGCTTGAGGAGAGCTGCAGCTGCAATGATTTCCAGAACCACTAAGACAGATTACAGCACATGTAAGGGAGAAAGAAAAAATGAATATATTTGTTTAAAGTTCCTGGACAGATAATGGACTGCATACATTTGGCTCTTATTCTAGTAAGAAGAATATATTAATCACTATCAAAGAGACAGGTAAAGCTTGTGGGAAATGAGCCTTTTTCTTTCCTTTCAGTAGGTATGTGAAGATAAATACCTTAAGCAAACTTCGAGTAACTGCAAAGTTTCTCCTATATGGTTCCCTTTGCACATGGAGGATAAAACTCAGAATTAAGAAGTTTGTCTCAGAATTATTGACAGATATAATCAAATGTATTTTTCTGGTAAAATGCACTATGTCATATCTATGCTCACTTTATCAGCCCTCCTGAACTCCTGCCTTTCTGCTGACTTGTTTTATGGGACGTATTGATTAAGCTAACCAGAAGCCATGCCCAAAATGATTAAATTAAGCCAATGTTTTTGAATCAGAAGGAAATTGGGCAATGTGTTTGCCACCATGGATTTTTTTGTAAATGCAATTGTTAGGACTTTCATCTGAGTGGCTGCTCTCCTTTCCTTGAATTTAAACTGGAACAGACACCTATTGTGTATTGCCATCCTTTCATCATATTAATCCAATGTAAGAACCTAGAAAGGAGCAATGAGAAACGTGGTTGATTGTAAATCTATCAATTAGGTCCACGACACATCAACACCTTAAATGATTCACAGAGTCCTGCATCCCCACCTCAATAAATGTTGGATAAGCCAAGTAGGTGTTTAGAAGAGCGGCAAGGGTGGGAAGAGGTATGGGATGGCACTCATGAAGAGTTAATCAAAAGGGACTTTGCCAGTCAGAAGAAGGGATGAAAATAGATTTAATGCACATTTATGAAACCTGTATCACAGAGGGTGAGCTGAAGTGCAAAATAGTTTATAGCCTCTCTCCGTATAAAAATGAGAGAGAATCACATATAATTAGCAGTTGATACATTCAAAACCAAGAGATGGATGTGGCCTGTGGCACAGCTCAGAGGTAAGCTTGGGACTCTCTGCTGAATGATATGGTTGACATGAAATATGTGCAACTTCAAAAAGGAGGCAGAGAAATTAGTGGGGGAAAAAAAAGATCCCTTTGAGCCTCTCCTACATAAATAACCCCCTATGGCTCAACCAAGAAGAAGACTGAAGACTTGGAGACACTTCTGGGGAAATTTTGTTTCATGTTTTCATCCATTCTTTATACTTACCTCAGTATCAGGGGACAGTCCTGATAACCTTCTGTGGCTTTTTACATTTTGAGAATTTCACAGATTTCCCAAGCTCTGGGTTTTGTAAATTGTTATTTCCTTAGTGATCAGTCTTCTTGCTTATAATCAAACCCATAGTTTCCAGTTAGTTCCTTCTTCTGACTGGAATAAACTAACTTTCTAGCAGTGTTTGAATTCAGTCAGATGAAGTTGTTCGACTTAATAATTTGTTTCTGTGAAGGCACGCTGAAGACACTAAACCAACACGCCAGTGCACACCAACTTGTGTTATGAATGAGATGTATAGAATGGGAAATTATTAAATTTCTATAAAATTATTTTTCAAAATAATATTATTATGAAAAGTGGCTTTGATTGTTTTGGGGTTTTTTTTTCTGAGAAGTATCGAGAGGCAATAGTTACTGAGATTTTTTTAAATTCAGAAATATTTACAAATAAAATTAAAAACAAATATGGAAATTATATCTGGCATAAATTTAAATAAGAAAGCCAGTATTTAATTTTTTTCATCTATAGAACTGCATGATCAGTTTGTGCCACAGTTGTCTGTAAGATCTTAATCAGAACAGACCACTTAAGTATTTAATTTCCATTTTCTATCATACTAACTGAAACAATTAATATAGAAAAAATATTTTTATTCGCTAATTGACATTACCTTCTACCAGATTACTATCAACAAAATCCATTTTGTTTTGTCTCTATTTGTGTCATTTCTTTAGCAGTACTTATTAATTCTTAGTGATTTAATAATTCAATTAACATCAACATCTCTTTTTATTTTCAGCAAAGTATTTAAAGTATTTAATTGCAGCAATAACTAACCTGGTCTCCTGAATACACAGGATTTCTTCACCAGCCAGGAGATGATGATAGCTGAAACTAGATATATTTGTATGTCAAATCAGAGACCTACATTTGGCATCACATCATGTTGGCCATACAGTTAGTCAGTTGACCTCAGTGACAATAAATAAGATAATATTAGGAACAAAACAATATCAGAGACCATAAGTTAAGCCTCATGCAACCCTTCTATCTCAGACAGTTAAGAAACAAAATAGTTTTGTTGACTTTTTTGCTGTTGTTTTGTTACTTTGTTTTTAAGGTTTAATTTGAGTTAGAGAAACGTATGCCTTTCTGAAAAGTTTTTGGGTTTTTTATGTTTGCTCTCTTCTTTTCTAATTCTAAAGACTCCAAAGCAGCAAAATAAAATTTTAATATTTCACCCTCTTGCTCCCTTCAAAATAGAAATGCTTGCAAAAATAACAGCAAGTGCAAAGAAGAACTTACAGTTTGGGTACCTGGAGAGAAGAATTTACTGCAAAATTTCATTAAAAGGCTAATATCTGTGTAGTCTAGGCTGAAAATAGTCTGTAATTGCTTTTAGGGACCATGCCTTATGAATATTCTCTACTGGGAGTTCTGGTTATTTCTAGCTCAATTTCTGCTTTCAGTCCCAAACGAGCAGACTCAAAACAAATGTGCCAGATAGATGCTTAGACAAAATTTCAGCTCTGTTGTTGTGCAAACTTCTACACCAACTTCATCAGTGGAAAGAAAACACAGGCTCCATCATAGCTCTCCTTGCAACTGAAGAAGGGGAAGAGAGACATTTGTAAAGGTCCTAGGGCTGAGCACCTCGCTGTGATTCCTCACTTCAAAACCTTGTTCTCACGAGAAATGGCTCTCAGTGTCGCAGTCTCTTTAAGAATATGAGATGCACTTTTATATTTTTGTACTTATTGGATGAAAACCATAACATGTCTTAACATGTATAGTATGAAAACCCTAGCATGTTATAACTTTTTTCATGGAATTAAGCTTTTGATTCTTTTTTTTTTACATGAACTTCTGACTGCCTCTTCTGTAATTGTATTTTTCTTTTACTCACATTAATTTTAATAACTGGAACAGGCTCCCCAGGGAAGTGGTCACAGCATCAGCCTGCCAGAGTTCAAGAAGTGTTTGGAAAACACTCTCAGGCATTTGGTGTGATTATTGGGGCTGGCCTGTGCAGGGCCAGGGGTTGGACTTGATGATCCTTGTGAATTCCTTCCAACTCAGGTCATTCTCTGATTCTATGGACTCAGTCAAACATATGTCAGACCGATATTTTTGTAATGGGCAGTTAGCTTATCCAGGGATTTCAATTGTTTGATATACAATAAATTAACAGTAATTAATTTGTTCTGGTATTTGAAAAAAACCCGTCAACATTTAAGTACAAAATATTAAAATGAATATGATCATCCATTTTTTTTGTTTATCATCCAGTCAAAATTATAGAGAAAATATTTTTCAAACTTTACAAAATTGGAAGGGTGTTTGGGAAACTTCTAAGTGACAGATCACAGATCACTTTCTTATAAGATGAAAGAGAAAGAAAAAGAAAGAAAAAAAGAAAGAAAGAAAGAAAGAAAGAAAGAAAGAAAGAAAGAAAAGAAAAGAAAAAGAGAGAGAGATATGGATCTTGATGCATACTTGCATATAAATATTTGTGTGAGAGTGTACATATCTGTATATAAACATATATGCATATTTAAGAACTATACCGCTATCATATGCCAAAGGTAGGCTGAAATGTTAATTGTGAAGAAATTCCCTCATCAAAATGAATCAAAGAGAAAAAAACCTGGAAGAAAACTCTATTTACCCTACCCATCAAGGCAGCAAAATTTTGGGATTTCTAGCAAACGTTATTGATGTTTTCCTGCAGCAAAGGAAAGGTGCCTGGGAGCAAAGGGATGCACACTGCCCTGCTGAGGCTGAGGAGTGAGGATCAGCATGTTGGCTGTCTGATCATACAGACAGTCCCAGTCTGTTACCCAGTCTGTGCATCCCTAACATCTTAGAGAACTTTGATGGGATATTATTTCTGTGTATCAGTATGAATGCTTAGTTCAACTGCTGTTCATTGTAATAGGTGATCTTTAGACATGTGGACTTCATAACTTTTCATTGATGGCAGGATTGTGCTTTTTGCTGTATTTCATGATGAACTTTTTTGACTATTGCTTTCTTGCAGCACCACTTACTCACAGGCTGTAAATTCTTCATGAGCAGTGGCAGAACAGACCTTCAGGTAAAAGTTCAGCTGTGGAAGAAAGAGTGGGAAGTCAGATCAATCGTCCTTCAGCAGCAGAGGTCAGCACCCCTGTTTTCCCAGTACCAAACACAGCCCTGGGCTGGGAGCTGGTTGTGGACAAAGGATCTTTCTGCTCCTGTGCACCAGGGCCTCAAAAGTGAGTGCTCTCTGCTCAGCTGTAGAGCTTGTTGAAGCCTTATGCACCAAAAGCTCTCTCGTGTACTTTAGCACGTGGCAGGCTCCTGCTAATGGGTCTCCCTTGCAGACCCATATTCCTTCACAGTGCTCTGCTCCTATCCTAAAGTTAGTCCTAAACAAAAAAATCCACTCTGCTGTAAATATAGGATGAAACTCCACCCAAACTAAATTAAAACATCATGGTATTTGGTTACTTATTATCATTAAAATAATAGTTGCAGATATGTACATTTCCTTGCAAACGTAGGGAGTATTTGTAAAATGTGCTTATTTGTATTTATGAAAAAGAGAAGAAAAATTCTTTAAAAGATGAGATACAATTCCAGGGTATTTTCCTTTTCTTTTTTTTTTTTTTTTTCTTTTTCTTTTTTCCCCTAGGTTATCTTATCTTCCTGAGTCTCATGGCCATGTGAGTTATTGTTACAATGGGTCATGTCAGCAACATCCTTTATTTTAGCTTTTTAAAAATCTTGTTGCCATGGTAATTGCCATATCACCTCCTTGAAATAATGTGCACAATATAGAATTTGATCTTTTACACTGTAGAATATTCAAGCAAAAATGTTCACTGTTAAGCGCTTTTTTCAAATTTTAATGAGGTTTCAATGATATTTTTAACTATCTGCTTTTCCCATTTAAAATTATTTTATGAAGGAAACAAATGAGTTTGTGCATTGCAAACAAATGTGCATCCATTCCTACTGATGCCTTTAAACAGTAGCAGAACTGACAGTATACATTGTTTTCTACACAGATATTATAAAAGTTTCATCAATTATTTGTTTTAGTCACCACACTCCACTTACTTAATTTCCCTCAAGTAGTTAAGACAATAGAGTCATTAAGCTAAGTCAGACAGAAAGGTTTTCCCTCATCTCACATTTATCTAAATAATTTTGTTAAAAAAATTTTAGATTCTAAGACCAGAAGTAATCATTGTGATCATTTAATCTGGCGTCTTGTACAGCACAAATCAAGATATTTCATCCATCAGTCACTCAGCAAGCCACAAATATCTTGCTGAACTTTTATGAACATATACAAATTAACCACACTTGTGCACCAAATGCAAGCAGACATCCAGGGTGGGATCAGATTTTATTGCTCCGAGGGTGAAGGCAAAGCATGTATCCCAGGTGTGGCAAGCTTTGCCTTGTTCTGGACATTCTCAGGTCTGGCCTTTGGAGTAAGTTACTGTGTTGTGATTATGTTTTTGGGCTTCTGAAGGTGTAGGGCACCTAAAGATCACAATTGCCTTAAACACTCTTAAGATCACATAATCAGAATCTAAACAGAAGGCACATAAATTTTCTGGCTTCTAAGAGTCCTGAGGACAGAGGCTGGCAATGCCTCAACAACCACAACAACAACAGCAACAGAATAGATTTTTACTCCAAAATTAGCAACTTTTGTAAATGCACTAAATAATAGAAAAGGTCAATTAAAGGATTTTTTTTTTTCAAAAAGTTATGATTGTGTCATTCCTGTTCCTGGAGTTGTCAACAGTGCAACCCCTCCCTCCCACAGCACACACTCATTTTCTTTGCCCAATTCTGTTTCTGCTCAATCCTCATTGATTTCCTGTCAGTCATTGAGCTGCCAGTTATGTCCCTCAAAATCTCTGCAGACTGTACAAGCCATCTAGAAATTACTACTACTATTGCTAAGGACATCGTGGTAATTTTAAACAAATAAGGTTTATCATGGCAACAAAGATCTATTTCTCAAAGAGTGTATAATACTTTTATTTCCTAGTTGATTTAGAAAACTGGCAACCATATTTGCAAAACCTGCACAATAAACACTTCAGATTTCAAAGGAGAGATTACTGGCATAGAAAATATTAGGAAAAATATTTATATGAAAATGTCTGCCCTGAATTTTCTCTGAAAAATGAAAATCCAAGAATTTTCTGTGGTCTCTTTTGAATGTTTTTTTCCCTATCTGTGAGACAATGTTTTCTTTGTTCCCAATTTTAATAAAGAATTTTGGAAATAATGAGATTTATATTTAAAAATTTGCACTATCAGTATTATTTGCATGCATCACACACAAAAACTGGTCTTGAATAATTTTCCTCTGACAGGTAGCATAAGTCTGCTGAATTCAGTGAAGCTACACAGTTGGAATTCCAAGTTAAATTAGAAGAAATCCAGCTGTTTCTAGGAAATTTGAGAACACTAGGGGGTGAGTGTTTCTAAATTTTAAAACAATCACTTTTATGGATTTTAATACTTTTTATTTATTAAGGAAGAGAATCAAAAGAAAAATGTCTGTTTCTTCAAGTCTGTATTTTCATTTTCTAAACCTGGCTGAAGCAATAACGAGTGATCTTGATGCTAATAAGAAATAGACATCTTTCAGGATTGTTTTGCTGGGCTCCATGGATAGTTATGGGAATTTTGTATAAAGTTGCCCTTTATAAAAAGCCAAACATGGTACTCAGTTAGTTGTGCTTGGACAAAGCAAATTTTCCACTTGTTTCAACCAATGAAACAAGAGGGAGAAAATGCATTGTGCTAGGACTGTGGGAGGAGACAAACTGCGAGTAAAGGGAGGTAGTGAAACAAGCCAAGTCACACTGTTTCTCCTCTCTAGACTGTTGAAAAAGGTATCATATGTCTGATCTTACCAACTCAGTTCTGAGGAGTCAGGAGTGGATTTTTACTAGTAAGTGAGAAATGCAGTTTGAGATTGACTAGGTTTTTAAAATTTCCTTCTCAGGAGTAGGCATTGTTAGACCCCTACAATGATAAGGTAAAATTCCTCTAGTTCCAAACTCCATAGAAATGAACAGATCCTAAACTGACTTCTATACTCCCAATAGATCATGCTCATAAAGGCTATGCTCTGCCAGTCCTCCAAAAATGGAAATTTTAATTCTGGTAAATAAATAATAAAGAACATAATATATATTATTTTTTCCCTATTTGGAAGAAGACATTTTCTTAATTTAAAATTTATTTTCTACTTCTCTGGGGCTAAAAGGTTATGAAATTAGTTGTGTTTGCAAAATGATATATCTTAAGCACACTTTTTCTGGAGTTGCATTTTTAGAAGTAAATATCTCTGTATCTCCTCTATGTGAGGTATAGACAATATGGGAATTGTCATTGAATTTACCTGGAATACTCATTTCACATCAGCTAAGAGGCCCTTGCAGGTATCTCAAAAGAATATCATGGTTATGATTGTGATATATATTTATCAGTGAGGTGTAACTTTGATCACTACTTTACACATAGACAAAACTACCTGCTAGAACCAGGGAAAGGCAATTCATATTTCACTAAATTTGCCATCTCTAGTACATTTTCCAGTAACCAGTGGAAACTGGGAAGTGCAGTGGTGTTCAGCCATGTCCTGGATGTCTGCCCTAATGGGCAAAATCCTGGCAACTCCAACATGAAATTTAGCCAGGTTGGTAGGCTGCATGATCATTGAATGTGCCAGGATTCCCTCCAATAGGCACGCATTGCATAGTTTCATTTATATCTTTATATTTAATTTCAGTTGCCAGGTGAAATTCCTGGTCATCATAAAGTCTAATATCACTGCCAAACATTTTGCCCTTAGAAAAATCTTTCCTTGACTGTGTCTTCCTCACTTTCTGTATGAAAGCTGAATTTGTCCTAACCAACCAAATACTGATAGTGCATGGTTATGCTTACAACAGTTGCATAGCTAAAGAAGGCATCGTAATTCAGGAAAGCTGAATATTTAAAATGATCCAGCATCTGGATTTCAAATTTATCATCTTTCTGTTACTGTCTCAGTCTAGGTAATTTTGAAGACTATTTTGACATTTTCTGGAGTATAACAAATAAATTAAATAATACCAGAGCTGTCAAATCTCTTGGGGTGTGAATACTGTAATAAAAGGTAACCTTTTTTAGTCAAATAAATAAATAAAATTTTGTATTCATAGAAGAGACACATAAGTATAGAGATGAAATAGCACAAAGCATTACATAGAGTGCAAATTGTCAAAACATGTCTCATAATAACCCTATTATTTAATAATAGCTGTAGCAGCTGCAGTCTTTCTTAATCTACTGCTTAAAGCAGCATTTATTACAGCTAGGAAAAAAAAATTCTCATCAGCATTAAAAATTAGTAAAATGAGACACTCGGATGTTTCCTGCACATTTCTTGCATGAGCACCAGAAGGAACTGCTTTCACTCAATACCAGGAAGATATTAAGGAGCTTAAAATGTCTGTTCTTGTTTCTTTGTCACAGCTGCTACTTTTTTTTTCAAGTATTATGTACATTTTCCTTCCATATGTTGCATGCATTTTGCTATGAAACCTGGTAGCTCCAATTAAATGTAATCATTTTTTCATTTTTGAACTTTCCTTGTTGTGCAAGCTCTGAAGCCCCATGAGAGGAGGCTGTGCAAAGCCTTGTCCCAGTAGAAGGTATTCACACTGAGCAATATGAGGAAGCTGGATTTCAGTGAACGTGAAAGGCAGAAAAGGGAATTGGTATGGCAAAAACTGGCATGGGAGGGGAGAAATCCTTAGACAGATCTTATGATATTCAAGATCCTGCCAAAAAAAAAATGGAGGGAACTGAATACTTTGGGGAGTAGTAGCACAAAATCATCACCGTAGGGCTATTTCTGTTCTTGGGCAGATAACTGAGATTCCCATGATGGGCGAGGAGACTTGGTGCTGGTGGTCCAAGTAAAACATATCCAAGTCTTTGGAAAATAGGTAATCTAAATTTCTGCCTCCCAGAGAACCTCAATTCAAAGGCAGAGCCCAGGGAGATTGGGATGGATCTCCTGTGGAATGGTAGATTGCTATGGATCACTCCTATTGTATCATCACCTGGGTTTCCATCCTGTGCTTCCCCAAGGAGAATGTCCTCTGGGTAGCTGGTGAGCAACTCAGGAGAGACTGAAAACTGTGCAGTCTGGGATAGAAATAATGAGACTTGGTGGTGGAGTGCTGTGGTTTAACCTGGCAGGCAGTTAATCACCATATGGTGTGGAATATCCCTTTGGCTGCTTTGGGTCAGCTGTCCCATCTCTCTTCCAGCTCTTCATGCAGCCCCAACCTCTCTGCTGATGGGTCAACAAGAGAAGCTGAAAAGTCCTTAACTAGTCCTATTAACTAGTCAGCAACAATTAAAACATTATGAATATTGCTGTTGGGCTAAATCTGAAATACATCACTCTTCCAGCTACCAGAAAGAAAATTTGAAGCCAGGACATGGATATAAGGATAGTGGGGTTTGAATATGTATTTTAATTCCCGAGGTTCAAAGGGAGGTATTCTATATAATCTATAACCTCATGGGATCTAGATTCCTTGGAATGCTTTCATTTTTGGACATGGCATGAGTTTGATTCAAGAATGGTCTCAAAAAAGGGTTGTGTTGTTGCATTTAGATATGTGGGATATGTCAGTGTGGGCATAATATAATGTTATGTAGGGATTTCATAAATAGCTTGGCTTGCTGAAGCAATCTTGCTTCTTTTGCTTGGTTCTGCATATAGATTGATTCACATTTCTCCTTAGACAGTGAGGGATGTGAAGAGTAATAATGAAAATAAGTGCCTAAAAGAAGCATAAGTGATAGGATCAATCTTAACTCCTCCACTGTGGTAGCCAAATACCTCAAAAGCAGATGATCCACTGCTAAACAGATTTGGATATTTCAGGAAATGTAAAGTACCAAGAAAATAGAGAAAGCCATTATCAAAACAAATATAAGTCATTAAGATGGGTGTAATAGAAAATCAGAGGTGTGCTAAGATCCAGTTATTCTGACTATTAGAGAGATGCTTCTACATGAATTAAGGTACAATCAAGACCATATGCTGAAGTCAATAGTATAGATTTTGTTTAAAAGCAATTATGAGCTAGAGAGAGAGAGAAAGAAATAGGAGAGAGAGGAGAGAGAAAGAGTGAGAGAGACAGGTTAAACAGAAAGATATCACCACTCCATGGATTCTGATGGCATCCCATTGGTCCTCTTCTCCTGGTCTTCCTTTGGTGATTCTAAGAGTGTTTAAGACAATTATGATTTTAAGCCTCTTACAGGGTGATGCATTTGAATTTGAGGTTCTCCTACCCCATGTATAATATTAAAAGACAAGTGGTCATAGATGGCTGAAAAGTAAATGTCTGAAAGCTGTTTCTTATGTAAACAACAGCAAAACTTCTCCTGGCTACAATGGTAAAAGACTGGTTACAAAAGGAAATATGCTGATTTGTCTAGCCACAGAAAACTATACAGACTTCAATTTGCAGGAACATCAACCTCAGTTGACTAATAAAGGAAATTCAGATCAGGGAATAACAGAAAGAGAAATTTGGATGCGGGCCCAAACCAGAAGCCCCATTAGCAAAGTGAAATATTGTCCATGATGATTGCTAGTATTAAAAAACCAAAACAACCAGGGCTCTGTAATGAAAAAACTGAATGAAAAGATGATTCAATGCACAGATTGAGGACCAAGACAAAAGGAGACAATTACCTTAAACTGAAACTTCAGAGCCTGAAAGGCCTTTCTATCTCTTTAAACTAATATTATAGAAATGTAATATAATGTAATGTAGACATTATTAAGGCATTTATGCACCCACCACCAATCTGAAAACCAGACTGACAGCAAGGCATCAAGAAACCTTATTGTAACATAAAGATGACAAACACTTTCTCCCTATTGCTTTGTTATTCTGAAGGGCTACAGTGACGTATTAGATAAAATTACATTTACTACTACTACTCAATCCAAAATCACATGTAGGATCTTGTTCCAGGAAAAGAAATGAGAAATCCAGTATGTGGTTTGTTGTTTGGTTTTTTTTCTTTCCTGAAATGCCATTTATAAGCTTGATAAGAAGTTAATTCCTTCCAAAATTTGAAATGCCTTCTTTGTCATGGCAAGAAGTTCCTTGTTTGTCTGAGGCCATGTTGCCTAACAGTGCTGGTTGTGAAGACCAAATTTTATTCTAGGAGTCTGCTACAGGAGGTTTGTTAAAATCTTAGGAATGTTCTTTTCTTAGTGAAACTATTCACACCTTAGGAAGATTCACTACAGTCAGACTATTCAGGAATGCTCAGTGACAGAACTAGTCGTGGTGCAGGATCTTAATGGCATGAGCTGTTTCTGAAGACATCAAGTACAGGCTTTGATAATGTGACTGGAAGCAGAGGATATTTTCCCCTTTCCAAGTGGAATTATGACTACTCTTCTGATTCCAGAAGGGTAGGAGAACCTACAATCAGTAATCGCTTGTTTCTCAGGTGCTAACACTGATTTTGGCATTTAGTGTATAGAATAATTTTGAAGGAAAAAAGATTCTGTGAAAGACAGGTTTGGCCTTCTTTCACCTTGGACAATAGCACTTTATTTACCAAATTTCAAATAAAAATTCATTATAAATTCATTGTTAGAGAAAGAAGACTAAATTAGTCTGTTCATACTTAACATGAAATCTGTGCATTAAATAAAAAGAAAAGAAGAAAAAAATATTAAGTCTTGTCAGATTGCTAACATTTCTCATTTGTACTTTTTCATATGCATCTTATTCTTTGTCTAGGAAATGTCAAAAATTTTAAGGACAGCTATTAATTAAATCTTTATGTGGCTGGAAAATGTTGTATTTTACTATTATATAGCAAACTGAGACATGAGGAAATGAAGTAATATTCCAAATCCTAACTGGAAGCCATTGACAGCTTTGGAGTAAAGATGTTAATTATCTTCAATAATCTGTCTTTCCAACAATAATTGAAATAATTATCTTTCTATACTGCTAGCCTTCAATTGAACAGTCACTTACTGATCAATCTAGTAAGTAAATGACAAAGAAATATGTTGTCATTTTTAGTCTGGAAGATCACAAAGTTTAGTACATGAGATAGCAACCAATACAATTACTTCCACTGCATAATTTAGGAAAGCCCTCTGGATTTGGTTTCTTTCTGAGTGTTGGTGCTCTTAATTTATGGTTTATGCTTTTAATTCACGATACTCCATTCCTAATGGGATTCTGTAGCAGGCATTTGAAATTCCTGGGACCATTTCTGATCTACCTAAAGGAATCCCATTCTGGGGTCATGACTATAGATTCTCACTGAAGAGGAGCCTTGGTGTGGTTGCTTAGGAACCAGACAAAGGGATTCAAGGGAGAAAGAAGGTGTAATGGTAATGAATGAAAATATAATCTATGTCAACATCTGACTCATATGGGTAACTGGAAGAGGCTTTGTGACTGTGTATGCTTGATAAAATTGTATTTTCATTTCTGTGAATTCATTCTTGTCAGATGAGTCTTAACTCCCTTAATTATAATTTAGTTCTAAATTACACTTCTATTCACAAAATCTGATTAGAGATTGTATGTATTATCTGAGGGAATCAGAAATTAAGAAATTCTTTCTGAGAAAAACAAGTTAATGAGAATTGAAGCCTTATTTGTAACTTTGTTTATAAAGTTGTACTTGGGCAACATTTGTCGTGGGATCTGCGATTACTGTCAGGTGTGGTAGATTAAGGCTGATGATCTCAGAACCACATAAATAAACTCCTGCCTTAATTGCTGCACTGAGCTATCCATGGCTGGAGGATACTTGTGATTCAGCCCCCAGAAGTCTCCTGTGTGAATGAGCCTGCACCAGATGTGTGGCAAATGTCAGCGTAGGTGACACAAGATAGTAAAGCGCACTGAAGGTACCTCAGGTATAAATGAAACAGGCTTGGC
Organism: Petroica traversi; assembly: GCA_025920805.1. Lineage (NCBI taxonomy): Eukaryota > Metazoa > Chordata > Aves > Passeriformes > Petroicidae > Petroica > Petroica traversi. The sequence continues at coordinate 11,095,961 of JAHLSL010000019.1, forward strand.
AGCACGATGTGCTCCTCTTTGGGTGTGTACCAGATGTAACCTGTGCAGACCAGGACAAAAGGTGGGAACTGTTGGGCTGCTGAGCTGCCATCTGCCTGCCTCCTCCAGCTGCACCAGCACTGCCCCTGCTCGTCCTCCAAAACTTGTGTTCTGGGCATCGTGTTTACTTTGGAGGTGTCATTCCTGAAAGGAACCTCTGCAAGGGCAGAAAGTCAAATAAAGCACACTGCTACGACTGCCAGTGGATGCAGTCACACCTGGGAGTGCACCCAGATTTCCATGGTTCCAGTGCCACTGTCAGGATCCTGCTCCTGGTCCTGCGAAAATTACCTGGTTTTGAAGCTAACTTGCCCTGAGTCATTTTTTGTGACAAACACATTTTAAACAGCATAAATTTAGCACATTTCAACTGCTGCATGTTAAATGCCTCTTTATACCAACAGACCTATGTGAAAGGTTTTAGGGTGTTCTTCTATGCCTATCCCAGCAAAGACCCTAAAGCTGATTGTGAAATCCTTGTGCAGATGTTGCACAATAAAAGGCTGTCATTCCTGCTCCTGGCCCTGGAAGCAACTTGCTTTCCCCAGCAACCTCTGTTCTTGTGAGCCACTGTGCTGTTCAGATTTCTTATGTTTGCAAATGTGGAAGGGTTTTGAAAATGGAGGTTTGACTCCTTACAGTCAGTGTCACACTGGCCATATCACAGAAGAACAGAATGGCTGAGGTTGAAAGAGTTCTCTGGAGGTGATCCAAGCCAATCCTCCTGTCAAGCAGGGCCACCTACAACTGGTTGCTGTTTTCATCTGCTAGCTTTACTTACTATCCAATTTCTTTTCCTTATTTTAGTTCCCCCTAATTTTAGTTCCTGCAACTTTTGGGAACTCAAATTCTCCAATTCTGGCTGCTTTCTTTCTACTGAAGGCTTTATTTTTATTTAGGCTTTTATAAACACATCTTTCTCTTTAATACTTTTTCTTTTTGGTAAAAGGTACTTTCTTCAGATTCACCTCCAGTTTCCTTATCCAGATTATAGTACAAGCCATGATTTGAATCCCTACTACCTGCATCTCTCCGGCTTTTTCAAAATGAAGTTTTGCCTTATTCACTCACATGTGTTCATTCACACAATTGTCAATGTCTTCCTATAACTTTTAGTCAATCAAACATAAAATTTACACATAGAAAAATTATTTAAAGGTGTATATATTCACAACTCTCTTGCTCTTGCTCTTGCTCTTATTTGCAAGTTCTGTCCCACTCCTATCATCCCTGTTTCTTTTTCTTTCTGGGCTTGAAAAAAAAAGCTAGTCTCCTGTTGTGTTCATATCTTCAACTCCCTTCTGAATTCATTTCTGTCTTCAGCTGCTGACAATCAGTTTCTCTCACCTCCTTTTCTGAGGCTTCTGCATTCATTAATATTTAGTTTTGCCTTTGATCCCAGGGTCTCCTGTCAGCTTGAGTAAAGCCAGGCAAGAAAAAAAGCCATCAATGAATCCTCCCTCACTGTGTTCCCTTAAGGAGACCTCACTCTATTGCGTCTCCTTTCCCTTAACTGCATTGTTTCATTTAATCCATTTCATTTAATTACTGGGATAATTTCAAACACATAAAGTAAGGAACACCAGAAAGTTATAAAACAGGATTTTGTCTCCATTCCAAAAGCCAGATAATAGCAGAAAACATCTGCATATTGCTGTAAACTAGCTCAAAGTTGAAATGAATAAACCAAAATGCAATTATTCATGACATTTCATTTCTTGGGTTTTTTTTCTATGTGCCATTTTACTATTCATGCAGATAAACTTATTCATCTAAGAAAGGACACTTAATGGCAACCAAACAGATGTTTCATGTCTTCCTGTAGAATATAACAATGTCAGTAATGTGTGAAAGTGGAGACTGTTACGACCCACCCCTATGAAGGCAATCCAGGTTCTTGTTAATAGATCCCTTGGGGCAGATTAGAGTGAAACTACACTGAATGATGGGTGTTTGTAAATATGCATATGTAGGGTTCATCACAGAACAATTTGGTTGCAATGCAAAGCAGGTTATTTTTGTTATTAATATATATAGTAATGTGGCAATATGAAAGCATAAAGGTATTACTTAAGGAAATATATAAGGAAAAGAAAGAAAGAAAAAGAAAGGATAAGAGTAGAAAGATTTGTGGATCACCACCCATAGATCTACATGTGGCTTGATTGTTGCAGCTTAGATATCCACGGGCTGAAGTGATGATTGCCATCTTGATCTGTCTGGGATGGCGGGAAAAGCCCACAAAACACAAAATCTGACGAGATAAAATATGGTCAGGATAAAGTAGGAACTTCCTACTTCTCGAGCGTGTGTGTGTGTCTCTGTGTGTCTGTGTCTGTGTCGTTCAGTCCTTTGGTGGAAGGCCTCAGAAATGTGTCTGGGGGTACTTTGCAGATATTTGATGGTTTTGGACACCTTCTAGGATAAGACAGCTGCCTCTGATGTCAGCACAGTTGAGCCAATTATGCCCTGTCCAATGTTCCCTGGGGAAAGAGGGGGACTTTTACAGCTGATGATAAAAAGCATCAGCCCAGCATGCAGGATTTGCCTCGATTGGTCTCAAACCCTGGCTTGAAGCCTCCAGGTGGTGACGGTTCATTCCTCAGGGCAGAGGTTTGCCATTACACACTCAAACACTCACCTCTTCCTGGAGTTCAAACCTGGCCTTGATTTACCAAAATATGGGTATTGATCTAATATCGATACCCAACTAGAGACGGACAAAGACTCTCTAACAGAGCTGTTAGAAAGTGTATGTTTATTTCAGCACCAGGCTGCTGTGTGGGATAGCTCCCTAATGGGGAGAGCAGAGTACAAAGTAATATAAGGTCTATTTATTGGTAAGAGGTTTGAATATTTAGAATATAAGTACATATTAATCACATTAGTACCTCCCATTCCCCGCTTCATATGATAATTAGTTGAATAGTTATTAAGCATGCGTGGTTTGTTCTTTAAATTGGGTCTCTGGTCATATAATTTGAGGGAAGGGTAAGAATGATGAAGTAAGACTCGTCTTCCTCCCTTTGACCTTTCCACCTCTCTGGTTTTTGTCAATACAAATTGTTTCTGGGAAACTCCCATGTCCACTAGTCAAATGAATCTTCTCAGTAAGATGGTCAGTACTCACTGTTTCTCATTATAAGTACAGCTAAACAAATATGAGATGACAGGCAACTAATTACCTATACTTTAAGGCTTACTCCTAACTCAATTCTTTGGTTAAACATTAATTAGTTCTAGTTGGGTTTGCTTACTGAATCTACTTTTGTTGGTTTCGACTATCTTAACTTTGCTTAAAATCCTTATTTTTAAAGTTACATATTTCAGCCTCAGCAAATGGGTCTGTGGTCTATGGCCTCCCACCAGCTAGAGCTGATTTTCAACACGTCTGCTGAGAGTGGCTTTCTTTGTGCATAAGTTCTGTTCCTCCCAGGCTTGTTGACTCCTCTTTAGACCTGAGATATTTTGTCAAGAGTGCCAGCTTTATTTTACTGTTCCCATCAGGTGGCTTAACTCACAGTTCCCCTTTGGTGGTCACAGATGAGCAGTTGCTTCTTTGCACAGTTTGGTACAGTGGGCAAAAGTCCTTTGGTGATTTAAACAATGATTAAGCCATTAACCATAACATTTCTGTCTCTCCCAGAGAATAACCTGTAAACATGTACTGTGCAATTTCCATAGCTCTAGGAATTTGCATGGACCTTAAGGGTAATGGGGACGACCCCACTGATTTCACTGAGGCCCTAAACAGACATGAAACCCCAAGTTGGGTTCTTTGACAGGATCCAGGTATTCAGAAATAACATCGCCAAATATCAGAATATCCCTTTTTTCTTTTCTGTTACGTGTTCAGTGTATTTTCTACAAAATATGTTTTATTACATGGATTTTCTTTGTGAACTTTGTCTGAAATCTGTATCCTCCCAGGAGATAAAAGTTTATAGCATTATTTGTCACATTATGTGTTTGAGGCAAACAGTTTAAATTTACAGGCATATTTATTGTAAGTACTGAAGTGATGAATTAGATATTGTATGTTTCATCTATACTTGTCACGATGCTATAGAGCTTATTAGCAGACTAGGATATACAGTGATTTAATGCTGGGCTCACATTCAGTTATCTATTTCAGGCCTAGGATTTACAATTATTTTGTCAGTGTATTTCAAAATGTCAGAATGCTGACTCCTTGCAAAAAATCCCCCAAACCTGCTGAAAGAAAGAATCCACTTATTGACTTAATAAGGATCTGAGTAAGAAGCCATGATCTTTTGTAAAGGGAAAGCTTTATCTGTTCTACTGTTCTATTCAGATTTCTTCCTTACAAAACTGGCAACAAGTTCCTCACCTGAACCAGCAGCTGAGTCAAAATATGTGAATTTGGTCCATGACTTGTGTGCTTATGATACATAAACTTTATGTAGAATTTTCTGACTTACTTTGGTGATCATTTTCCCCACCAATACAATGCAGGTAGGTTAGAAATTTTATGTATTCTCTCATTAATTTTGTAAAGTACTTCGTTTTTCTTGGCTGTTATGTGTACATAAAGGATGCTTCCATACTATCACTTTTGTTTGCATTTGGAATTTAGTTTAGCTATTAATTTCTCAGACATTTTATAAAACAGAGGAGAATATGCAAGTTTTGCTTAAAATTGAAACCATATATTTAATTGACTGTAGATTCATATCTCAGTCACTGCCAGCCAGCATTGTTATTTTTGAAATTACTATCCATAAAACTGAAGTATCCCAGCACTGATGAGGGAAAACACCTCCAAACCTGCCAAGTTATCACTGGATGCCAGTGATTCCTGTGGTGCTTGACTTAGAATATTCACAAAAATGTTTAAATCATTTTCCCTAGTAGGAAAAACCTTGATAATTACTAGGGTTTACGTTAGATATGTGAATGTCATGACTATATGTGTCATCAATAGATGATTACAGAAACGACAGCTAAAAGAGGTAGAATCATGACCTAGAATTCAACAGGTTTTAAATTTTCACCAGAAAAAGCTGTTCATAAACCCTCAAGTGGCTGCTGAAGTGGAATGATCTCGTGAAGGAAGAGTGAAGCAGAAGGAATGATTAGGAGGTGTTACTTGAATCTGGGAAGAATTTTAGTTGCAGAAAGGGTGGTCCAGCATAGTGCCATTTGAACCATACATGTACAATGAGATTTACAGCAGTTTGTCAGCCCCAGATTCCTCAATTCACCTCTGATCTCAATTTTCAGCAACACAGATGATCACAGGAAGAAACACATGGGATAAAAACCATGTATGCTGTGAAAAATAAGATCGTGGGGTTAATAGGACAAATAGGAACAGAATACTGCAACTACCAAATATCTGTGTCCAGCTCAGCCTTTTCCAACCCTAATCAGACAGCAGTCTCACCACCTCTGTGAGTGACTGCATAAAAAACAGAGGCTTGCTCAGACTGGACATGAAATAACTCAGCAGGGAGAAAAACAAGGCATGAGAGATCAGGAATGAACACCGAAGGAGGACTTGTGGGCTTATACTAATGTATGCCTGTGCTGTAACTCACAAACACACTGATGTGGAAACCTCAAGAAATTCACCCTTCATTTGTATTTTGGTTTTCACCTGCATTCATATCTCTTACAATTTGCTGCAATATGTACTGGTGCTAAATTGTACAGGGAGATGAAAGGATGATTTATTAAGCACTGGATAATTATGAAGTTCTGGTATAATCACTTGCTCTAAATTGTTAATATCTGCATCTTTTTTTACTAGGCAGGGTTTTTTCTTTACTGGCCCTTTCTTTCAATTAATTTTGCATAAAGGGTGGTTTGGGTTCTTTGCTTCTCACACATCTTACATTCTTCATGATGCGCTGTGGGGGAGAGAGAAGAACATTATGTAAGTTCTGGTGCCCTCTTTTTGCATAGCCAAAGCTACACCTGCTCCCCTCTGACACTCAATATTAGCACAACAAGGAGAATAACACTGGAAGAAAACATCAGAGCATTGACCACAGTTGCAGTGGAAAGGTCAGCAGAGAGTGGCTTTCAGTTACAAAAATAAATAATTTCCCTTTTTGATTTCAATGCAAATTCCTTTCTGGGAACCCCTTTATCTGCCCACATGCTTGCACTCTTTGCGTAGTAAATATGAAAAGCTATACATAAAAATGAAAGAGGCTGGACTTTCTTTCTTCCTGTAAATTTGCCAGCAAAAACATCAATTCAGTTTCGTCCTTCAGGTATATGGTCTGTATTTTCTCAATATCCTTAAAACAGATTGCCATATAAAGCATCTGAACCAAGCAAACTCATTAAATAAAATTGTAGCTCAAATATTTTTTATCATTTATCTCAGAAATAAGGATAAAATGGTTATGTGTCAATATATATCAGTAGGCTTAAGTGTTCATAACTGATTTAAGCAAAGAAATGCACTTCTAAAATACTAAATACTTGAATATTAAAAAAAATTGAATACTTGAAATACTTAAAAATTAACTAGACTTTCAACTTTAATGATTTTCTTTCATTTTTGCCTTATCAGCAATGATGACACATCAAGTAAAAAGTCTCATTTAATTAATTTTTCACTCTCGCAGGAACAGAGCTAGACCCTGCCTAAAGTTTTTATAAAATAAAAATGGTATTTTTATGACCCTTTATAAGGATAAGTGACATGCACAGGAATGAATAAGCTCCCTCAGTGATCACTGTAAGGGCTAGGCTGTCAACTCTTATGGTCTTATTTGCAAGTACATATAATTTATGTGAGAAAGCGAGATGAAAGGACACTTTCAGCCCATATTGTGTCACATTTGGGCTTATAGGGCTGATGTCTGTAGTAGTAACTTCTCCCCCCCCCTTTTTGTTGGAGCAAGCCCCAGGCAGGTACCAACTTCCCCTTCCCTTTTTCCCTCTTCCTGAGGAAAGGGTGGTAGCTGTGATCACACCTGGGTTCATTCTGGGTAAACTCAAAAACACTTTTTTCAGATTTTGCATGTTGAGGTGATCACAACCCTTTGCCTTCTGCAAGTTCCTCAATCAGGCCTGCCAAAGAAGGGGCGTCCCCTGAGGAATCAGGCCTACTTTTGGGTTGCAGGGGGGAAAGAGATGCTTGGTTGCAGGGAAAGAAGAGGAGCATGGTGGTTTTGTCTTGTGTCTTTTTTTTCTCCCAGTTATATATAAGACATTTTCAGGTAATATCTCTGTTTAGTCTGTGATGAACGGAAACCATATCTGTCAAAGGGAGGTCTAGGGCTCAAAGGAATTTTTCTGTGTTATGGGAACATAATTTTCAAGTCTGTTTTTATCTGTAACTCACTCTTTAGAGCCACATATTGATAGGTGACAGATTACTGAATTAAGAGAAGCAGGTAGTGGAGGGATCTTCTAGGAAGTCTACAGAGGATCTTCAAAGGCAGATGATTGAGTGTACTTTAAATAAGCATACATAAGTTAATAGGATAAATAATATGGTTATTTTGAATAATGCAAATATGGTGCTTTGATTCAAACATTGGGACAACATAGATTAACTTTAATTTTAACCATTTTGGGGCAAGCTTCAAGAGGACCATGGCTACAATAACAAAAGAACTGTGCCACTCTTTTTCTACTGGATTTAGAGAAATTATGCTTGATTCATCCTCCTCTGCTAACAATCCTCTTCCTGTCAAATATAAAATATGAATACTGGCCTTGGGTCAAACATGACTAACTCATATTTACAATATTATATAATTGGAGATGTACTTAATATTCTGAATATCTTCATCTGTTCAATTAAAAATTGCAGTAAGTCTGAATTAGGAGAAGGAATGTTCCTGAAGTGTCCTCAAGAGTGGCAGCAAACATCAACAAGCTTAACTTTCTGCTGCTTATGGTTGTGTATCAAAAATGTAGAAATGTGTAAGTTACTTTATTGAAGGTTAAATCCTCTTGATTCTTGGATTACAGTATTTTAGAGCAGAGCAATGAATTAAAAAAAATTACTTGGGAAGAGGTAGATTTCTAACATTATCCTAATGAAATATTTTAATTTGAAAAACAATTTTTTTTCTTTCACAAATTAATCTTGAAACAACAATGTCTAGTTTTAAATGATTCCTTTAATCATGCAACATTTGACAAAGAAAATTATGCTAGTCGGTTTTTAAATAAGTGTATAATACTTCTTTGACCATTTTATAACAGCAGCATAACTGAGACTGAACTGCAATTTCGTTTTAAACTGCTCAAAATGAGCTCACAACAGGATATTCTGAAAACTGTGTAGAATGACAAAGAAAAGTCCTTTACGTCACTGCTTCTGTGATTCACATAAATAGAGAGGTTCTTTTGTGAGGGCAAAGCTCGGATGGACTGACTCAGTTTAACTTTGTAGGAAGCCATGCACTCAGTTTGATTAACAACAGTAAAAAAATATCAGGCTAGTTAAACTAGAAACTTATATTTTTTTCCCCAGAAACAGAAAGGAAATTTTGTCTCAAGCAAATATGTAACTTAAATTTTTAACTCCAGAAGAATTCCACACACTATAAAAACTCTAGACAGCTAATGAAGACAGGAAACAAATTAAACACAGTTGCTTTAAGGGCCAACTTTCAACAGTATAATAAACCAGGGGGGAAAAACCCTGTATAAAATGGAGTTATTTTATATTAGCTTTATTTAAGCTAGTTGTACTCAATAGATAGATAATAATTCAGGGTTTTTTTCTGGTGAAATGCGTTCACCTGGAGATAGCAGGCTGTCAAAACTTAACCAAAAATCTGAAGGCACTTCACCTTTACTGCTTGATTCCAAACAACCAAGATTCGAAATTAGCAAAAAGGAGTATTTGGATGTTTAAGGAGACACATGAAAATTTTTTTCTTTAGTTCTGCTGTTTGCTTTGAATCTTATGTTCAAATGAAACTAAAGTTTAAGGTTTCAACTTCTACAATTCTCTATTATCTTTCAGAGATAGTACTAGATCTCTGAAGGGGGGAACTCAAAGTCAGCACTAGAATTATCACTGGCATAAAGTTATGTTTTATTTATATAGCAGAAATAAAAAATTTATACAGTTTGAAATATGATAATGAGACAAAAGAGAACGAGTAAAATGAGAAAGCATCCATCAATGGTTTCAATTTCAGTTTTCTTATGTATTTGGTATCTTGTGACTACTACTTATATAGTAATGGATAACATACAATTAATTCTGGATGTGACAAGAGATTTGAAATATGGAATCTTATATGTTGACAATTTGATCCTCTATTGCACAGCTTAGTATTCAGCCTAGTAGTGTTGCAAGATGCTGATTCAGAGTGGTAGCATCTTCCAGGTACTCCACAATCCTGCAAGGGTATCTACAAGGTGTGGGACACGTGGAAGATTTTCAGGTTCTGCTTTTTCTTTTCTGTGCTCTGCTTTCATTCCTCATAGATGGCCTTGGAAAGACAAGGAAAAATTTCTGAGTGTGTTTAAGAACATTCTTCTTTATTTTTTGTTCTAGGTTATAAGTTTGTAATGTAGTACAATTTTCTGTACTTCCCTGTTTCTGAAGTTGTCAAATTTCCCCATTATATTAGTTTTAGAAGTGGAATGGGTTCTCACTGTTTCTCCTTGTTACTGAGAAAAGTAGGCTTTTTCTTTGGCTTTCACTCTTTCTGAGAGTTATGTTGGTGTTTTGGGTTTGTTTTTTTTTGAAAAAAAACAAGTTCCTGAAAATGTTTTCTATCTCTTTGCAGTATTAAATGTCTCTAGAATTATTAAAGCTGTGACTGCTATTGACCCTGTGGTTTAAATTGGTTGTATTCACTACTCTGGGGTTCTCATTAGTTGGATGTTGTATTACACTTTATTTTCTTAATTTGCCATTTGTGGCAGGTTACATTTTTGCGTCTAATTTGGAGGATTCAAGAGCTCTCTTTACCAGAGATTTTTCCAGATCTGCACAGCGTCATACTAGCCCAGTCCCTCTGTGTAGGACATTGATCCCATGACAGATCTGAATAAAATCTAAAATAAAACTAAAAGTGTTTCCCTCAGGAATGATGAATTAACAGGTATCTTTTTTCTTCATTAATTCTTCCTGCCTACTGATAGCAGAATAATAGGATGTGAGATATCTGAGTGAACAGAGCACAAAACCAAAGCATTTCTTATTTTCAAGGAAGCATGTGGCAATATCCCTAGAGTACCACCAGTGACACGTCTTTAGATTTTTGTTGTCTGTGACCAAAATCACAGTTGGGTCCATGCATGTATAGTGGGTATGTGCTGGCTGGACACCAGGCACCCACCAAAACCTCTCTATCACTTCTCTTCTGCCCAGAACTTGACAGTGGGGAGTAAACAATGAAGGGTTCATGGCTTGAGTAAAGGACTGGGAGATATCACTCACCAAATACTGTCACAACCAAAATGACCCAAATTTGGGACATTAGTTGAATTTATTACTGACAAAATCAAAGCAGGATAATGAGAAGTAAAAACAGACCTTAAAAACACCTGCCTCCACTTTTCCCTCCCTTTCAGCTCTACCTACCCCCTGCCAGTAGCAAAGGAAGACAGGGAGTGGGGTTATGATCTGTTCATCATCTGTTGTTTCTCCACTACTCAAGAAGAGGAGTCCTTCCTCTCCTGAGGTCCCTCCCACAAGAGATAGTCCTCCATGAAATTCTGTGGAATGTGAGTCCATTCCACAAGCAACAGTCCTCCATAGACTGCTGCAATATGGGTCACTCTTACATGGGGTGCAGTCCTTCAGGCATAGCCTGCTCCGATGTGGGTCCCCCACAGGGTCACGAGTTCTACCAGGAAACCTGCTCCAGTGTAGGCTCCTCTGTCCACACATCCACAGGTTCCTGACAGGAGGCTCCTCAGCATGGGTTTTCCACGGGTTCACAGCCTCCTCTCAGGCATCCACCTGCTCTGGGCTGGATCTACTCCACAGACTGTGGGTGGATCTCTGCATCCCTGTGCTCCTCCATGGGCTGCAGGGACACAGCTGCCTCACCCATGGTCTGCACCATGGACTGCAGGGGAATCTCAGCTCGGTTGCCTGGAGCACCTTCTCCCCCTGTGTCTCCACTGACCCTGGTGTCAGCAGGTTGTTCCTCTCACATGTTCTCACCCTGCTCTGGCCAAAATTTCATCCACACAGTTACCTTTTTAGTTACCTTTTTATTTCCTTCTTAAATATGTTATCACAGAGGTGTTGCCACAATTTCTGATTGTCCAAGCCTTGGCCAACAGCACGTCCATCTTGGAACTGCTTGGCATTAGTTCTGCTGGACATGGAAGAAACTTTGAGTAGCTCTTAGAGAAGCCACAGCTGTAGCCCTGTGTTACCAAAACCTGGCCACGCAAACCCAATACAATGCAAAAGGAGTCTTCTTCTAAGTATTCAGTTGCCAACAAACAGATTTTTGTGTATTTGAAGTAGTCCCAAGCTACAGGCAGTTTTTTAGGACAGCTGGAGACCCATTCAGATGATTTCATAAGGATGAGAAGCCCACAGGTATTATTGTGGAATTCAAATTCTTTTAGCACTGGTTTCCTAGAGATAGTTGTCCTCATACCTGTGGGATCTCTGCTGTATTTTATAGAAGACTGGAAGGAAAGGACTTCTCAGTTTTACATACAGGAGAGTTTTACATTTAGAGCCATTATGGTAAAATTGGTACTGTCTGGTGTCTGGCTGTTGGCATTCTGATGCGGCAGCTTAAAGAAATGTAACATCCCACCCATATTGTAAAGGTGATGAGAAAAACCTACCATCTTTCTGTGTAGGTAAAGGTAGCACATTTGGACTAGCAGTTTTTGAAAAAGCTGAGATAGACTTTTAATGCAGAGGGAGGTGAGACTACAGCGCAAGTAGAAATTGTGTTGACCTGGATGTTATAATCTTAGTAATGGACATCAATATCCTATTATCATAGGTTAGTTGTTATCTGTTTATCTTCAATAAAACCTTCTTTTGATTGTAACAAAACACAGCTGTGGGGTTTGTGTGATTTTATGTGAGTACACTGGCCTGGAAAGAGAAAATTGCAGGTCTGGATGCCTTCTGTCTTTCCTGAGCATGGTCCTGTGACTCCTAGTGCCCAACCATCTCCTCTGCAGCAATGAACACCAAATTTGATCCACTTGGAAATCAAAATTAGCTCAGCTGGTTAGAAGACGGCTCTAACATTATCATCCATGGTCACAGGCCTGGATCCCTAACTGGGCCATTCACTTACGAGTTGAACTCCCTGCACCTTGTGGGTCTCTTCCAACTCTGAACATTCTGTGATTCTATGAAGACTGTTGGAAGTCTGATGACTGTAGGTATAGAGACATCCAATCCAGCTATGTATGTCCTGTAGCAGAGAAGCAGTGTAAGAGGGGCTTTATGGCTAAGGCTTAGTAAACACTAAGGGAAAGAGATTATAATACACATTACTAGTCTGCTCGGAGGCAGGTGTTCTGCTTCAAGATTTGACATATTATGTCCCCATAGCACTGTAACGTAATGTAATTCTACAATTATATTAGCTTCCTGATAGAGGAAAATGAAGCATAAAGACTGTGTAATTTTCCCCAGGCAAGCCAGTGCCAAAGCTAGAAGCAGCATAATAATAGACCATGGTATTGTAAGAATTCTAGGAATATCACAATTTGAATTGTCCACTGTAGTGCAGGATTACAAAATTATTAGGTGGTGCCACTACACATAACACCATAAAGCAATGTTAGCTCTGTGGCTGCTGTTGGACAGCTCCCAGGGCTGTCCAAGCAGTGGTGCAGGAGGATGCCTGAAGCAGTGTCCTGCACCCTGTCCTTGCAATTGGGCGTGTTTCCCTCTCCCTGCCAGTGCTAAAACTGGGTCCAGGTGCCTGCACATGTGAATGCTGGTGGGTGCCACTTTACAGGTGGATGGGAGAAGGATATTGGAATTGGAGGAAATTTCAGCACCATTTTGCCCTCTAATTGTTCCCACCCAAAAGCAAGTCCCTCAGGGGTCAGTACAGGTACCCAATAAGATCAAATTGCTGTAACTAAAATGAGAAAAAACTGAACAAAGTGCAACCTTATTGCCAACCCCCTCCTGCCCACTGACCACTTGTGAAAGGAATTACAAAATCTCAGCTACCACCTCTCTACTTTTAGTATCTGCTCTGGTAAATATTCAAGTAGCATTGTTTCTTAATGGAATCAAGCTCAGGTAGGCCAGACCTTGCACTCTTGCTGGCACTATAATTTGGTAAAATGTCACATGTGCAACAAGTAGAGAAAGTGGTGAGATGTGTGAGACCTGCTGATCTAACACTGTCCTAGTCACCAGGAAGGGACAGAAGAAAATGCTCTGTGTAGGGATGGGAAGGAGGAGCAAAGAAAAGAGGGTGGCACAGGTATTTAAGAACATATTGGGGATTTTCTGTCTCAGTTTCAGTTTCAAATCAACTCTGCATATGTCCCTGAGACTGTGTGGCCCATTACACACCTGCCCAGCTTCCCCAGCACATCTCTATTTCTCTTCTACTTCCCTCCTTCCTCAGCACTGACAATAAAAATATTGTATTGCTACTACAAAGCATCATGTAATGAAGAGATGTGTATAGCTGTGGTTGTCAGAGGACCACATTCAGTCCAATCAAGGAAAAAGTCTTTCTAAGGGAAGAAATTCAAAGTAAATTCCTTGTCCCTCATTTTTCACTGTCACCCTTTATGAAAACCAGAACAATTATTTTTTAAGGCATCGGTAAAGGCCATTTTCTCCTTGGACAGTAATTAAAAGAAGCAAAACAGAAGACCTCTATTTCTGATGCCATCTCATATTATTCTTTTGTGATGATACAAACCTGAATGCCTGTGCCTGGTTAAAACACAAAACACACTTGTCCACAGACCATTATGGTTTTGACTGTCCTGTGAGGATCATTGCTTCAGTGTGTATTATTAACTGGCATCCTGTCATCTTCCCTTGACCTTTCTCATGGGACACCACCCACAGTACCTGGCTGAGCAGCTGGCTGTCATTATTCCAACACTCTAAACCTTGGCACCAAACTCCGCTGGTGACCTAACAAGATGTTTTGAAAGAAAGAGTTCTTTGTCATATGTAATAATGAGTGTTTCTATTGCCAGTACAAAGTCAGAGGTTTAAAAGAAAGAATAATCATACCCCTGATCTGAGGTCTGAAATGTTGGTTTCTACTTAGTTCTTTAGATTTCAAGTATCTTTTTAAAATTCCATGGTGTCTTTAGCAAGAAAAGGGATTGATTACCATGCTCACTTTTCTTTATACCATCTTAAAATATATTTTAAATGTTTCAAATTAAGGTCAAATTCCATCTTTTTTTTTTTTTTTTTTTTCTGTTGAATAACCTTCAAAGCTATATCTGATAACATGTAAATGAAAGGCTCAGTTCTTGGAGTGAAGAAGTAATTCATAGAGGAAACCATGAAGAAATTTGTTTTTCAGAACTTAATCCTGTATATGTAGGTTTTACAGTGACAAATTCTGTTAAGTTCAAGGAAGTTGCTTCTTCTTGCTGTACCCTGTCACTTTCAGACAAACATGAATGCTTTTGTTCAAAAAATTTTGGGCAGAAAAACACAACACACCCCTATATTTCCTCTAGAAGGTCTGACTTTCCTGTGCAAAGGGGTTATCAGTATAGCAAGAGAATACTCTGAGGCGATCCTTCACTTTTCCTGAAGGGTTTCATTTATAGACATACCTGCCAAACACAAAAAACTAAGAAAATGTTGCCAAAATTATCTTACAAAGAAATTTAAGAAAGTGGAAAGAGAAAAAAATTTTGCTGACATCTGGAGCAGAAATGAGATACTGAAGTGATGAAAAATGATTCAAACACAGAATAATCTCATGAAAACACAATATCTGTGATATAAAGAAATAAATTGTTTCTAGAACACGACTTTTCAGTTTAATCTCCATTCCCCACAATTCCCATGATATTCAGCGGTGTAAAGCAATTGAAAGAACAGAATTAAAGCTGTATATATTATGCCTATTTTAGTGATTGACATTATCAATTATTGTCTTCAGCTCTCAGATTCCTAACATATTATTAATCTTGAATTAAATTAAAGCACACAGTTATTTTGATAGTTACATATGTTGTTTCAAACTCTAAAATACATTCAGTTTTCATTTAACTTTTTGCTCAGCAGTGACACAATAGCAAGGAATGCAGTCAGTTGCTCACTAATTACCAAATACTGGTATTACTTAATTAATCTAACAATTTAATTTTTGTTTAGTGCCAGCTGTTGTTGTTTTCTCAAAGCTTTCTTTAAGCTAGATGCTCAAGCCATGAGTGGGAATGCTGCAGGAAACATTTGGGAGACAAGCTTGTTGAGGAGCTGCTGATTTCACAACACAGTATAACTGAATTTGCATAGACAAATTAAATGACCCATATCAACTTCCAGTGCTAACAAACACTATTTGTGAGTAGTGACACGATGCATATTTCTACCCCTTAACCATTAATGAAGCTACACGAGTAAATTAAGTTATGCCATTCTATCTTCATAAATTGCTGATTCAATAAATCACACTTGAGAAACAGCTGAGTAATTACAGGATGATGCTTGAAGCAAGAGAGGCCTCATTTGCATATTAACAAGCATTTGTTGCAATAATTTCTGTCCTGGACTGGTGAATGTTGGACGTGATTAATCCTGTGAGCACCTCAGCTTGACTTCACGAGGGCTGCAGGATGTGTGTGCTCCACAACAGCAGCAATAAGGCACACAGGTCTAATTAGCACCAGGAAGTTGCCCAGGTACAGACCCCTCAGAGAATATTTATCTGCAAAGTCTTGTCACGCAAAAGGTCTTGTGAAATAGTCTCAAAAGACTGGAGGAAAGGGAAAAAAAACATGGAATATTTTAAGCATCAAGTGAGGCACAGGACTTCCTTCTCAAATGACCAAACAGGTACAGAAAGAAGATAAAAAACCTTTCCACACAGGTTTAAGGAAGGCTTTATTTAATCTGCAAACTTGCAATAAATGAGCTTTTTACCTGAGGATTTTACTTGGTCTTGTTTGTTTGCACTGAAGGGAACAGAAAACTCAGTGAAATTTATTTCATTCTGTTTGGTGAATCTGCGGGCATAACACATCTAATTCACCTTAGTGAAGTCAGTTTGCTTTCTAATGATTTTCTGTTCTTTGTTTATACTTAGAATTTCTTAGGAGGAAAATTCAATTGTTACCTAACCAATTTAAGTCTACACCCTTTTGTGCCAATAAAAAAACTTTTAAGGGACAGCAAGATATAAGAAAGAGGTAGAAATGCACATGAATGGAATCTGGAAGCTAACTTAATTTGTGGGCCAGAATGATGACATGTTATTCAGCCTCTCCATAAGGATGATGCAGATGAACTAAAATATATTGTTCTCTGAGCTGGTTACAAAGCCTTGTCCTGTTTCAGTTCCAGCATATTGAATCTCTCAGTTCACTCAAACATAACCTAATGTTTTTTACTGAGCAGCAAGAAGCAGTGTGCAAAGCTGCTAGCAAAAGAATGTGAGCCTGTCATTATTATTTATGATATTTAAGATAGAAAAAAAAAAATGCATGGCATACACACATTTCATATAGGAGCTTCATATGTTTAATGGTTTTTTTTCCTCACCCAGTTAAAGAAGAACTGCAGTAAAAGACAGTATTATTTTTCCTGTAAATGCATTAACAACAGAAGGAGCGCTGAGGAGAATCTCCATCCTTTATTGGGCATGGGGGAAACACAGTGACTAGAGATGATGAGAACGCCAAGGTACCTAATGACTTTGCCCTATTCTTTAATGGTAAGACCAGTTGTTCTCTGGATAACCAGTCCCCACGCTGAAACATGTGGATGGGAACCAGAATTAAGCCCCCTAATCCAAGGGAAAGTGGTCAGTGACTTGTTTCACCACGTAGACACACACAAGTCCGTGTGGCCAGATAGAATCCACACAGCTGTACTGCAGGAGCTGGTGGAAGTGCTCAGAGGGTCACTTTCTTTCATTTATCAGCAGACTTGACTAACTGGGGAGGTCCCATTTGACTGGAGCTTTGAAAATGCGATGCCCATCTACAAGAAGGACTGTAAGGAGGACCCAGGGAACTACAAGCTTGTCAGTGCTGGGAAAGGGTATGAGGCAGATCATCTTGAGTGCCACCACACAACATGCACAGCACAACCAGGGGATCAGGCCCAGCCGTGTGAGTTTGTGAGAGGCAAGTCCTTCTATGGCAAAATGACCCACTTAGTGGATAAGGGGCAGGCTGTGGATATTGTCCACCTAGAATTCAGTGAAGCCTTTGACACTGTTTCCCACAGCAGCTCCTGACTATGCATGGAGGAACTGACTATGCATGGCTTGGACAGGTGCACTCTACAAGAGGCAAAAATCTGGCTGGATGGCTGGGCCCAGAGAGTGGTGGTGAAAGGACATACATCCAGCCAGTCACAAATGGTGTCCCCAGGACTGTCAGTATTGGGGCCAGTCCTGTTTATCAATGACCTGCACAACATAATTAAGTGCAACCTCAATGATTTTGCAGATGGCACCAAGTTGGACAGGAGTGTTGATCTGCTGGAGGGTAGGAAGGAGGGATTTGGACAGTCTGGATTGATGAACTGAGGTTCAACAGAGCAAAGTGCTGGATCCTTCAAACCCTGAAGTGCTACAGATTGGGGCAGAGTGGTTGGAAAGTGCTGGGGATGCTGGCAAAGAGCAGCTGAATGTGAGCCACTGTGTGCCCAGATGGCCAAAAAGACCAGTGGCATCCTGGCCAGCAGGACCAAGGCAGTGATTGTCCCCCTGTACTCAGCACTGGTGAGGTTGGACCTCAAGTGTTATGTCCAGTTTTGGAAAACAACATTGAGACACTGGAGCATGTCCCGAGAAGGCAATGGAGCTGGTAAAGTCTGAAGCACAGGTCTTATGAGGAGCAGCTAAGGGGGCTGAGAGGTGTTTAGCCTGGAGAAACTGAAGAATGTCTCTACAACCTTGGTTGTGGTAAGGTGGGGGTTGGACTCTTCTTCCAATTAGCAAGACCAGAGAAATGGCCTCAAATGGCACAAGGGGAGGTTTAGATTGGCATTACAAAAAATTTCTACACGGTAAGGCTTGACCAGGGAAGTGGTTGAGTAACCAGCCTTGGAGGTATTTAATAGATGTGTTAATGTGGCACTCAGGGACATGGTTTAGTGGTGGACTTGGCAGTGCTGGGTTAGTGGTTGGACTCAATGATCTTACAGGTCTTTTGCAACCTAAGTGATTCTATGATTCTATTTTAATTCTATTCTGTTCTTATTATGTCTCCATGTGGCTTGGGAGGTCCACTTTTCTAAAGACATCCACCTTTCTATGTCTCTGCTGTGATCAGGAAGGTTGGGGGATCCAGATTCCCCCAGGAAGATTTTTCCCTTCCACTTCTTTCACATAATGGGAGTCATCAGATTTTTGCCACTACAGATATTAATCACTACAGTAAGCTGCCCAAAGAGGTATGATATGAATCCACATTAGAAATGTAAATTGTTTTCTGCTCTTAAAATCCTTTATGAACAAAAGAGAGAAAATGAGCCTTGTTTTCACTGACTCAGTTGTTCCCCTATCTGTACATCACCAGAGAACATAGTTAGGCACCTCCAGGCTGGAAAAGCAACGTGACTCAGACCACCTGTGGGAGCTCCCCTCCCACCCCTGTGCCCTGAAGTGCAATCCTGATTAGGGGCTGCTTTCAGCTGGTCAGTGGGGATGTTAGGAAGAAGGATATGTCAGACCTCTCTCCTTCCTCTGAAGTGTCACTGCCACAGGGACAAGGCCTCTGCCCCAGTGAACTCTGAACAATCACACAGGTGTACTGAAGTTAGTTGTGAAGAACTATCCATCTAAAGAGGATGTGGAGTCTCCTGACTAAATAGGGGTCTCGTTTGGTCTTGCCATTACTTAATTCTTCTCTGTTCTGTTGGAACGACATTATTCTGTAATAAAAAAATAGGCGCAAAATGAGAGGTCCTCCTAATGAGGGTCAGGTGTTATATCAATTCCTAAGCTATAATGCAATTTCTGCTCTGTGAATGCAAGCTCTCTTCACCGTCTCCATCCAAAAAAATGCAAGCCTATTCTTTTGCTAGAGAAATGTGCCTTTTGTGCAGGGCTTTTCTGTCTTCCAAGTGGTAATAATGCAATACATTCTGTAAAAGAGAACAGAGCAAATCAACTTGGGACCTAATTACCTCATGGAAGCACAATTCCCTCACAGAGCAAACAATCTTACTAGGATTCTAAACTCAAGCACATAACTAATTTCCTTTGCATGGCTTTTTTGGGCTTTTTTTGGTTTGGGAGTAAGGAGGGGTTGGGGGGGAGACGTTCAATATTTCAGCTTTAAAGGGTTAGCAGACTCTGTATTTTATATAACACTAACACAGTAAGAGTCATCAGAGGCAGCTGAGTTGGGAATATCTTGATTAATATAAATAAGAGAGAAACAGAAGGGGAAAAAATTAAAGAACATTACAATTTGAGACAACACCTCACATTTCTCCAGATATCTCTCTCTGCTTACGAAGATGCTCCCCAGAAGGTACCAGACATATTGGCAGTAACAGAATGAGAAGTTAAGCCTTTTGTACTGTGAATAGTATCAAATAATGTTCATTTTCTAATAGCTAAAGTGAGTCCCGTGGTTCTCAATATTTCTATTTCACATTAAATCATTTGTTGTCTTATGGACTCAGAGTCACAAATCACAGAGTCCTTGAGCCCTGGGGCCCATATTTAGCTTTTTTAATTACCTGAAAGATGTATAAAAAACACATTTGATGAGACAGCTTCATTTCACTCAAACCATTCATCTTAAAGCACATTGTTGAGATGACTAGACAAATGACAGCATTATTTATTTATTTGTTTATTTATTCTCTCATGTAGCCTTAAGACAGAAGTACAAATGCAAAAATAGCAGCTAAATGACATCAGAAAGACTTTTGATGGTCCTCAAACAACACAGACTGGTGAGTAAAATATAGAGAACCAGAAATAGTGTGTAAATATCAATAACTGAGTTTTAATTAAACTGTCATGGACTATTGCTGTTACTGGACAACTTTGCCTAACAAAGTTTATTCCACAGATGATAGCAAGAGGGAAAAACCCCTCCATGTATTCTTTCATTTCTTGTAGAGATCTAGCATTTCAAACCCACAGACATACAAAGATAATCATGTACAAAGGTAGATAAAACCCTTTCCCTTCAGGAAACAGGCAGAAGTTCAGAGAGTTCAGACAATCTAACTTACATTTGTTTACAGCTTACAGAGTATTTACTTTATTCCTTTTGTTTTAATATAACAATGAAGCTTCAAGGGGAGAATTTGCTTGTACCAAAATAAAAAAAAAAGAACCACCTAAAAATGAACAGTTCTTTTTTTTTCCACTCATTACAAAGACTTAAAAATATAGTCTAATATTTGATTTCTCTTAAACTCAATTTTCTTTGCTTCCTTATTTTTTTGCCATTGTCAAAAGTAACTAGATAAAAATGATTCTATCAGAGATGTAGCCAAAGCAGCAGATTAAGTATTCACATCAATTGAAGCAATTTTGTGGAGCTTCAGTCACAATAAATACATGAACCATGCAGCCCAGCTTCTTGAAATACTGGTGACAAAAGGTTAATACAGAAAGATTAAATTAAATTGAGTTTGGTGCATACAATTTTTTACTTTGTCAAATTACATTTAATGTTTTATACTCAACGGTTAGTTATATATTAAAATGCAATAAATTACTATGTCACTGCAGACACTCTCCTACGGTTGAGGATGTTGAACTGGGTTTCATGGTATCGTGAATTTCCTGAGTTGCATGATACAGATTATTACTGAGTTCATGCTGTTTCATGAATTGCATTATACAGTTCAAAGGCAACTTTTTTTGAAGGATTTATCCCTTGAGATCCATGTTTGAGTGTTTTTCAGGTCAAGATTAACTGAAAACCTATATAAAATATAGCTGCCCTAAATCACTGTCAGGAAAAACATTTACTGCTGCTTCATACCTTTCCAGGTTATAAAATTTAATAAGGCCATGTTGTTGCCATCTGCATTAATGCCCTTTTACATCAGGAACTTTCTGCAAAAAGTGTTTCCATAAACAAGATATAAGTGTATGTATAAGAAATAGACCCAAGCAACAAGGGAGGAGTTGGATGTAGGAGGATGGAAGTAAGGTGGATCAGTCACACTTGTAGTTTATCAGCTTTGGGAGGGGGCTGTGTCTGTGGCAATGATGAGCTCTCCTCAAACTGTTTGTTGCGAGGTTATCTTTCACAGTTTGGTGACTTTTATGTTAAGGATCAGGGGCAAGATGGCTGCTGCTCTGGGATTTTATTCTGGTGATGCAAACCTGATTGTTCTGGGCTACCAGAACATCACTTTGCTGGTGATCACTTGCCATCACCTGCTTCCCAAGGTGCTGGACTCTTTCATTTAGCAATATTCTCAAGTTCACAAGGAGGTGCTGGAGCAGGGGACATTAGTTTTGCTCACTTATATTAATTTCCACTGTTGAACTTAAACTGCATTTCCCCACCCACCTGGGCTGAAGCTGCCAGTTTTTCTGTCTTTATGATTATTCAATTCCTCTTTTATAAATGTCAAGTCAATGGCAAATTGTGCCGTGGTGCCAGCTTGCAATTCTCTTCCTTTCTCCCAGCTTTTGCAAAAATGCATTCAGCACTTTTAATTGCAGGAGTTTGGACTCTCCTGGGTAACTTGCCAACAGATGCAGTGCAGTTTCCTGACTACCTCTTCATCACTACCAGCCTAACAGGTGGGTACTCACCACCTCAGAGAGGTTTATCTGCCAGATACTTCCCAGAGGGAATTCCTCCTCTTTGCAGCAGTGTAATATCTCTACTTCTGTCTTTGAATAAGTACTTTCAGGTCCTCCAGAAGACTGATTTGTTTTTGTTCAGTTTAAAGGCATCAGAAGTAGTTTGATGAGGACATTGAATAAGCAATAGTACTCTTCAACCTTTGGATTAGCTCCTATTTCAGACTCCCAGCTTTTGGGAGACAGATCCTGGATAGAGAGACATTAGTGTGATGAAGATCTATACACACATACTTTTATTTGAATTTATCTCCTTACCTTCTGATTCTGGTAATGCATAAATTAATGGCCATGCATGTATTTCTTAATTTTAATAAGATATTAAATGAGATAAAATATCACTTAAAGCTATCATTAAACAACAAATGAACATTTTAATAAGTGCAGCCAGTAATTTATGTTGGTGTGAATTGGCCCAGAGTCTTTATTGCTCTGATATCTCCAGCTATTAACATTACTGCCCTGTCCTATGCAGCCTGACATTTCCAGCTGGCAGAGACCTAATGCCAGATATCTTGTTTCATTTTGCATACAATAAAAGTTTGGAGTAATTGAGACAAAGCAAGATTGTGTTCTTGAAAATGCAGATAAGAATTTTATTTTTTTTTTGTTTTATATATATATGCACACACATGTATACATGTACACATATATATATAATTCTAAAGAAAAATCATGAATACAGGCACTTCAGAATGATCATTGTGGAGTAAAAAAGGGGAAGCCTTCATTATTTATATCAAACTTCAGGGGATTAACTCCTCAGAGCAGGATAAACTCACTCATTAAAGAACTCTTCCCTATGACATTGTGAAAATGGAAATTGCCTACTTTCTATGTATACTCCAGATGTTTTCTTTGCTGATGGCTATTTTTAAAGATTTGTGACACAAAGGATTTAGCAGCAATCAGTGCCTTACATACACTTTGATGAAGAAAATATTCAGACAAGTGGAATTCAAAACCAGGGAAACAAGGTATTAGATCTAGCAGGTCTCTTTTCTGAGGTGGAGCTGTGTCTTTTTCTGTGAGAAAAAGAGAGCTGGAGACCTTTAAGCAGCAGTCTGGAAGTACCACTAGTCATCACTTGGGGTGAAAAAGTTTGTGCTGTTAAGGATGACCACAATACTGCAAATTAAATCTTGGTGGTGAAGAACATTGTTTCCTACCTTACAAGGCAGAAATTAAAGGTTTTCATGAAATCTCTCTCCAAGCCAAAGGAAACATAATGATCCTGTAAGTCCCGAGGGCTGTCTACCTACCTCTGAATGGAGAAGAACATAAGACAAATATATAATATTTCTTTAGATTGAAGTGATAAGTGGGAAAATGAAGTTTGTGTGGCTTGAAAACAATGGAAAGAAAGTCTTGGTTTAAGAAGAGTTAGAGGCCTTAGGGAGGCACTTTAAAAGAATTACATTTCCAGGGCCATCCAACTTAATTAATCTTTCAAGCATGAAGGATTTTAAAGAGCTTCAGGTGCAACTATAACAAAGTTTATGCAGAATTAATGATCTCCTGTAGAAACTGTCTCTATATGGAGTAAGGTACACACAACAGAGCATCATACAGTTTTACTCCTCTGGGAAATTAAACACTGTAATTGTACAATGTGAATAGTTTTTCAGCATCTCAAAACACTCTTGTACTGAGATCAGGTTGAATAAGTACAATACTGAGCTTCTTATGTTTTTTATGCTATCCTTGGATTCATTTGCTACCAACTTCAGGTGGTTTTTCAAATTTATTTTCCCCTTATTTATAACAGTGAGATATCCGGCTACTGAAACCTGATTGTGGATCTGAGATACTGTGAGTTTATACAGTGTTTTTTTATAATGGAACTCAGTTTGTTCGTGTTTCAGACACTATCAATACATAAATGTTATGTATTAATGATCATGTGATGCCATTTCTTTCCTTCACATTAATTAATATATTTCTATGAAGCGTCTGTTCATTCTGCTTGGCTCCACTCATAAATTTTAGTATGACATATGATGATAAGATCTAGAGGTTTATGTGAAATAACTCAGTGCTTTCAGTCTATTTGCAATGCAAAGTTTGAGTGTCACAAACACAGTTGCAGGTAACATAAAATGTGATAGACTTTGAAGGGGGGATGAGGAGAAATGGGGTCATCATGCTCATCACTGAGGCTGATCTCCTTACATTCTGATGTACACTTCTTAAGGACAAAACAAATAATGTGGATTTTTCAGTGCACGTCCTTGGGAAGCCAGTGGCCTGCAAGGTAAAACCTGGAAGAGACAGTGCAGAGGGGGTGAGAAAGGCCACTCAGCTGCAGCACAGTGAACTAAAACACCTTTGCTAGCTTACTGCAAGAACTTTTATTCTTTGAAAAAGTTGTAGTAAACTCTGGGGTTATTAGAAAGGACCTAGTTCTCTACGGCTTTGGTGAGCGTGAATGCCATGCGAAAAACTGCAATTTGTTTTACAAGCCTGAGTATCTTTCCAGTCAGTGCAGAAAGAGGGCCTTAGTGCTGTAAAAAGCCTAGATTAACTTTTCCTGTCCTGTCCTGACTCTTTACTCCTTGAATAGTGCTGTCTCATCTGGCATTCATCATAGTTAAAAAGCTTTTTTCTGAGCAATAAATAAAAGACTTATCTCACCTCTTAGAGAACCAGAAGCCTTCTTTTAAACTATTCATGTTCTCTTCTTGCTCTGCAGTCTGCTGAGCAATAAATAAATTTTAAAGAAGATTTCACAAATACCTCACAACCTTTCAAAATAATCTTGTGAAAGCCTGACATTTTTTAGGTGTTGACTTCACAAACACTTTTGTTTAACCATTGTTCTTTAGGTTGGTGGCAAATCTACTAGTTAAAGGGTCTCATTCCAAGAACAGATAATAGAGCTTCTTTATGTCTTCACTTTCCTAAGGATTTTCAAAGAAATAGGATTGAATATTACATTACCATAAGCATGTCCTCTCTTTATCCCGTCTACAAGATGTTCTGTCTTTCCGCATGATAACTTATCTTTCCAGAAAAGAACATCATGGTAGTCGTGGCAGATGTTACTGGTATGATATTCAGCACTGGGAAAATTTGAAGTTTTGCAATATACATGACAGAAATTCATGATGACTCTTTGCATTTTTGAAAGTTTAAATAAACAACAATAATTGTGGTCATAAATATTTAAAGTAACTTTTTAAAATGTGAGGCTGCATATGGGAGAAAATAAGAAAATATAAAGGAAAAGTTGACACCAATAGAGAATGTCAATTTTGCTTTACTAGAACTTCCACACAGGAAATTTTGCAAAGCTTTTAGAGGCATTTATAGTAGGGAAATCTGCCAAATTTTGGATTTTGATCCAGAAAATGTTGGAACTCATTGGTATGATCTGTTTCTTTTGGAGAGTATCCATCTTCTGTTTTTCCTTCAACAAGCTGTTTACTTTTTTGCCATCTCAGGGCTCCATTCACCTACTACATCTTAGGCAATGAGCAGGCAAAGTTGCCTCTTTAGAGCTACTTTTTGGGAGGGCAACAGGCTGTTGTTACAACGTTCTTTCCTTGCAGGACGGGACTGATCAAGCTGTGTTTCTGAGCTGCCTCGAGTCACAAAAAGCACAATTTCCCTCTGCCCACAGAATTACACATCCTACCTCTTTAGCTCCTTCTTGAAGTGGGATGCAGGTGCTTGTTACCAAAATTCCTCTTGTGCAAAAGTGAACAGTGGTGTATTGCACAAGGAGCCTTGTCATGGCAGTACAGCACTGCCAGGTTCGTTTTCCTAACTTGTGGAGATCTCTTCCAACATCATCAGGCTGGAAGGAGCTGAGGGCATCATTACTGAGAGTCTGGCAGCCCTAACAAAGAGCTTGTTAAGTCTGCATTAGGGGATGAAATAAGAGCTCTTCAGTGTGACACTAAGGATGCAGACAATGGTTGAGGTAAAGGTAAAAATAAGGCTGAAAATTGTCTCTTGGTTTTGGGCGGGGCGTTTTATCATAGGAAAAAAGGGGAGAAAAAGTGCAGGCATCGTAAGAGCAGTTGACTGTTCTGTTTGAAAAGCCATGTCTAATAAAATTACAGCTCTGGGCAGTGGATGTTATTCCATGCTCCTCTATGGTGACCAAGGATATTTTCATAGGACCATTTCAGTGTTGTTTTTCTTTCTACCACTATTCCTGAGTGGTACTTGGATGTAAATTTTTATTGCCTCTTAAATAAATAATGAAGTATTTATTTAGTAGTGCTTTCAGAAGCAAATTTATGCTTAGAAAGTGTTATTATGTATTTCAATACAAATGTATTCAACATTTGTAATGTTGAAAATGAAAGCTTTTTTTCTCAGACCTAGAAGATGTTGCCTGGCTTCTGAACCAATTCCTATCAAATAATGATCATGTAATTTAATCCAGTGTTTATTATTAATTTGCATTAATACACTTGCATTTTAAGCTTCTGATTTTTTCGTGTGTTACTATTTTTATATGCTGAGTGTTTTTAATGACTAAATACTGATGCATATAATTTCATCTTTGTACATGGGTTATTATACGTAGCAATATTACTGTGATATCCTTCTTCTTCAATTGAACTGGGAGAATCTGCACACTGGAATCTTTCTGGGTAGAATATCAAAGGCATGGAGAAGCCAAAATGACCCTTTCCAGCTGAATTGCAAGATTTGGAAAGAGTAAGTAGGGTGCAGTTGTTGGATTTGAGTGGGGTTTTAAATAGTTTGGTTTGAGGTGGGGTTCTTTTTTTTTTTTTAATGGGTACTGTCTGGAAAAACTGTAAATGCCTTTATGAATTAATGTTTTAAGTTTGGCCTTCTATAATACTATTGTAAAAGGAAAGTCCCCAAGTGAGTAAGTAAATCATTAATCAAATTGAATAAGTAGTAAGGTGATGAATTGGTAAAATAGCTCCACTGATTAATTTGTTCTTGGCTTTGTCATTAACATCAGCCTACACAGTAAATACAAGCTGAGCTAAAGACAAGAATAATACTAGTCTATTAGCAAAGGAAGTAGCCAGCTATGCAACATATATATAAAATATTTTTATACAAGGTAGAATTGGATGCTATGAATAAGTATCTTCATGGCATAATACATATTACAGTGAGAAAGAGATGCTCTGAAGAAATTATGTATTGAAAGGGATGACATCGGCACAAAATAGCACTAGTCCATGAATTGAAACATGATTACTCAATTAAAGAATGAAATCAAGAGGACTCCTCCTCTACTTGATTACAGGTTAGAAGACACTTTGTTATACAAAGGATTTCAAGTCTAGACCAATGGTAATTACATAGGATGGTAATTCCTATGTACAAATCCTTAATGAAATTGAATCCTGAATAAGGTTACTGATTTCTAACCAGAATTTAATTTCAATTGAACACATTTTATTCAGCAGGTTGACACTAGAGGCAGAGATAAAGGGTCAAAAACTCTTTTTTGAAGGATTGCAAAAAATTAAAATCTTATATAGCAGCAGGACTCTCACATGATAACACACAGAGCTGTCACAGACCTTGTTATGATCTTTTAATTTAATGAAAAAAATATTTCCCAGATCAACAAAAACATATTATCTGTTTTATATTTTGCTTTGCACTGTCGCTTGCTATTAGCCTAAAATTCATAGGCAACTCACATTCATATAATTTTGCGTTAACACTGACCTCCCCTCTCTCCTTAATATTTACCTCCTAAATATTTATAGACTGAAATAGTATCTCCATTCAGCTTTCATTTTTTTGGGTAAAAAAAGTTAAGCACATCAATTCTCTTGCATAAGATAGCCTTTTAATGCCCTTTCTCCATGCACCTGTTGCAGATGGTGAAAATGTTTCTAGGAGGTGAATAAGGTCTATCAAAAATGAGGGTTTACAAGAAAATGACGCTAAAACATTATTTTTCTCTTTTACTCTGGAAAATACTTCACGTCACACTCTCAGATTGCAGTTTTTGGGGTTTTTTCAGATCCCTAGAGCAGGGCTCAGAACTATTCAATCATCCACAAATCCATTCAGATAGTTTTTTTCTTCCACTTTTACTTCCAATGGGTGACTTCCCAACTTGTAGCAAAACTTTCCATTTTGCAAGAGCAAATACCTGTACCTCAAATTGGCATTGGAAGAAGGATTAAAGGAAATTGAGGTTTCTGTATTCATGGCTGTGAGGACTTTTCTCAGCTTCTTTCTAACTTTGTTGACAACAAGTTCTTTTCAGTATCTTCTTCCATAATGCAGTTCAGTAGCTGTCAAAATCAGATTCACTACCTGCCCAGGTAGGGAACCGGAAAGTGAACTATCAAGGACAACATGCAGAAACTCTCCAGGGTCATCCAACTACCCTACTGGAGTTCCCAGATGGCTTTCTGGGTCTCCTGAGGATATTTTTGGTACCTATTTTCTGCGGGGTCTCCTAAGGTTATTTTACATTCCTGGTAACTCCAGGAAGCAGGCAAATTTGAGGGCACGCTTTTCCTACCACCATCCTTCAGAAGTGATCAAGACGTGACTAGGAGAGGCCTTTTTGTGTTTGCCATGGAGGGTGGGGTTTGGGGGAGGTGTTGACACTGTGAGCAGCTACTTTCCAACACCAACAGAGGAGCTCTCGGTACATTGCTGATGTGCAGTAATTGTCAGCACATCACCTTACTCACACATACCCTGGGAACCTCTGACGTTCTTGATTTTCCATATTTCACACCTCAAACACCAGAATCAGATAATCTATCTCCTGCTTAAGCCTTCTTGAAATTCAAAAGCCTTTCTCTGAAACTCAAACGGGACAGAAACCTACGAGCCTCGACACAGATCAACAGGACCAAAATAAAAGATACTGTGCTTTTCTTCAAAACAAAACTGATTATTAAATCTACAAATTGTCCTCAGATACTCAAGCACTAGTAAACCATTCATGTTTCTTTTCAATTGAAATAGAATTAGGCAACAGCACAGGTATTTTCAGTTAGTATTATGAACATTTCTGAGCAATCCCCATTATCATTTATAACACGTTTACATTTTGCCCTCTCATAACATCACTTGTCATGTTTTATATTTTTGCACTCTAACACCTATGCTACACATTAGGGTGAGAATAGTATTCACTGTGGATCATTCTTTCAACTCCAAATAATCCTGTTGATATGCATGACCCTGATTTTATACATTTGATACAGGTCTTTGAAATAGCACACACATAAACATGTGAGTATAAATTAGAGAGGAGGAGAAAAAAAGACAGAGATTAAGGATAAAGAGGAGAGAGAGTGCAGGTCTAAAGATCAAGAAACATCTGATAACATTTAGACAGCATTATAAAAAACAAATGTGCACTGGACTAACCACACACAAGCAGTAAATACTGTAAGGTCTTGAAGTAGCTTGCAAGATATTGTAGTAACAGCTTTGGATCAATTGCAATATTATTATCTAAATGCACAATGGTATTTTGATTTTCCAACGTATCTTTCTGTAGCTGATGTTCGTGCCACTTAACTTTATTTTCATCTTATTTCACAAATTTTGAAAGTGTTGAGTATGCTTAGAAGTCTGAAATAATAAAAAAGCCAGTAATACTATTGCTCTTCAAATAATAGTACATTAAGAAAAAGATAAGAGAAAATAACTTTTTGCCTTCCCTGAGGAGACTACATAGATGAGGTGTGTCACAGGTGTCTGTTTTGCTCCTGTGCTAAAGGAGCTAAAAACTGCTGCTTTTGAAAAACTTATCTGCATACAGCATTGATATGGAGTAATTCAGTGTCTGCTTACTGCCAGGGATGAAGGAAGAACATGAGCAAAGTTTTCAGTCACTATGGAAACCCTCCCTGGTTGCAGTGTTGGCACATCTGTCAGGGACAGCAGCTGTTCTAGAGGATTCCTTCCAACAAAGCTTTTCCTGAGTCTTGTATCTGGGACTGGGCCCAGGACTGCAGGGTTTCAACAAGGATCCAACAGTCTGCACAAGCACAATTTTCTTCACTTTGCCCTTGTGAGGCAACTCTGTTCTCTTTTCAATGTTTAGAGAACTTGCAGAGTGAAACACCTGGAGAGGTGACATGCAAATCCTTTCCACTGTGTGGTTCACCGCCCAGTTATTGTGGCAAACGAAGAGATAGCCCAGCTAGGAGATAATGGAGAGCTTGGTTCTCCTTCAGCCTGGTGTGTAGCTGCTTAAAAACCTGTGACTGCATAATTTAAAGTTTGGACAAAAGTTGTTTTATAACAGGTGTTATTTCTTATATGTGACTACTATTTATAGTATCACATCAAAGTACTTTCTGGCATCAGCCGCAGAAGAATCTTTCTGCATGAAAGAAAAGGATAGGGTATCTGGGGATGGCACCACCCTAAGGAATCCAGCCACCAGCAAAGGCATGGACTCTCTTAGGGCTGGCACATGAAGGCAGATTGGAATTTTCATGGACCAAGGGCAGTTGTTAAGACAGTATTTGTCTTTAGATAGGCAAGCTGGTTTTGTTTAATTTGAAATATATTATGTGCAATAAATTAGAGTTTAGAACAATACATAGACATGCTAAAAGGAAGTACATTCTCAGGTGTAATTTTCCAGTGCCAACGACATCCATGATGTCGCTGAAATATATGGTGAAGTTTCATGAAATCCTGTATACTCGGTATATAGTTGCTAGATCTTTTTGTTCTGGGAGCCCTTTCAAAATCTGGCCATGATTTTTTATTCCAGTGATAATGGGCCATGGAATTTTTTTGCATCACAAAAATTCCTCACTGTTTGTAGCACTTTTTAAAAGAAAAACTCTCAAAAATTTCTTGGGCATTAAGGTATTCCTGTATCAAATGAAGCAATTGTTCATGAAAGAACTTAGGACTACAAAATAATTTGAATTTAAGCTGGTGCACACCAGCCCAGTTCAGCTGACATGACTGAAACTGTCAAAATTTGATGTAATTAATGGGTGAAAACAAGAGGAAAGAGTCACACAACTAGCTGATTTGTCACAGACCTCCACAAAATTCTTAGTAATTTTCTCTTCAAGAATGAGTGCAACACTACAATCTCTTTCATTATTTATCAGTTAGGAACATGTATTTTATTTCCTTGATAAAATATATGCCAAGACATCTAAAACACAGTGACACATCCGAGAAAGCAAGTTACTGATTTTTCTGATCCTGATTGTTGAATTTTCTGATCCTGATGTATTTTTCCAATTATACTCTGAGTTAATATTTTAATATCTGGTAGGAAACAAACTTGTAGGTCTTTGCTTTTATGATTTATATTACACCAGAATCCCTAATCTGCTATGAAGACCAGTTACTTGTTACCTTTGTTTATATATAATTGACTTTAGAGAGTAGATATTATTAATTTTTCAGCTAAGACTTTATGTAAATAATGATGCATTTAAATCCATATAGATACGAACAGAAGCCTTCTCATATTTAATCCTTGAAAGCTACTAGGGTAGTGCACTTTGCAGTGGTTAGAAAGAATTCAGATGATCATTGAATAGTTATTTGATAGCCAAATCTTTTTAAATACTTCATCACATTTATTAGTGCTCTGAATTCAAATGGAAAGCCTATTTCCTTGGTTTTGATAAGCACTGGAAAAAAAAAAACAGATTAAAAATATAATTTTTTTTCTGACAGATTACTATTTTTGTGGTGGAAGGGGAAAAAAAAGGAAGAAGGTGTGTTGTCTTTGGCCGAATGTTTTAATTGCAAATAGGTTTGTAGAATAAAATAAGTCCTTTCTGATGGTCTTTTTCCATTGCTATGGGGGACTATTCAGATGAGACATGTCCTGAAGAAAGACTGCATGTGCTAAATGTAGTTTGAAAAGAGTTTTTATCCATGTTCAGTACTGTAGGGGTTGCCCTACAGTGAGTTGGATAATTAGGTCAGCAAGACCTTCCTGCTTAAATTCAGTTTCTCTGTAGCTCTGGAGCAGCATTTGGATTCCATATGCAAAAGGATGCATGGAGGCACTCCACAAACACGGTGCTGGGCTGGAGCTCAGGCACACAATGGTAGTTCTGATGAGTTTATTTAGCAGTGGAATGAGATCAAGATCTGAAGTGCTGCAGGGCATGGTCATGCTTCACTCTCAGGTACAAGTACTGCCAAAGAAGGTTCAAAGAGCCATGTTTACAAGCAGGGAACAAGCTCCCTGTTGATTTCAATACCTGACATTACACAGACATGCAAACTCAATATAATTTGTTCCATCTGTCCCTCCGCATTACTATCTGTAGCAGCAGCACAAGTATTCCCTTCTCCCAACATGCTACAGTCCTGCTGTGTGACTGCATTGAGGACCTAGCAGGGACAGAGGAGGAGCAAATAAAACCCATTATCTTGAACTTTCTTACTTACCATAATGCACTGGAGTAGTGCTGGATTGTGTAAATTTTCCCTGGTGTGAATTGCTCCAGGAGAAGGCAGTTGAACGACAGAGAGAGCAGTTTGTCTTCCCAAAGCTATTCAAGCAAGTGAATATTACAGTTATGGCTTCAGCTTGGGAGATCCTAGACTCCCTGTGTCTTCTGGACAGTGTCATGCTCCTCTGTATGCTGGCAGGTAGAGCTGGCTTTTTATTATCCTGCAAAGATATTATTATGTTGTTGTGCAATATTGCAAACCATCAAGATGCTTGGAATGTAATTCCAGCTCAGCAGGCTTTTTACAGAAAGTTAAATTAGCCACTGCAGTTAGGTCTCTGTAAACACCCACTGCTGGAGAACCAAAGCTCCATAAAGTTGTGCTGTATTCTTTCTGATACCAGCATTTTCTGGAAGTGTTGCTCACAGGAATGAAAATGTCCCAAAACACAGAAGTACATTTATTCAGAAAGACTGGAAGTAATTTGGTTGCAGAATTTCAGAGATGCTACAGGAATCAGGCTGCCCAGAAGGAATTGACTTATCAAATTTTTTAGACCTTTGGGAAAAGAGGAAATTAGCTATGAACCAATTGAACTACTATATTATACCACTCTCTTTCCTTCATTCAGTTTACCTTCAGGACTACTCAGAATTGCAACAATATTAATTTTCTATTAAGTTTGATTACAGACTAAAACCTGCCATTACACACAAAAAGATCCTTTCCCTTGGACTTCTTGAACAACTGTGTAACCATGACAAGTCTTACTAGCACATTATCATCTGCCACCTATCACATATCCATAACCCTCAGCTTGCTGCATTTCAGATTTGGAATTCCACTTTTATTCCATGAATTGACACTTCCCAAAAATCACTTGGTTCTGGTCCCTTTCTATGAGGTCTTTCATTATACACGTTATTTTCCAGACTTTACCTAGTGCTCTTATTAAAATGTAAACAGCAAGTTTTTCCCTCTGTATTAAACACACTCGCACTCCTTGGTTTCTTGTTGGCAAGAATGTTCCTGTCAGGTAGGTCTTTACTCTCAATTTCTTCCTCTTTTTTTTTTTTCCCTTCAAGTTTATTATCTCTCTGTGCTGGGTATTTTTGTGTACTGATAATGTGTACTGATATTTTTGTGTACAGTGGATAATGAATTGTGATTTGCTCCCTGCTGAAGGTTGTATAAACCTTCTCTTCCATGGCATCTGCCAGTTAGAAAATGTTTAATTGGATTTTTTTTCCTCAATAGCACTTAGACTGTAAAATACCAGCAAAGACATTAACTTGCAGATACAGAAAGAAGTGCAAACATTATAAAGATACTGTGCCAGATTTGGTGTCAATGATTCAACAGGGTTGTTAAAAAGTTGCAGAAGATGTAGATAAAAGCTGTAAGAATAAACAAAGGGCTGAAAACTATGCTTTATAGGAAATGGTGTGAGGTGTTCAATTTGCATACACAAAGAAGAAAGTTGGAGGTATACACTGAATTTAGGCCCATCAGGTGCAGTTAACTAAGATTATTTGATCTATGAACCAGAAGATATTCAAGCTGCCCTATTTTCTTTTTCTCACTAAGCCAGATAAGTCAGTCTTCAGAAGGTGTGTGTTACAGACAGAGAACAGATTAATCCAATTTCTGGGCAATGTGTCTGCAACAGGAAGGAAGCTGAGTGATGCAGTTGACACGTCTGAAGGAGGGGATGCCATCCAGAGAGAACTGGACAGACTTGTTGAACCTCACAAAGTGCAAGACGTCCAAGTGCAAGGTTTTGTACCTGGGTGGGGACAATCCCAGACCTGAGTACAGACTGAGAGAAGAACTTGCTGAGAGCAGTCCTGTAGAGAAGGACTTTAGGGGTTCTTGAGGATGAAAACCCAGACATGAGCCAACAATGAATGTTTCCAGCTCAGAAAACCAATCATGGCCTGGGCTGCCTCCAGAGCAGCATGGACAGCAGTTCAAGGGACGGGATTCTGCCCCTCTGCTTTGCTCTGGTGAGGCCCCACCTGCAGTGCTGCAACCGGTTCTGGGGTCCTCAGCACAGGAAGGACATGGACCTGTTGGAGTGAGTCCAGATGAGGGCCACGAAAAAGATCAGAGGTCTGGAGCACCTCTCCTACAAAGAGAGGCTAGAGAGCTGAAGTTGTTCAGCCTGGAAAAGAGAAAGTTCTGGGGGAGATCACATTTCTGTACCTTAGGGGGGCTTATAAAAAGGAGGGAGATAGTGACAGGGCAAGGGGAAATGCTTTTAATCTGAAAGAGGACAGGTTTAGATTAGATGTTAGGAAGGAATTTTTTTTCAGGGGTGATGCGGCACTGGAACAGGTTGCCCAGAGAAGTGGGCAGGATGCCCCATCCCAGTAAGTATTCAAGGCAGGTTGGATGGGGCTTTGAGAAACCTGATCTAGTGAGTGATGTCCGTATCCCTGGCAGGGGAGCTGGAAATAGATCTTTGAGTCCCTTCCAACCCAAACTTTCCTATGATTTTATGATTCCATGATTATATGAAATTATTGGATAAATTAAACCAAGATGATTCAATTGATGAGATGTATCTTCTAGTGCACCAGAAAGACAAGAAATGTAATAAATTAACCTTATGCTCCATCACCATGAGGAGACAAAGTGCTGTCCAACTGGTCAGACTTGTGTATATGAGCAGACACACCAGTGACGCAAATTTTCTTCAGAGTAGTGGACTAAAAGCTTTATTTTTATGTTGCCAGCCAGTGATGCTTCAGAGAAAGATGAAAAAACAAATAAAGAAAACCAGCAGGAAGTTTTTTTCTGTCTGTCTGTAAATAGTTAATTTAAACCTCTAGGCTCTGATTAACATAATTATATTTAAATTTAAGCATCATGAGAAGAGTATTGAGATAATAGAAAGGATTCTGAAATCAGATCATAAAAAGGAAATGTAATGAAGAGACAGAAATGGGATGATATTTCATAGTTCATAAAGAAGAGGATGAAGCTTGGATGTATTGACAGTTAGAAAGAACAACTATGCAGACAGGCTGTCCTGAAGCCAAAAATATATCTGTGAGGTTGCATAAGAAGTGCGTATTTTAAAAATATAGCCTATACATCCCAGATCTGGTTTTTGATAAATCTTTTCTTTTTACCTTAGAGTTGCAATATTGTCTTTTGTCCTACTGTTGCATTTTGTATCACAACCAGATTAATGAAATATCTCAACTTGTTTAAGGCACAGCATAGAACCAACTACTTCAACAACATTCTGATCCCAATAAGGGTGATTTTTAAGTTCTCTGATCACATTTTTGGCTCTCCATTTTAATACTCTCTTCACCTTTCTAGTTGTGGTTACCAGCTATGAATTAATGGAAGGCTGTATTTGTTCATGCTGGCATATGGAATATTTTGTCAGCTACTGTCAGTCTACCACATAAGGGTGAAATGTGGATCATACAGTGATTAAAGTAGGAAAAGCTGAACTAGTTGTTCACTCAGAATGATAGTATTTGAACATTTCAACAGTTTAGTTGAAGCTGTGATAAGTTCTTCATCAGCAAAAATAGCATGGTCAAGGTTCAGTGGCTGTCTCCATAGAGCAGCCTAGTTCCCATTGCACTGTGGAGGTGGAGACAGCAGTGGAGCTTTCTGGCTTTACAATTTGTGAGACAAAACCTTCAGGACCTTGTGCTGCTCTGTGCAGATGGCAGCCCTGTGCTGATGGTACAGAAGCACAATGAATCTCTCTGTCATAGGCAAAGGAGCCTGAGGTCCTCTACCAGATGAAGAGCAGCCCCCCCCTCCTTTTCTGCTTTCTTTTAGACACATTTGTAGTGCTTGCATCTCTGGGTCTACAAAATTCTGTAAAAATGCGTCATACTTAGACCTGTGTAAATGAGAGTGAAACTTATTTTGGGAGGTTTTTTATGAAGGTGTCCTGTCTGATTTGTAATCACTGTGAGCACTGCAAACAAAGAACA
This sequence comes from Petroica traversi, assembly GCA_025920805.1. Classification (NCBI taxonomy): domain Eukaryota; kingdom Metazoa; phylum Chordata; class Aves; order Passeriformes; family Petroicidae; genus Petroica; species Petroica traversi. Next base: position 11,132,259 of record JAHLSL010000019.1, read on the forward strand.
AAAGGGGTTATGGAGAAATGAAGAGGTAAGAAGACAGGCTACCTAGTGTTTAACAGAATGTTTGTTGAGATGATGAATACAAATGAAAACTATTTCCTTTACAGCAAATTGTGCTCCAAGTGCAACCTATGTACTTTGCTTCCCTGTCACTGCAGCTTGTGCTGTCAGCCAAGCTAACTGGTAGGTAGGATAATTTGGAAATATTTTACTTCAATAAGAATCTAGTTTGTGCAAGCGAGACCAAGAGTTTACATGTTAAGAAATGCTGTGATGAGATATTCATTTCCAGTGGACAACAGGGACTTAAAATCCTTGAGAAGACACACGTTTCAGAAACCTAGAGATTTGGACACTCCTTTTCTGCCTCCTTCAAGACATACAAAGGGTATGTTTCTCTAACAACTGTTTTCCAAAACAAGTTTGTTTGGGATTTTTTTCTGACTTATGGTCTCAATTTTACATACTCCTTCCTCCCTCAAGAACAGAGTAAATTAGATTCCCTGTCTCACATGGGTTTTATTTTCAGGATCTTCTGCTCCAAAGACTTGTGCAAGCAGGACACCACAAGCACTCTTGTTCTTCATGAGCTCCACTCATTTCTGTTGTTTGGCTGAATCAGTAGGCAGTAATTGTTGGGATTTTTGCTGATCCAGCAAAAATCAACTTGTCCTCCTTAGAAACTTAGAAGGTTTACTTTGGATAATTATGGTACGATTCCTAAAGTTTACTTCCCCTGCTTCATCCTACAGAGGAAAGAGATACAAAAAAGGGGGACTAAGAAATAATAAAAACCCTGTCAACAATATTCTGCTTTTGAAATTAATATGTATACACAAGTCACTTTACCCTCAATGTAACGGGGCATAAAGGTTTCATCTACTTCCTTTTCACTGTTATAAAGCAAACAAGGAGGCCTGGTGTAAGTAAGAGTCAGGCTTTCCAAGTATGCTAATTCAGTAAGTTTGGAAAACGTGTGATTGTAGAAAAGCAGAGTGAAATGTGTGTGGATCATTGTTACAAAGTTGAAAATTGCATATTTTGACTTATTTAAATTTAATGAACCCCAGAAAGCACTTTTAGTGTTTACTTTCTCCTCATTTGACTCTAATTAACCTTTCCCATGATTCAGATGTCTGACAAATGTGTAGGGCTGCAGGGCTAAGTGCTTTTTTTCCATGATTGACTTTAATTAAGCTTTCTCTAGGCTTGAAACCCTTGTAAACTCAGAGAACTTTATTTTAATTGCCTTCTGCCAGATTTACTTATGCTAGACAAATATTATAAATCAAATACAACACTACTAGAAGCATGATGAACTGACTTGCAAAGCAGTAGTCTGCCATGGTGAAATGCATTACACTCGCCAAAAGTGCTGTGATGAGAGAAAAAATTACTGATTTCATGAAGGTAACTTCTGGACCATAAGGATCTTTTCTTTTTCTGCAGTGTAGGTATACACCAAGTTTCAAAGTGTTGTTAATATACCCCAGCTTTGGAGGTATTACATCATATTCATTCATGCTAGAAATTATTAAGTGGATCCTCTGAACTTTTTTCATGCTTTGATGATCAATAGGTCTCTGTTGCAGCTGGTGGAATGAGTCAGTTCAATCTTAATTAGGGGACTTTGTCACCTAAATCATGGAATTTGTGCTCCCTGACTCTGTCCTAAAAGGGTCATCAGGAGAACCAGACAAACAGGCACCAATGCTTGTACAAATATATGATGATTTTATTTTTCAAAATTTGGCACACAGAAACACAGATCAATGGCTGTTTCCAAAAATAAATGAAAGGTTGTCCATAAATTTTAAATTCAATGTAAGTTTTATCCAAACCAATGTTTGTAATTCTTTTTTTTTTTGTTGTTTTTTTCAGTGCTTCCTGTCAAATGGTAATGTGTTAAGTGGGCTCATGGACTGGAAACATCCCTTCTATTCAAACAAATGGCAAACCCTATTTTCATTCTATGTGGCATTGCTATAAAATGAACTGTAAAAGAGGCATTGTGAGTTGCACAAAGGTAGTATGCAGTTTTTCTGCGTCTCTATCATATATTATGTTCTGAAGGATCAACTGAGCTACATTTACTTAGCTACACTTCTCCTGTGCAATCTCCTTATGTTTGATGGGAAAGGAGGGGCTCTCATGCCAGAATGCCATCCTGAGAAAACCTTTTTGCAGTTCCTAGGGTTGAAAGTGCTTATCCTTAATAGAAAAAGTTCTGGAAAAAGTTAGAAAAAGCTTTTGCTGAACAAAGCCTACCAAAACTGTATTTGGACTTAATTATAGTATATCACTGCTCTTGATAAAACATTTTTCTTTGGTAACCAACAGCATGAAAACAGATATCAACAGAGGCTAACCATGATGTCTCAATTGTGATGGCTCTGTGTTTCCTTCTAATTTTTAATCCTTTTCTAACACAGTGTAGAATCTTCTAAATTATACAAAAAACTATTATGAATATGGCTTAGGTCAAGTTAATTCCCAAAACCGAATTCTTACACCTGAGCCCACAAACAACGCAAAGAAATGTCTGCATATTTAACCATATTATATTATTAACATATACATAAATGCATGTGTGCAACTGTACATTTATACATGCAACTATTTAAAACAACTACTTTATCTGAATAAAGATCCTGCACAAACCAGTAGACTAACTGCTCCATTAGCTCTATTTATCCAGCTAATATGTGTTGCTAAAGCTGTTGCAGCAAAAGGGTCTCCACGGGGACCAGCTTTGGCTTAGAAAGAATAATTAAGTTTCTGTACCCTGTTGATACTCAGCTTCAAAGAGTGCTAATAAAAACACTGTACCAAGGTGGCAACTTTCAAACCCCAGCCCAGGACAACAGAAAGCCTTAAGCCAATCTAAATGCAAGTGCCAGAGCCTGAACAAACCTGTTAAGTCAGGAGAATAAAATAGCTGTTAGCTTTCCTACATTCTGAAAGGATGGTGGATTAGCTCCTGAGTTTGACATATTGTTGATCCTCTTGGAGGCTTTCGGAGAATTTTCAAGGTAAGCGAGGATTCATGTAGAGAGATGCACAATGAGGAAGTGGTGCACAAAATCATTTGTTTTAAAAGTACTCCTAGCCCTCTAAATAGTAGAGTATTGTTTTCTAAAAATGGAGATATAAACTATTTGATGTACTGAGGCTTTTTTTATTCTTGTGAGTCCTTGTTTAGTCAGAAACACAATTATTCATGGGAAAAAATCTACAGCCATTTCCTAGATTTAATTAATTCTATTTTACATCCTGACACTTAAACTTGCTCTTGATCAGCTTCTAAGTGATCTGTTTGACATGTCTATCTTTAATTCAGAGTAATTGTCAAATCAGTTTGCAATTTATCAACAGTGTGAAGAGTAACTCCAGCCAGAAAGAACTATTTTTCTTTTTAGAATGAAAGTAAGCTATTACAGAGGGCCTGAGAGATTTAAGAAAAATGGTACTGTCATCTGAAATTTCTGAGTGCAAGAACCCCTTCAGATTTCTAGGAAGAATTTTAAGCAATTTCTGCATTTGATAAACATGACAATGATCTGACTTGAATGAAAAATGTTGCCTAAATTCTATTGCCTGGTTTAGACCACGCTGAGGGCCCTGGAATCTATTACAATCTATCCCATGTGCTTGTTTTGTGGAGCTGTTTTCAATACCATGCTTTTACTGGGTGAGAGTGCTCACAAGTTGTATTGTTCTTAAACAATACTTGCAACTACAAACCAAACAATAACATGTCTGCCTCAAAATTTCCTTGACATAAATTTAAGAAACTCTGCATAACAATTATAATATCTGAAAAAAAAGGCTTATTCTTTCTGCATCTTTGCAGTGTGTAAGATCCCCAGTACAGACAGTCGTATCTCTTCCCTATTGACTCATTGTTCCTTCTTTCCCCTTCTTCCAGTTTCCAGCAGTGGGAGCAAGGACCTTACACAGAAAGGTCCTTTCCTAAAACTGATTAAACTTCGGCCTATGCACATTTGTGTTTCTTCTCCTGGTTCTGTGGAATTAAACTAGAGTTGCAGCTGAGCCAAACATTTTAATGAATTGCAGGTTTACAAGAAAGGGGGGGAAAAGGACAGAACTAGGAAATTTTGCTATTTAGTGAGGCTGGCCAAAACTGGCATGAAGTTTTGGTTCAGAAGAACAAATGAAGGCAATACTTTCTATGAGTGTTTCAGTTTAAAATGTACACCATCCAACATTGTGAATTTTCACAGAACTTTTTTTTCAATTTGGAATGCCATAATTTCTTTATGATTATTAATACAATTTTTTTTAAAGCACAAAACAACACTGGCATAAAAACAAAACACAGAAGCTTTCTCCAAATTATATCCTTCACATTTTGTTTGGGACACTGAGCAGAAAATCAATTAGTCACACAGAAGCTCCCTGGTGGGCAGTGTGGTAATTTTCGGGGTGAGCACTGGTTATTAGTTAAACCATATATCTCAGAAGTCTACACAGAGAGGATGAGACTCTGTATATTGGTATTTCCAAAGACTGAGCAGAGCTGAGTAGTTACAGACTATGAGCAGTGTGCTCATTACCCATCTGATAGGCACTAGGAATGTAGGCAGGCAGCAATTCCTTATGGCACCCACAGTCTGACTTAATGTTGTTTAGAGGTGATGGGGATTGGTTCTATTCCCTTTGTTTCTGTGGCCACTATGCTTATTCCTTCAGTGCAGGCTATCCATCCCTCTTTTCAGTGCTGCGAGCACAATCCCTGTTTCATACCTGCTGTAAAGTCATCTGTACCCTGGCACACCTCCCATCAATACGAAATACTTGGTATAAGGGCACAGCAGCATTACTGTGAAAAAGACCAGTGAAAATGGGTCCCCCTCCTTGCCCCAAAGCCACATGTTTCTCTTTCATCTGCTGGGGCTAGATTGCTCTTTTCTTTCCAGAAAAAAAAAAACCAAAAAGAAACCAAACTCAAACAAACCCCAACCAATCAAACAATCAAAACCCCCCAAACCAATAAAACCTCCAAAAATGAAAGAAAAAAATTCACTAAAATAGTGGAGCATGTAAGAAACCCTACCAAAGGAGGACATGATTAAGTGCAAGAATTTGGAAATTTCTTCCTGAAAGCAAGAATGCAAAAATATGGACTTGTTTAAAGAATTTCATTGTTCCTGGATTAGGGGGTTAAGATAATACTGGTTGTTGCTCTGATTTTGCTCATATGAAACTTACCTTCATAAAGTCACTTGCCATATTGCTGCAGCTGGCTGGATAATGTCTGTTCCTGTGTTTGTCATTATCAAGCAAAGAGACCTGCCAAATTATTCAAAAGTGTATTGCAGTCCCAGCACCTCTTATTATTCCTTGCGCTCCTCGCTCCCATTCCTTTCATGTTGTTCTGATACACAGGGATATAATAAGAAGTTACATAACTAATTAAAGCAGATGTATTTTTAATAGAGACTTTGGAATTGATTTTTTTGAGAACAAATTCAATTCTCAAGTGTATCTCAACACTATTTTAAAAAGTGTTTGATTTACTTGTTTTAGCTTTGGGAAGTGCTGTTCCCATATGGATTTTTCCAAAGACTTAAGGTCTTACCTTGGGTTACTTACCCTGAGTGTGGATAAGCCATGACTGTTTAAGCATGCTGTCAGATCAGAAGCAAAGGTGTAACTAATGTAGCCATCAAAGGATCTCTAAAACTGACAGACTGCCTCTGCAGGATTTTGTAATCTGTTTTATTCATAACATTATTAAGATGTAAGTCTAACTTAATTTTTATCACAAAGTGTATAAATTAAAGCAGTTGCAATTCAGACATGGGGCTTTGATGGAGGGTTCATTGAAAGGGCTCATGCTGGTTCCACTGATCATGGATGAATATCAAACACCACATGACATCCTACTGTGATTACTTGTTTTAATAAAATTTTTGTGATTAATTTGTGAAAAAAATGAAGATTTATAATATGCTCAGGAAAGAAGAGTTAAGAAAACCAAGAAAAAATATTTGTTGAATAAATCAAGGTTTTTCTAGTGTGGAAAGTGGAAGAAGGGAAGTCTTGCAAATTTTCTTCTTTTTAAACAGAGATCCTAAGTAAATAAACTTCAGCTTTGGGTGACTTAATTTTTTCAGGTTGGATGGCTCGTGGCTTCTTTTACCAGTCTGTGTTTCTTCACCAGATTTTGATTTCTTTATTCTATCTTGTTCTCGTATGAGGTCAGAAGTGAATAATAGAGGAAAAAGAAAAGGAAGGTTGTATCTAGTTACATTTTGGGATCAGAATTCAAAATCAAAGAGAAAGCTCAATATATTTTTTTCTTGCATATTGCATTTGTAACAATATTTGTAAGAAATATTTCCATAATCATTATCTACATTAAAAAGTTCACAGTATCAATAGCAGTGGAAGCAGTGGTATTTGAAGAAACATTTTCCCCCCCAGTCACTTATTGGAAGATTAATATTTACAAAATATTGAAATCCAAATTCAAATAACAGTAAATATCCTTAAAGTTGCCACACTTTGAAGTATCTTTCTTTTTTATATATTCACAATGTTAATCTACATTGGAAAACTTTTCCATAAAATACACTTTTAAAGTTGTGTACTTTCAAATCTGGCAAATTGACTCCAGGATAAATTAATTCTTTACTCTTTTAAACCCTTACATGTCACTCTGTATGTCTGCCCCTGCTTGACTGGGGGATTGAATTTCTTGCTCACAGATTACCAATTACAGGGAAAGAAGCTGGAATGAGATTAGACTGGATGGGCTGTTCAGTAGTGACTGGTGATGTATGGGGGGACACAAACACTCTTTTTTCTATGTGAATGAGTTGTTGACAGTACTGAGCAAGGATTTCCACCTTTTGATCATGGAATTGTCTTTTCATTGGCCTGTGGTTGTCTAAACTTGGAAACACCAAGTGACTGAGTGATGAGCAGTGGGGATGCTGTAAGCAATCTCCAAGTACACATATATATATATATATGTGTGCCGCTCCCATGCACAGACACAGAATAAAATAACTGTGAAGTTTCAGGTACTTTTTACTGGTGAAATAGCTGCAGGGTGGCTGAGATGAATCAAATGACTTGAAAGAACAAAAGTTCAGGGAAATAGGCACAGCAATAATCCCTGTGATTTATGAGCATCGTGAAGGATTTACCACATTCTTGCATCAGTTCACATGATAAATTTGCTTTGGTCACTGCCTTCTGACTCACCATGAGAACTAATTTGCAAACCTGAGATATCTGAATCTTAAATTATTCTGTTTATTATTCATGATGAATAGAAAACCATTGTATTAGCATTCCCTTATTTTTATTTAAGATTTAAGATTGACTGTAAATGGAAGTTGTTAAGTGTTCAAGTTGTACAAAACTTGGCATATATTATTTTCTTCTGTTTGCAATTACTGACATTGTCTTTCAGCCTCCCCCCATTTTAGCTCTTTTTCCCCAGCTCATCAGATATTCAACAGCCTAATTTCCCAAACAAAGAAAAACTTCAGGCTCTTTAAAATCTGATGTCCTCTGTCCAGCACCAGCTGCAATTTTTTCATTATTGATGTTACTAAACATTCTTCTTTTTTTTTTTTTTCTGTTCCCATCTACCTTTGCTTCCTGCTGCTCCTTGAACATTGAAAAGTGTGTTGACTAGTACCAAGACAGGAAAAATGTGCAGGGAAATGATACAAAAGTCAGCTCAGATTTCTCTGAAATATTTTGGAAATTTCGTTGCGGGAACACGTATGTCACCTTCTGCCATAAATATAAATTGCTTCAGCTCATTTCCTAGTTGAAGTGTGAGTTAAATTTATAAGGAATGGGTTTTAAATTCTCATTGTTATTTTAAAGGTCAGCCAGCACATACAAGCAGCATACCAATGACAGAAGTTAATCATTTAGCTATCAGAAGATAAAAGCATTAACTCACATGAAATACAGGGACAGCTGATGCTGTCCTTGACAATCATTTTCCTTGGGAAACCAATATTAAATTTTCATGTGGGTCCAGAAGTTGCATCAAATGTGAACTTGCAATCATATAAGATACTTCCTGATAAGTACATGTGTATCCTGTGATAACTTCACCCACTTGTGATAAATGAAAGGCACTCTGCACATCCTTCATTAAGGGACTGCAACTTTTAGTTTACCAGTATGTACTGGAGCACTGTGACAGCAACTTCAAAACCCTGCTTTTCTGCTGATAATTTGTTTTTCTACCTGTAACTAAAGAATCTCTTGATAACTCCTCCCCTCTGGTAAAACGGGATTGAGTAGACACTGCCATTTTTGGGCAGTGTTTGGGCAAAAGTGAGTAGAGCCTCTTAAATTGCTCAGGTCTTGGAAAAGGACCTATGAATTACTTATTTTCAGTTCTTTCTGCTTCAGGACCTGGTCTGGAAAACTGAGAATACACATCTTTATGCATTAATAGTACACAGCCTATTTGACTTGGTCAAAGATTGCTTTGGTCAAGATTTTAAAAAACAGTGAAGCAACCCTCTTTTCAGAAGGTCCTGAGTACTGACTGAAAAATAGACCATGAAAGATATTTGAAGCCATAGATGTCCAGAATAAAAAACAGGAATCCTGAAAAATAAAGGCTAGTTTTCTGGAGCTACCTCAAAATCTATGTGGCAAACAGGAGATTTGATTTTTGCAATACAGGGCATCACATGATTGTCGTTTGCTTGCCTGCTGCCTTCTGTTCCAACAGTGAAACTCATTCCTTGGAAAGGACAGGCAGCAATACTGACACTGCTCCCTACAAAAATTGCATCTCTAAAATCTAGTGAGATTTCATAGGAGTCCTGTCAGCTTCCTTAAATTTACATTCCCAGCCATTCTTGGCAATATTAAATCTAATTCTCTTTTCAGAGGTAATGATAATAATAACAAAGTAGTAACAATAATAATAATTTTATTTTCAATTCAAACAATGATGTAAAACTTGCCAGAACAGTCACAAACCCTTGCAGAAGTGATGACCTTAAGGAACTTTATTTGGCATAGAAGTTGAGACTTTGTTGAGAGGAAAATAGGATGTTTAAAAAATGAGAAAGGAACTCAAAACAGTGTATGACAGCCCGGAACTCTGAAAAATGCACAGGTGACTAATTACAGGTCAAAGCTGAAAGTTTTCTCTTTGATGGTTTGCTTTCATGTATGACTGAAAGAACCTGGCTTCATGTTTCCCCCTTTAGTGGTCTTTAGTCCTCAAAGGACTGAGTCAAACTCCCCTTCCCATTCTGGGCCTATGCCACTGTTTATCCACAGGCACTGGCAAGGGGTGCTGTATTGAATGGAGCACCCCCAAAAAGCAATCTGCTGCTTCACAATGAACTCTGCCCAGAGGATGAGTGTGATAACTTCAATATACTGTGCTTTTCCACACCAGCAAGTATTACCTGCAGTGGAAAGTGCGACATGAAAGAAAGGAGTGGGGAAGACTGTGTTTCACGACAAAAAGAACCTGCTGTAAAGGAAGTGTTTAAAACATGTAGAAGGACACTGTGAAATTACCAAGACTTGCTAATGCATCTATTACAAAATTATAATAATACAGAGGGGAATTCTGTCTGCTAAGGAAATTACTCGCTATATTGCTAATAATTAAAGAAAAATAAAAACCATATGACAGACTCAGTAATTCAAGCATCTAATAAGCTTTGATAAACAGCTTCTGTAGAGCTTGTGCAAATACAGATTAACTTTAAAAATGCTATTATCCCCAGCAGACAGATGTTCAACTACTGAAGTTGAGAGACAATCACGGATAGTAGATTGCATATTGAGTGGTTCTGAAGGGCTGTCAGTGAAGATGCACGTTGAGGACTTCAAATTGCTCTCCCTGGCTCTCTCAGTGCCAGAAGCCTCTTTTTGACAAAACTGCATTGCATTTGGAAGAAGAGCAAGGAAGTACCTTACCCAGTCAGTCTCTACTGGGACATGTTTTGCTCATGGGAAAACATGCATTTGCTCATTTGCTCATGAGGTGGTCATGGATTGAAGTTGACCTGATGACACCTGAATGGTGTCTCATTTTAATCACTCAGTACAATGAAATGCTCACGAAAAATTTTAATTTTGACTGTCAGGCTGTGACTTTTCTTTCTCAAGCTATACCAATGCACAGAGGACGATCCTAAAGTCACAGAATTTCTTATGTACAGGATAAATGTTCAGTCCAGGGCCCAAGTTAGGGAAGAAAATCCACTTATCTGCTGTAGTGAAAAATCTTACAACCTTCCTACATGCTTAAAATTATAATCCAACCTTGTGATACTTTCCCTAGTAATAGAATATAAAATGGCTCTTTGCAATGGCTCTAGGAAAAACAAAGTTTCAATTACTTCCAGTTCTTGTTTTTGCAGTTTTTAAATTTTGTGAACTGGAAGTAGTTCAATAAGCTCTCACTTTAGGTTACAGTCTTGTCTTTGTCCTCTGCAATAGGCACTGAGGCTGACAAACATTTCTGAAAAGCTAGATGAGACATTAATTTGCTAATGATGAATTACCATATTTATGTATAGGGGGAAAAAGAAAGAGTCACAGTATTGCTGAAACCCTGTCTTAGACCCTAAACTTTATGAAAAATTAACCTGTTAGCATCCAGGCAATTACTGTATTTAAAAAAAAAAAAAAAAAGAAAGAAAAAAGAAAAAAAGTTAAAACATTACTATTTGTTCCAGTTCTTCAATGTCCTGAATTATTAGTGGAAGCTGAAGAAGAATGAAAAACTGAGCCCAGACGGTGATGAATATTTCTCTGAGAAGTGCTAGGCAATTGGAATAAATCATTATGAAAAGTGGGGAACGTGTGAAACAGGCAACAAATAACTGGAGGGCACTTTTTTTGTTACCGGTCTGTAAGAAAGTCTGCTTGTTACCATGGCAACTGCAAGGCCACATTTACAGCACTGCTACCAACAAATATTGAAGAGTAACTTACAGCACTCTTCTCATTCAAGCAATATTGGCTGCTTTCCCTGCTGTGCCCTACAGACCCATTCTGTGACCCCAGGCTCCTCCCTTCACAGGGACAATCTGCAGGAGGGCCAGCTAAGCCCTGCAAATCTGCCTTCCTCACTCTTGTCAAGTGGACTGGCATGCAGCATTCCATTTTTCTCATTATTGACTTTGTTTTCAGTGATAACATTGAAATTTTACAAGGTGCTCCAGCTAACGCACATGGGGCAGGAGGATAACTCTGATTTAGCAAAGAGGGAGTGTCACCTTGAAGAGCAATAAACAGTGTGATTATCAAAGTTCAAATGATGCACTGAGATGTTCATGCACACTTAATTTTTACCACTCTAACAAAGCATTCTGGAATGCTATGGAACAAACATTCTGGAACAAAGGTAACAAAAATTCAGTTTCTTTTCATTTTTTGTCCATAGACTCCATAAGTGCTGCCTGTATCCAAATCTTAAATTAAATTACTACAAGTACTTTGCCTGTAAATATATGTCCTGGGATGGCCATATGACCTGTTCGTATCCCCAGTCATCCTCTTGCTTATGCTGGACATTAAGTTCTACAGCTTTAAGTAGAACCCTAACCCTAACCCCTCCAGAGGTTTCCTCCTAAATAAACCAGGACAATGTACATTTTCTAAAACATATGGAATTATTTTAAATTTTACTTAAATTCTGAACTCCATGTTTTTCTGAGTTTTCTGGTGGTGATGCTGGGGTTTTTTTCCTTATTGGCCTAGAACACTATATATCAGAAACCGTTACCCATTCTCATTAATCAACTCTCCAAATAATAAAACAATGAGTAGAAACCATGTTACTGGCAACCTGCATTTAGAGGTTTTGGTTAGCGAAATGGAAGTAATAATTTGTTTCTATGATAATATATGCATATCTTGCACCAGCTGTTCAGGTCAGAAAAATACCCTGCACTACACCAGACATATTTGCCAGAGGTACTTTATTTCTATTTACAGCGATGAAGATAAAATTAGAAATTTTTACAGGCTAATAACTTTTTGATAGCATACAGATTCTAATACTGTGTTCTGGAAAATGTGTAACAAGAGAATATCCTGAGTTGGAAGGAATCCCCAAGACTCATCGAACTACAGCTGCTGTCTCTGACAGGACAGACACATGAATCACATCATGTGACATAGAACATCATCATTGTTTTAATTTTTCTGTCATAATACATTGAAATCACCTGTATTTGGTCAGTGTGAACTCATAAGTGCAAATTCATGCAAACAATTGCTGCTTTTCATATAATCTTCATAGTGGACTTTAGATCTTTCTGCTACATTAGTTGTTAACATTAAATTCTTCATTCAGAAGGAAATTTCCTATATTATAAATTACATAGGATATATAGGATATATTATATCTATTTTCATAGAATGTGATAGTAAAAAGAAGAAATATTATTATAATAATTCTTCTGGTTTTTACAATAGCATTCATCAATAGCCATAATATTTCATTAGAGATCCAGTATCTAGTACTCATCTTGAATGGGTTCTTAACACTTGTTATTCTGCACCCATGTTTTCCTCTGTGGTATAGAACCTATCACTAAATTTTGTGAGCAAAAAAAAAAATATCATTTTTTAACAGATCTTAAATTCACAATCATTTGTGGGGGATTTTTGACCTGAATGGCAAGCAGATTACACAAGCCCATCTTTATCACTTGCTTTTGTGCTCTGGGAGTTTCCTCAGCACCATGAAATGCTCACATTTGGCATGAATAAGAATCTATCAACAAAAATAATTTTTTTACATCCTACTTTTAAGAGAAATTGCTCTGAGTTGGTAGCGCTTGCTTGAGCAGTTGGCAATTCCACCCTCAAATTCAAATATACTAGTATAAAAAAAATCTTTCAGCCCCTAAATGCTGGTTTGATAAAAACAATATGAAAGAAGGAACTGAGATTTTAATTTTCAAGGAGCTGAAGCCTCGCAGTTGGTGTGGATTTAATTTAAAATATTGAGTTTTCACTACTTTGGGGGGTCCAAGCTGTGCTGTTTTCTATAGTTGCCCTGACAAACAATTATCTAGAACAAAAGAATGCAAAATACTTGAAGGAAAGCAGTGAACCCAAGTTAATGTCAAAATCATTAAATCCCCAGCTGGGAGGAAGGATAATTTTCTTCCAGTTCCTGGAAAAGAAGTCAAAGCTGTCACAAAGTGCAAGTCTTCCATTTACTTGAAACTAACAACTAGACCTTTGTCATGCCAAGAGCTATGAAGGACAAATGCAAACTATGTACTCCCTGAAACATTTGGATTTGGGGGATATCCATTGTTGGTATGGTGGTGGGTTTTTTAATCTGCTTTACTTACATGAGAGCTGCTAAATGGCCTGGGAGATATCCTGTTGGGAGAAACTCTCATGCCTTTATCCCAAGCACTGCTGGCCTCTCACTGTGTTCTACTTGTGCTTCTTGGGAGTTTGTAACAAGATAAAGCTGCTCTTTATAAATGAGCATGAAAATGCTGCAGGTGCACAAAAGCACTCCCTCAATGGACACAACTCACCTGTTACTCAAAACCAAGCATCACATGAAGAACATACAGAGTATTAGGCTGTTGAATCAAGACCCTGTACCATTAGATTAAAAAATACATTTTTTCTTCCAAATGCCAGGTCTTTGGTTTTTATTTGCAACCTTAGCTCATTGAAAGGAAATGTCCCTCTATGTGTAATCAGGCAGCTGACGTCCTTTCACATAACTTCTATGTTACTGTTTCTGAATGGGAGCTGGCTGGGGTATTGTGCAAAGACATTTCTGTCTCCCAGCTTCCTATTTCATATGACTGAAGCAATGAGTTCAGCACAGCATGATGGAGAAAGGGCAGATTGAACAGATGATTCAGAGGTGAAATGAGGACAAACGTATGTTTGAAGTGGGGGGTGGAGGGGGAGTGGTGCTTGAGTTAACTTATACAAGGCTTTCACAAATAATGAACTTTTTGTTGTTGTTTTCAAACTCAGTTTGTTTTTCTGACCATGAAAGATTTGCTGGAAAATTTGTTTGCAGCTATATTAGTAGTTAGTAACAACAATTCATTATATTAATTCCACACAACCACTAATTTTTCTCATCAATGTTAAACAGTTTAGTTGAACACACGTTATATATGTTTATATATATGTATGTATATATATGATTTGGTTGATTTAAAAAATGTTGACTATATTCTGTACCAAAACAATATGGAAAACACAGCTTTGACTCACCAGAGATTTTAGTAGTAAACAGCTTGGAATAATTACTTAAGGCAGGTTTTAATCTGCTTGATCATGAAATATTAATGGTCATACATAAGAATAAATGTCAGCACTGCAACATCTTCTTTAGATATCTAGGGCAATACCTGTGAATTGTTTAAGCAAGTATTTCCTTGCACAGGTTTAAGTAACATTTCTGCCTGCAGTTATGTGCTAAACTTGGTGTGTGGTGCTATCCTGCACTTTCCTAGAGCAGAAATCCTCTTGGCTGAAGTTATGATTATTATTCTCATCATTGGCTTTTGTAAAAACAAGGGTAATGCTTGTCGGTGAGCAGGGATTTGATGTTTGAGCCCTGTAAAAACACTTGCATGATACTCAACATCTTACACTTGCATGTGGACTTAGTACAAGACTCAGCTGTTTCTTGCTTAAAAGACAGTCTATTATACAGGCACCATATCCTCAAACTAAATAGAGCAAAGTTAGAAGTCACATGGGAAAAAAATTTTGAAAGGCTGCCTAGTTGTCAGAAACATATTAATTCTGGATGTTGCTGTTTGTTGAAATTTGTATGCAATATTAAATTGCATGTTTACATCCAGAGGTAAATAGCACACTCAGTAGGCAGTGAGACTTCATGTAGGGAGCATGGAGGTTTGCAGTGGGCTGCTTAGCAATAGTGGGCCAATTCCCAGCTGGAATAAGCTGGAGTAGATCCTAGTGAACTTTACATCTACTGCATGTGTCCTAGTGATTATACAGCTCCAAGCATTTGCACAGATCAGTGTCAGGAGACAGCATGAGGGCAAAAGAACCTTTGGTCTGATTCATTCATTTTTATGTGAATAGGGAAGATTACTATTTTTAATCATTGTTATATTGATATTAATGGTGTATTATTGCTGTTGTTATTTTTATTGTTGTTATTTTTAAAGTAAAAGCCAAGGCAGACAAAGCCTAGGCACACATTAGGACCCACAGATCAGCTTCTACCAGGGGTTGAAGTTTCGTGGCAGCCCTGAGACTGGGCTTAGCATGCACAGATGCACTCATGCATCACAGAGCTGTGCTTGCGGCATCCTCACCCTTTGGAGTACCAACGAGTTGTTGGTGACACCCTCCTTCTATCTCATTGATGCTGGAAATTATTGGATGCTGTTGTTGTGGGCTCCACCTCGACCTACTGAGATGACACATGAAGTAAGGTTTGCATCCTTCTCAGCCCAGGCCTTGCAAGTATGACCTCCACCTGAAGGCATTGTGTGAATAATGCACTCCCCGTCCTTCTGGCCATCAGCTGGTGAAACAGGGATCAGAATGGAGTCTAATGTTTCCAAGTGGAGCTTGTTCATTCAATACATCAGTGAATTGAGAGCCTGTGTTTACAAACATGCTCAGAGTAGCAAGCTGTCATCATCTCAGCCTTACTAAATATTAGAATCTGATGTTCTGACTCTGACGCAAGATACCTTTATCTTGTGTCACCAAAAACAGTTTTGTTTGAATTCAGAATGGTTCTTTTCAGATATAGCATAAATTATATACAGTGTTACTCTTACACACGTAAGCATATCAGAATCTAACCTAGCTAACAATCTGTTGATAATGAAATAGAAAAACACATTGTTTAGATCTACATTAAATTGTCTTTTTTTTTTGGGTGAAACCAGTTGGCTTCAAAACTATGTAATGCTCAAGTCTCATGGGAGGCTAGAAACATATTTTGTTAAATACTTCTACGTATGCCAGAGAAGATTTGTTCTTATTAATTAGCACCTTGAGAAGATTATTTCAAGAACATGTGTAGGAGTGGTCTACTTAATTAGTGACTATCAGAAACCTTAGATCAACATATTTCGGATGTGCATTAATTTTTTGATGTCTATTATTTCATCTAGACACAGCATTTATTGAAATACTTGACCTAGTTCTCAGCTTCAGAAATTGAGGCTACAGGGACTCTTCATATCTCAGCCAATTTAGCATGTTGGATGTTACACAGTTATCAAAAGCATTAAGATTAAGAATAGAAAAATAAATAAAAATATTAAGGGAATATTATAATCAAATAGACTGCCTAACAACATCATATTTCCCCAAAGAATATGCAAATTAATTAAGAAGGTGAGAGTAGATCATTAATACTGACCACAGATTTTTTCTTTTACTGTTTTTTTTATTATTTTAATTCATTTCCTATAGTTATTCCTTTTGCTGGCAGTGAAGAATAGAGGAGCACCTGATAAATTTTAGAGTGTAATAGCAACCTGGCATAATTGAAACTGTATGTTTCTCAAGTTAGACTGACCAAGGTCTGTATTATAATGATGTAGTTTTTAGGTTAGTGTCTCAGGTGATGGCCTCAGAGATATGTCACCCTATGTTTTCATGGAAGCTTTCAGTGCTATGATAGAATTTGCCCTTTTTATTCACCAATCTTTTCATTTTTCTCCTTGATTGTTTTCTATTCCGTATTCTGTTTCTATGCAATCATTTTAAGAAAAGGAGTAAAATACAGACTAGTCACTATTGTAATTTCTTCTTATGTTTATAAATAAAAAATAATTTAATTGCAGAGTGGATTAGATACCTGAGCAGGAAACTCTACCCCAGTAAAAAAACACAGGCTTTTTGCTGTACCAACACAACTGTTATAATAAATTCCGTGTTCATATATCCTACTCCTGAATTAGACCCTTGCCTCTAATGTTCCCTATTTCTGCTCCCAGTTTTGTTAGTTCTGTGCAGGTCCAGCATAATTCGTTGATAAGGAAGAGTACTTTTGAAGTTGGAAGGATCATGTGAGGTTTACATTATATGTGTGGAAGGATGTTATTTTAAAAGCATTCCCTTTGCTAGTGAATACCAGGAAATTATCCTTGAGACATGGAGGCAACTTCAGATGGAGCAGATGGGGAGAGAGGAGAGGGGAGTGGAAGGGAAAGAAGATATACAGGAAGGATGTGGAGGCAGATTTCTGGCTTCCTGACTTTAACATCCCCAAGGGAAAGGATTTGCTCCTTCTGTGTCCTACTGCATGCAACATTTTAAAATTCTCTAAAATTCTGAGAAAAAACAGTTCCACTGTCCATCTTTTCAGACTCTTGACACTGGTGGTCACAGTTTCTCAAAGGAAGCTTACTCTCATGTAGTGTTTATATAACAAAGTCTTTACCAAAACCACAAACCTAAATCTTTAATTTATACAACAAACCAGATGATAATACATTTCTTCATTTCTCTTAGTATTTTCCAAATAGTTCAGCTATTAATTTGACTAAGTGCATAACCATGGACATTTAAGGAATCCTGCTTCCATCCTTTTTCAGTTCCAGTTAGAGGGACTGCAAACTGATCAGAAAATATTTCTTTTCATTCAGACTCTGCTCAACATGTCATGAACACATGTTTTCCTAAGTACCAGGTTCAGACATTTAAGGAAAGTTTTATTCCCATTAAGAAATCAAGCTCTTAACAGTCTATTGAGTTTGAAAATTTCTAAGAATTAATGAAATGAATTATTGAATGGACTTGCATCAAGAGCAAACTGGTTTTGATTCAAGGCCCAATCATTTCTGTTGACACCAGCTAGTTGTTTTTAAACAAGGATATGATTCTTTTATTTTATAGAAGCCTTGAAAGATCAGTAAACTACACAGATGACTGTGA
This sequence comes from Petroica traversi, assembly GCA_025920805.1. Lineage (NCBI taxonomy): Eukaryota > Metazoa > Chordata > Aves > Passeriformes > Petroicidae > Petroica > Petroica traversi. Next base: position 11,150,169 of record JAHLSL010000019.1, read on the forward strand.
GGGTAATGTGTTAACCTAGCCTCTCAGCGTGTCATTAGAACCAAAAATTAGTGAAGTTTTAATAACTTAAAGAAATGTTAGAATCATAGAATCACTTTGTTTGAAAAAAACCCTCAAGATCAATGAGTCAAACTGCAAGTCTAACAGTGCCAAGTCCATGCATTGCAACAAGGATTCCAAATAATCTTGGAAACATGAAATACATCACTGATAAACTACTTAAAATTTTTAATAAAAAAAAAATATGAGTATATCCATAACAGGCTATTTGAATGTTAGTTACATAGGATAGAAAAATTACTTATATGCTCAGGACTCTTCCTAGATAATAAACATTGCAATCTCTTACATGTATTTATATAATCATAAATTTTGTAGTAAAAAATCCCAACAAATGTAGTGGAACTTTTTTTCTTAATCCTAAATGCTTCAGAATACATAGAATATGGAAATCAGGCTAAGGGAACAGCAAAAGATACAAGGGGACAAACCCCCAGGGTTGTGCTAGAGAAATATTTATTTTAAAATAGGTCACCTTTGCATCAATTCTTTGATAAATGTTGTCATTATTAAGTGTTATGATATCAAGAATATCAACCCAGAACTGAAGTACATGTGCAGATTTTTAAAAAACTCCTGTCCCTTCTTTAAGGTATTTACTATCCATTCTGTCAGATGGCATGAGGGTAAAGAGATAAATAGAATGGGAATACAAGAAGAGAATGAGGTGATGATATCAAAAGAGTTCAGCAGAAAGGAGTTGGTCCACTTAATACGAACACAGAGTATTATTTTATAGCTTCCCAACTAGTGTGGCACTGTATAATATATTGTATTATTATATATTAATATATGCACTAATATACTTAGCAATGCTTGTGTCAATAGAATCTTATAATATAGGTAGATCACAAGAAAACTCTCCTGATGAATATAATTGTTTGCACATGTCCTCAGGGCAACGCAAGCAGTTTGAAAAGCGCTCTGAAACAATGACTCACTAAAAAATATGAAGGAAATGTACAAAATGTATGCAGCGCTGCTATAGAATATTTTACAGATAGTTGAGTCTTGGTAATTGCAAAGTTATCCCATTGAAACAATATCTATAAACATATCCTCAGACCTAAATAAAGTTTGACACAGGCTATCTGACCTATATCACATCAGATGTAGAAAACAAGGCACCTCACATTATACTCTAAACATCCTCACTGAAAGTTGAAGACATGAATTTTTAACCCCTATTTTTAACCCTAACAATGATGAAGTGGAAAGCATTTTGATGGGAGTCATATTTTTCCTGCTGACTTGCTGCTTCTGAGTATTGGTATACTACTTACTGATTACTGACAGAAAGGACCGATCTGCTGCATGTTTGTATTAGTTAAATGAATTAGTTAAAGGACACCTAGGATAAGGAATGGGAATGCTTTCTGGTTTCCTGTGCCTCTGAATCAAAACAAATACAGGTTTAATTCACATAGTCCTCCATCAGGATGAGACACAGGTAAGAGGTATTTCAGCCTGAAATGCCTGTGCCTAATACAAAATAGAAGACAAGAATCTGTTTTGCTGCCACTTCTTCATGAACTGAACATTTTATTATTTGTGCATTCCTGAAGAATTCAATGCATCAGGCTGCATCATATCATGTAGGCTTCCCTTGATCTAGTAAGAACTGATGAATTTTTTTCTCTCCTGCTAACTGTGACACGTGTTTTCTCCAGACACTTAAGATATTACATCTTTAATGCTTATTATTTTCTCCATGATTAAGTGAAAGATAATTTTAAAAGGGTCAGCATTCACCTTCTTAACAGATCCTTCCTATAATCAGAAGAGCATATTTTTTCTACTATAAATGAACAAACACCTTCTTGGAGTAGTCTACCTCAATAGCTCACTGACTGGGTATGATGAAGAACCTCACTTTAGAAAGAGATTAGATTAGATCCTTAATCAGAGGAGTGTGAAGGCAGTGATTGAATCAATAAAGGAACAAGCACACAACAGGATTGAGGTATGAAGAGGCGAGGAGCATCTCCCTTGATCCCACATCCTTCTCACCCATTTCATAAGGACATGTGTGAGCCTGAGAAAGTAAATAGTCTCCATTTCTTCAGGCCATTAGAGGTGAGGATGAGATATGAGGGAACCCATGGACTCCACAAGCCCTTCAGAGGTAGGTGACAGGCAAACCCTTGCATGGCTCATTAGAGAAACAGCCCAGAATCATGTCAAGGATTTGAACATCCACTGCGCATTTTCATCTGTCTTCTCATTCCTCCTCCTGGCAAGGAGTGTGAGATTCATTACCAGGATGATTCACACACTGACTGCCAGAGGGTTCATTGCATGGCAAAAGTTCACTTGGATTCCTGAATGGGAAAATTAAATATTTTGGGGAGATTTCTCTCCATAACATCAACACTAACATAAATCTTGACCCACCGCTTGGAATTAATTTCTCTAATCTTTTTTTTTTTGTTTGTTTTCCTGCATGTTGCCATCCTTGATTCTGTACGACAGATATGCTGTCAGAAAATAGGTTATTTGAATAATATTCTTTTCTGAATGACTGAGCATGGAAAACTGTAACTGGAAAAAATTAAAAATACCTCAGAATATAATGGTAGTCTTCTCTGAAATACTGTAAACCAAAAGATATTTTGCTCTATGACAAACATGATGGGGTCTACTGAAACTCAGGGGTGCAGAGTTGAAATAACAATTTATTGTATTCAGACTACTCTGAATACCTGCTGCACCATGGCAAATGATGATCCTATCAGCTTCACACATACAAAATATTAACGTTTGGAGTACAAAACTGGAAGTTTCCTTGGATTTTTCTGATAGTTGCCAAAGGATGTTTGACATAATCCTCATAACTTCTGCTCCAGTGAGAGAAGAATACTTCATTAAAGTTTATCTTGAGTACCAAGTTCATGGCTAGAGTACTCTTCAACCCCAACAAAAAAATCTGGTTAAAGCAATGTTTTATGATACCACACCTTTGGTCTCCACCAAAATAACATTTTTCAGAGAGTTCCAAGTGAATAAAGTCTGTGATTTAAAATGTGAACTGATTTGCAATGTTTTCTGTATCAATTATTGCAGACATTTCTGCTTTTATAATAATGGTCCTGTTTCATACTTCACTATATATATTGAGTCATATAGGGTGTTAGAGACTTATACAAAAATGTAAGCTCCACAAAGATAAAATACATTTTTATATTAAAAAAATCTAATATGCAATTCCAAGCTTTGAGCATTTTTCAAAGCTTTAGCTGCCATATCAAGTTAATAGGTAATAGGGGAGGATGACAGGTATAAAGAAATAGATAACAGAAAGAAAAAGAATCAGTTATTAAAAAGAAGAATTCTCTAATGAATCTACTTGCAAATAGAATCTATTCTGTAGGAAGAGCATCTGGATATTGGCAGAAATAAAACATATGGCAAGGTTTTTTAAGAAAGTGAAATACATATTCTCTTAAATATGTTTTAAAATATGGCAGATAATGTACAATTTTTATTAAAGTCTATAAATATTTATTAATGAAATATATTGAAACATATACATGTCAAGTATACGTTTCATTTTTGAATAAAGAATTCATAATGTGAAATGCTTAGCAGTCTTATTAGATGACTCAGAGGAACAGGATTCTGAGCAGAATGTTAAATGTGTGACTTCCGTTGATTTCAACAAGAGAAGGATTTTAATTTTAAAAGTACAGAAGCAATACTGCATTGTTTCTGTAGCTTATAATGAAAAGCATCATCCGTTAGTCACTCTCATGCTGGCACTCTTTATTACATCCGGAGTCTCAGTAACTACACAGACAGACAAAAAAGCTCTTTTCAAGTTTCTTCCTTAAGTATCCGAAACTATGGTACTCCCAATCAGTTCTGACTGACATGTCCTTTTTCTACTGGGAAACAGATAGTTTATCCCTACCCAAAAACAGAGAAGAGAGTGGCAAACGAAAGGAGTATGGAGAGGTGATTATTTACCAATTTGCCACTGTAGTGGGGAAGTGTTTTTCTGTGGGATACTGACTGCCAGTGTGATTTGTAGATTGAGCTAAAGTTAATTAGTCTATCCCTGCTCTCCATAGAGACGGCTTAGAAATAAATGGCTCCTCCTTTTCACTCAAAACAAGCTAAGTAAATATGTTCTCTTTGTGATTTCTTAAGGCTGAAGGTAAGATCACCAAATTGTCTTGTCCCACATCAAAACAATAAAGAAATTCTGAGATAATTGTCCCTTGTTTTCTATTTCTGTCTGGATAGGAGAATTTCAAATCAGAAACACATCAGGCTTTATTAACATTTTCTAACTCTCATGACCCAATTTGAATTTCTGAATTTCAGATGTCTGCATCTAAGGTATTCACCTCAGCTAAGTAATAGGAAAAGAATGGCTGTTAGCTCTAGGTCTGTCTCTTCCAAGACACATAGATATCCAACAGTACTTCTCTTCATTCACTGGTTTCTGTCAGTTTGGGTAAGACTAGGCAAGACTGATAACAGCAAAGATCCAGAAGCAAATAAATTAAACGGTGGTATATTAAATGGACACAGAGAAAAATCCACTAGGAAATATGTCTTTCTATTTTTTAACATATGTAAAAAAGACAACAAGTTGAAATTAATCCAAGAACTAAAGCATTTTCTTGAAAAATATTACCAGGGAATATTCAGTTAGACTTATCATCCACCAGAGTAGCTGGAGCAGACAGCCTTTGCAAGTCATCTAGAAGTTTTTTTTATTAATTACTTCCTTCACTCTGCTTTGATCTGGGATGAGAAAAAGTGCATCCAAATCATGACTGACTTGTATTCTGTTGCTTGACATGAAAACACTTGTATGCATCTAAGTGCTTTTACACATAGCAGTGGAAGATACTAGTAAATATCCCTAACAAGAAGAAGAAGAAAGGAAACTTCTCAGTCATCAGACTTCCCTTTCCCACATTCTCCTTTTGTTTTTATTCAGATGTACAGAAACTTTTTAGTGTTTGTACTGTTTTTGGATGGGACACTTTTGTTCACAGTAGTTTATGTACGGTGTTAATATTTTAACTGGTGATCAAAACAGTATTGATGTTTTAGTTGTTGCTGAGCAGTGCTTGCATCAAGGGTTTCTCTATTTCTCCAGGCTGGGAATGCACAAGAAGTTGAGAGAGAACACCAATGAGACAAGGGACATTCGCACATAGATATCCCTTACATGGCATGGGATATCCCATGCCATGTAATTCGTACTCAGCAATAAAAGCTGGGAGAAAGAAGAGGAAGAGGGAAAATTCAGGCTAATGGTATTTGATTCCCAAGGCACTGCTAATGCAGGTTGGAGCCTGGCTTTCCTGAAAATAAGCATCCAGCTGCCTATGAATACTAGTGAAGGAATTCCTTGTGTTACTTTGCTTGTGCATGTCTGTGCTTTACCTATCAAACTGTCCTTATCTCAACCCACAAGTTTTCTCACTTTTACACTTCAGATTCTCTCCCCCATCCTGGTGTAGAGGAAAGAGTAAGTGGTTTTGTGTGGCTCAGCAGACTTCCCATGGTTAACATTCAACAGTGTTATTAATCAGACCATATTAGATGGTGGTTTAACAATGTAGAAAATTCCTATTTTTTTTATTATTATTATTTAAGGAAAATAGCTCCCTTGAAACTTAACTTGTGTTCTAGAATTATACTACCGTCCAGAATTTTAAATATTATGAAAATTGCATAGAGTAATATTCTTTATGTTCAGCAGTTAATTTTGAACTTCATTATCTTGACAGAGTTAATTTTCAAATATAATTAATTAATCACTTGCCAATGACAAGCAATTTTTAGTTTAAAGCCATTAGAAATCTGAAAATGGGTCCAAGGCCAATATAGCATAGTAATTGATCTTAATTTTGTCTCTTAAAATACACAAAGAAAGAAAAACTTCACTGGGGAAAAAAAAATGCTTCCTGGCTAACACCAAATGTCACCATTAAGAAGATTCTGAGTTAATTTTATAACCTTTTAAAGGAAATCATGGAAATGCTAATATACCCCCAGTGAATCAAGCAGACAAAACCTAAGTGAGTGGTGCTGCCATTCTCTGGGGTGGCCTTTGCTACCTCACATGTCATTATTAGCTGACAGTAGTGACAATTGTCATGTGGAGAGCAGAGTCCCAGAACAGAGAGGAACCCCATCACAGAGCTTCAACCCGTGGCACTGAGCCTACCTGGGAAAGCATTTGCATACGAGATGCTAAAAAGCAAGAAGAATGCATAAATATGGTTGAGAGCATTTATTGCTAGCTGACATAAAAAGTTCTTCATCAGGTGGGTTTAGGTGACAGGCTCCACATGGCAGCAGGAGCCAGAAGGAAATATCCCTGACAAGGAGGAGAAAGTAAAAAAGTAGGAAAAAGCACATCAGTGCAGGGGATTGTAAAGGTGCCAGTTCCAGTCATGTTCAAAATGGGTAACAGCAAGTTCAGATTTCATTTGTCAAGGCAAGGAAAGCACATTTCCGCAATTGAAAAGTGAGCTGGCAGAGTGCACACAAAAGTGAGCTGGCAGAGTGCACACAAATATGGTTAGAAGAGAGTGCATTCCAGGCTGAAGTTACTAGTAGGGCAGTGCAATTTAGTTTATTGGAAAGGTACATTACACCTCAGCCATCTAACTGAAGTGCAAGTGGCAACCTCCCACGTCTGTACAGTGATCAGTGTGTCAGAACTAACCAAGTGTTTGCTGTACATGACACACACACTGCAATTGTACTCAGCTATCTTGGGGGAAAATTTGGGTCTCTATATTGGTCTGAGGGAGTAAAAACAAAACTGGAATAATATTCTGCAACTTGTATTTTCTGAATCTCTTTTCTTTTGCAGTGCTGAGAGAGAGTATTTTACTGCGTCTGTATTTCAAGCCACCTGTGTAACAAATTAAAGGCTAAGTGGGAGAGCTGCTGGGCATATTGAAGAAAAACTTGTTCATTTTTTCCTTTCAAGTACTGCAAAACACGTTGTAATAAATTAATGGTAGAGATTTTTTTGTTACAATGGTCATAGGTTGTGATTTAGGAAGACATGGAGAATATGGTATTCTTTTGGTGAGTCTCCGTATCAGTGTCCTGAAAGCCTTCGCAAGCCCAGGGACTTCCCCAGGGCTATTCTACATCCTTGGAAACAACTCATAAGGAAGGAAAAAATAAATTTACGGGCTGAAGGGTCCATGATTCTTCTTCATTAGCAGGAGAGGGCACAGAAAGGTGGCTGTAGAGATATTAATGTACATATTTATGTGCTGTTTTAAAATTAGTCCATCCCCCAGGACAAATGAGCATTTCTCCAGCTGTGAGATGGTGAGTAAAAAAATGTATATTTATAATTGTTTCCATAAGATTACAAGCACAATACAAGCCCTGGAATGTATGCAAAGCATATTTTGAAAGGAGGTAAAGCTGAGTTTACAGGAAAAGAGGGCATGGCCATGAGGATTGACAGTGTTTCATCTTCCATGCTTCGAAAAGAACAAGAGTGATATAGATACATGCAGCAGAGGGAGGTTTGCTCACACAACAGATTTGGTCAGACAGTCACTGCTCCCCTTTCTGCTTTGGCATGTCACTGCCAGATGAAGAGATCTTGGGGAAGAGGTGCTGCAGGCTCTTTTCTAGAGATTTTCACCTGTGTTAACCTGAACCCCAAAGCACCTCAATGAAAACAGAGTAGCAATACTACAGGGATGCTCAGGAGTACAGAACCCTTTGGTCACATACCTTTAAAGGCAGCTTGGACTCCTCTGCTACAGCACAGCCAGCTGTTGTGCCTTCTGATACTCTGTGCTTTATCACAGATTTGCACTATGCTGGAGGATGCAGTAGTGTCAAAATATTTCATTTTCCCTGTGGCAGTGGATGATGCCTTCCTGGGCTTCCTGAAGACTGTTGAGCTCTATAATATATCTTTGCAACTGTCAAAAAATACAGCTTAGATGTTCAAGGCTATGTCACGTGGCTCCATACACAAATCCTTACTTCCCTTTTTGATAGAATCTTGCACACAGGCAGGTAATATAAAGAGGATCCCAGCCCAGAAGCTTGTCCAAAAGTGGAGTACGCAAACCCAGCTTTCTGTAACTCACGTCTTTTTGGTGCTTACTGCTTGTATGTATGTTTTCAGCCCTCTGCTGTCTCCTGAGTGCTCCTTATTTTTTATTTTTCAGTAAAAAGTCTGGTTTAGTGTGTTACATACAAACTGAGGAGATAGAGCTGTCTATCCAGGCCTGTGTTGGGATAGGATGTGCAGGACGTAGCAGAAGACCTTGAGACAGTTTATAGCTGTTGCATTTTATTGGTCTGCACTTAATGAGGTCCTAATGAAGAATTTGGAAACATGGCCTTGAGGATCATTTAACATCATGAATCATCCAAATTTAACCTAACTGTAGAAATTTATGAAGAAACTAAAAAAGTTCCACATTGAACTGAAGAAAGTAGTTTGCAATCTAACACAAGATGAAATGTCCGCAGGTGCTTTATGAAGAAAGTGGCTCAGAGACTTAACAGAAGAAAAGTTAAGCTGCGTTCCAAAAACTGGATGCCCATAATGATGTTGGCTTTAACTATTTTCTGAAGAAATTAAAACAATTAATGCAATTATTTTCTTTATGATATATGAAAAATTACTTAAGATGACATTCCATTCATGTTCATGGGTAACAATGTGTTAGTAGACAGGGTAATATAATTTTTCTATATGATTCGATTTTTTACATGATTTTGGTAACATAAACCAAGCTTTAAAGATAAATCTCAATTAAATATTTGATGGTTATATCCTTGGAAGAAGAAACTTCATTGTTGGTACAATAGCAATGACCTTCAAGGCCTCTTCCCAGACACAAGCCACTGGGTGAGGAGCCAAAAAGATAACTATTATGTTTGGGCAGTCTCTACTTTCCCATAACTTCCATTGTGGGTCTACTGCAACTGCCTGAAGCAACTTCCAGGAACCTCAGCCAGAACCTCAGGGAAAGGAAGGTGGCAGAGTAGGAGAAATACAATCTAAAGCATGACTGAAATAGAAGCACAAATACTATATTTTATGATGTGTAAACAGAAGTGCCACAAATTAGATGTTTGAATCCTTGCATAAGGGTCGTGTCTCTAATTTTCAGTTCTGTCATCCAAGATAATCACAATATCATACAGATACTTCAAAGGAGAACAATCTAAAGTGTTACAAGTTTCCAAAGCAAAAGACTCAAATATCTTACAAAGTTCAGAACAAGATTAAGGTAGAACATACTGTAGTCTTTAAATCTATAAAGGCTGCTGTGAAGAGAGAAACAGCCCATTCTTTCTTATCCATGGGGAACAGAGTAAGAACCAATGGGCTTATTTAAAATTAGATACATTTCTAATTTAAAGGACAGTTAAGCCCTGGAACAAATTTAAGTAAGTGTTCCATAAAAGAGATGTTTTCAGTACCAGCCATTTGTTAGATAAGAGATAATCCCTTTGGATGAATTTTATAATAACTGAAGCACTGCAATTCATTCTTCACTATCTTAGAAGGATGCTTCTTGTCTCTGATTGTATATCCTTATGAAAAATGTTTAAAGGTATATTTTAAAGTCATGCATAACCAGTCAGAATTTTACATATATGCTACCTTGTTTTGCCAAAATCTTTTCCTGCAGTGAATTATTAAACTAGAAGAATGAATAAATGATTAGGATGAGAAAGGAGAAGCTTCTCTTTTAATATTTTTCAGGATTATAAGCAAGAGTTTTATGTTCAAATGAAAGTTAAGTATGTCTGTGACAGAGTCAGGGGGGGTAAGAATTGGCAAGACTCCCTCAGTAGTTTAGAAATACTCAGATTTCTTTGCTCCATGTAGAAGCCTCTGGGATATGCTGTCAAGTCAGCATGGGATGACTTTAACTTTCTGAAGAAATACCCGCTTAAAGTGAATTCATGGACAAATCACAACAGTTAGTTCATATCTCAACAAAGTGTATGACTATTGACTCAGCTGCTGTCAGAAGGAAGCACAAAGGAGGAAATGCTACTAAACATTTTCCAGAAACATCACCAACATCTTGCAAAGAATTGAAGCAAACCAGATCAAGAAATGAATATTTCCATATTACGAATGTTTCCTGTGAATATTATGTATATTTACTCTCAGAAGTGCACAGAGACTGTCTGTAAAATGTTGTACACATGATAATGCTAAAGCAGCAGCAAACTATTAAGAAAGCTCAGGCAAAAGGGTGAGTCATGTGTTTGCCTCAACTAAAATTTTGAATCTTTGAAAGTGCCCATAAATATTTAATATCACGGTAATAGGATTCTATTTTTCCACACATTTAAATGAGTCAAGTTTTGGAAGGTAAACTTTGGACTTGGGAACCTCCAACTCCACAAATAAATGTGCTGCAGCATGCATTGGATCCACTTCAGCATTTAAGGATGGCTTGTACCTGCGTAAGGATTTCTTTCCAAGGCTGCTTTCTCTGCTGCTTTGGACCCTCTTGCCTGTTAGAAGGCAGTCTGCTTGTAGTTAAAGTTTCTTAACAGTCACATTTACAACTTTGGTAACAACTGGTTATTGAAGAACTTGCAATTTCCTCATTTATTAGTCACCTCATTTTGGTGGAAGTTCCGTTTCAGTTTTCATTATTAGATCTGATTCAAAGCCTAAACAAAGAACACACAGAAAAACTGTACATGTCTTCTCATAATTTCACCACTGATCTTAGTTTTGTGAAGGTGATGCCTTTTTCCTGGTGTCAGGAAAATGAAGCTAGACGCGGTCAGAGGGTTGGGGGTTGTTACCTCGGTATTTTAATTAGGATCCTGTTGGATGCATCCACTTCACCCAGGTGACAGCGTGGCAATGCACACACCCCGTCAGTCATGTACACAAGTTATAGACTTTACACATTAGCATATCTAACCAGGGAGCCCAATAATGGGGCTGGGGTGGGCTAAGCTCAGTTTACAGAATCTGTCCTGCTAGGAGACCTTGGCTTCTTAAGATAGTAGGATGTTTGGTCTCCCTGGCTCTGGGGTGCTCAGTCTCTAGGCCTGCAGAACACTTACAAAACACTAAGCACTAAACTAAGTAAAGGATTTCAAGTATGCATGGTAATACTTGTGGATACCCACAACTGTGTAAAAGGTATATAAAAGAAAAGGAAAAAATCACTCTGACATCAAAGGCAGAGCAAGGCAAGTGTCTTTAGGCAAAAGCAATTAGGAAGCAACTCCAAATATACTGGTTTTTTTTTGTTTGCTTGCTTGTTTGTGGGGGGTTTTGAGGTTTGTTTCTTTTTTGTGTAAGACTTCTGCAAAAGCACATTCATGTAAACTTTTCTCACAGATGAAAAAATAAAAGGCTGGAATCAAGCTGGCTTAAGAGTAGGAAACAAAACTGTGTCTTCTAATATTTATTGCTGGGTTCTTCATGACCTTATGTCCTGGAATGGCATTGTGCCAGAGGTAAAATTCTTCTAAATATTAGAAGTGAGTGTATTTAGCCCTTTTTATTACTGTATTTTTCACTATAGTTCTAAGATGCAGATTTTTTTCCTTGAGTGCAGGAATAAATTATTTTAGATTGCACTTGTGTTTGGGAAAGAGCAGAAAAGTGCAACTCGGACCTCAGATTGTGGCTGTCCGGTGTTTAAGAAAACTCACCTGAACTGAACATTTTCTGGAACTGAATATTGTTAGTAAAAGGAAAGCTTTAGATCCTGTAAACTGAGAATGTGTAAGTGCAAGGGAACATTTTGCAGGCTTATTCTTGAGTGTTTGGTAGATTTTTCGCTTTCCCTGAGGGCAACCTTTTAGTCATAAACCAAACAGAACAGGATCTACAAGCTGAGTACAAAATCCTTGTGGTGGAAGCAGTATTCAGGTACCAGAGTCTTGAGCTCAGTGAGTATTCAGTAGGAGATATACTCCTAATAAAGATCACTGGCTAAAGCAGCAGTTAACAAGACTTTATCTTGTTTATTTTATTATAAATCAGGGATTTATAATTCTACCTTTTGGACAATAAAAATATTCTTCAGGACAACAAAACTGGGAAATCAGTGCTGAGGCAAATCTTTGTTGAACTAAGTAAATCAGTCATATATAACATGGCTGTAAAGACAATAACGTTATGTAGGGTTTAGTTAAATAACATCAATAAAATAAAATTAAAACAAAATGTGGACTAAAACACATTTTACAGTAAGATTTAAATAAAAAACCTAGTTTTAGCTTAATTTCTTGTTCAGATAAATCTTGTGACTAAATAAAAAATTCTATCAGAAGTGATTGTGGAGTAGAAGCCTTCTGAAAAGAAGGATAGTTAAACCATTTTCTAGTCCACTGCTGAAATCCCAGTGGTTTTCCCAGACTAGTAACACTCAAATGCTCATATCTGTAGCAGAAAATCTGGAGAAAAACCTGTAGTTTTACGGGTCCTTAAATATTAGAGGTGCTAGTGCTCTGCTTGGGGAGATGGGAAGTGCTAAATTTAAAATGGGTCTGAAGAGTACCTTTGGTTTTCTCAGACCTCTAAATTTGAGCCTAAAATCAAACATAAGCTGAAGCTGAGTAAGTGTGTATTAGGCCTGTAGAGGCTGCCCACATTACCGTCCACAGCTGGGTCCTGCGCTGAGTCAGAAGTGCAGTTCTGGAAATTAATCTCTCTCCCATCGATGGTTTTTTGTTCAGATTGGTGAGCAGATTTGTGGAATACACTTGGGAAGCCTTTTGGATAAGGGTAAACTGAAAGTGCATTGGGAGTAATATGATCAGATGGTTTTGTTTTGAAGTACTTCCCAGAAATGCTGCAGTTGAACAATCATCTTGTACAGGAAATCATCAGTGTTGGGGATTTTGGTTGAAGGGTCCAGAATAATAGCTTGGTTTTAGATCTGGTTCATGGAGAAAGTTGTCATTTGGGCTAGATTTCGTTTAAAGCCATGATAAAGTTAATGCTTTACATAATGGCAGGCATCATTTAATAGTACACACTATATGTAAATATATACTAGTTACACATTCTGAGTTTCTGTCTACTATGAGTCTGATTTTTCAAAATACTTAGGCATTAAAACTAAACAAACCTGCATTTCAGCTAAAAGCATCAGAAATTTGAGTAACTTATTATTTTTTATTACAGAGACTTGATATAGTAAAGAAACATTAGCAAGTCATCCTGAGGAGCCTAAGAGCGATCAAATTTAATGAAAGGGGATATTTGGTATTTTTTGGTCTAAAAAATATCTGCTACATGGTTTGACTTGTAAAATTGATACTTGAAACCTACTTTATGTTCTTTTTTTATAATGATCCTGGAGATAATGATGAAGAAATTATCTCTAAAACTTTCTACTTCTTGGTACTTAATTTGATTTGATGAAATCTACATATGTTATTGCGATTTAAAAAGAAATGAAGGAAGCAAATTATTCTAACAATATACATTATCTATTAAATTATTACTACTTTGAGATTGGAAGTAAATATTGTTTAAAGTCTAAAACTGTCAAACTAAGCTCTAACAAATTTTATTTTTAATATTTTCCACTTTTATGTAATTAACTTTGTGGTTTCTCTGCCTCGGAAAAAACATCATTATCTTCAGCACTCAGATGCAAAGAAAGAACAAAACTAAATTTTGAAAACCACAAATGGGCTTTCATCTTTAGTAGTTTTGAATGTATCAAAGAGTTTTTCTCACAGAGAGCATAGCCCTAATGGCAAAGTAGTTTATCATTATAAGGCAAACCACAGTAACAAACATAAAATGTACCTACAATATCCAAATTAAAAGACTAAAAAACTCAGTCTAGACTGCCCCACCCCTCCATAAGACATCAATCTCCAGAACCTCACAGAGATATTTCTCTTTGCCCATGTGTCAACCTATTTCCCTAATGGCATTGATGCAAGCCGTGTTTTACCGCTTGCATATTCCCTCCTTAACCCAATCCTTTAAACAATGGCGTAACAAAACTTTAGGTTTAGATCTTCATTTGCTGCTCAGAAGAACATTATTCGACTTAGCAGATACAAAAGTGGTTTTCATGTCCAGCAGAGATTTTCATGCTATACAGAATACCCCTGAGTTACTTGTCTATTTCTTTTGTCTGCAGAAGGGGACAGCAACAGTCATGGCCATGCTACGCCTTATTTTATAACAGCAATCTTGCATGTGGGTAGAGATCCTTTGAAACACTGCACCAGCAGAGCCTTTTCGGATTCTCAAAATACAGCTTTAGGAATAGGAAACACTGTCTCTCGATCTACAAGCTGGTTAAAAGAATAAAGCTAAGCTAAAGCAGAATAGGGAATTAAAAGCTTAGGAAACAGTATTTTTATCAAAGGATGTACATAGTCTGAAGGCCTGTTGAATGTGAAGCAAATGATAAAACTCTCATTCTACAATATATCATTCTCATACTTTACATAAGCATGGAAAGGTACACTGCCATGTCTACATGATCAAGGTGAGCACAACAGACTTTTTTATTTATTAGATAGTTTCATGTCCTTTAGGATTTTGACTCAGTCCTTTGTCTAGCTGGATTTTCTGTTTTTCTGGAAGCTTATCTTCTCCTGGTTACTCAGTTCAGTAGCATTTGAAGTGTGTTGAAGATCATTTCAAGAAAGTCTGTTTTTGAAACTGCACTGGAATGAATGTAATCCTAGCTGGTCTCTGCAACTCACTTGCTATACAATGGGACACTCTTCTGGTACTTGTCAGTAATGTAGCTTTTCAAAGAGTGAGGAGACCACCTTGACCCTTGATTGAACATTGATTCATAAATATAAAACTCATGGGACAAAGGATGGCATTGAGCTTTTCCATCAGTACCTCACTGAATGATGGTGCAAACTTTCCACTTTATACCAACACCCTTGAAAAAATACTGCTGTGTGTTTGGCAAAAGTGCACATTTGGGCTTAGCACTGTTGTGCTAAATACCTTCCTTTTTTCTTAGATACAAAAGAATAACATAGAGATTAGATTTAATGATGTACAGTATAAACCTTTTCTCTTCTCTTCTACCTTAAACGACACTATACAAAGGTCACAGATTGTATAAATTTCCTTTAAATCACAGCGCCTAATGCAGACACCGTGGGTGGAATTTATCTCACTAAATGACAAAAAGTTAAACATCTTGACTTTCTCTGTAGTCAACAGTGAAAGGCAAGCACCTTTAGATGTGTGACTCATGTTGTCCTTAGTGTACAGAAAAGGAGGATAAATTGTCCCCTGAAAATGCTCAGTTCTTGCCATTGACTTCAGAGGAAGCCTAGGAGATGGACTAGTGAAACTTCTAGGTGCCTAAAGTGAGATAGGTCTGAGGTGAGGCTTATCCAAAGCATTTTAAAATCAGCAGCAGAAAATCCTTCATGTTCTTAAACAATTATACAAGCTTTAATGTTATGTTGTCTAAATGAGGATCTGGAAGTCTGAAAGTCCACTAGAGACAGAAGCACAATGCAAAGCCACTTCTGTTGCTACAGTCTGCAACAGAAGCAACTCAGACTTCTCTTTCACAGGTTTAGATCAAGTCTTTGTCTTTTTTTAACACATTGAGGCATTTTCTTCAGTTTATTATTGCTCAGCAAAGAAACTTAGTTCCTCTGGAGAAGCTGAGACATGCTGTTGGGTGCATGCTTTAATCTGGTGGTTAGAATATTCACTTTGAAAATACTGTCCTCCTTTAAGACTTATCTTAAATGTATTTGCTTTTCTTCTGGATGATGTACAAAGTGCTTTCTAAGCCCTGCTGCAGTCTTACAGTTCTTTCCACTGACTTGGAGCACACCAAACAGTGTTAGTAAGAGAAGACACTTCTGCCTTAATCTTATTGCTAGAGAAAGGGCTGTGATTCCTGACAATTAACAAATATAGGGACTAACCAGAAGAACATAATTAGAAAGACAATAGATCCCTTCTCAAAAAATCCCATGGGAGCCAGGTGCCCCAAATGAAAATTCTCCAATTACAGCTTTTAACATGAAGCCCATAGCTGCTCAGAACAGATACTTATACCAAGCTATGGAGCATCTGTCAGGTTTTATTGTCAAGATTTGCATAAACTTTTTTCACCTTTGAGCCTGCAACATGTTTGAAAATATTTTCATAATAATTAGCAACTTTATATGTGTCCCAAATTATGCCCTAATTCTAATTAGAAGCGTCATTAGAGAATCCAAATCTGCTAAATTATCTTTTTGAGTTGATTAACTTTCCCCTTCCTATACCTGATTTAAAGTAGGAATCTCATTATCATCTCTTTCCTGATTCAAAGCTCTGAAATATTATATGTTCTTAAATTACTCACCAGGGAATGTGCACAGTGATGGTGCTGAATGACATATTTCACAAGTGTTATACTTGCCATATAAATTATTATTAAATTATATTCCCTGGAGTGTATGCTGTGACATCTGGGGTTGCTTCAGGCATTTGGAGCTCCTTGTCTGTTACCAGATCACTATGGTTTCAGGCAGCTAGAGTAATACCATCTGTAAATTAATAAATGTCACCCTTCTGTGCTACTTCCTTTCAATCCACACTCATATCACGGCTTTCATAGTTTGCTCTGCTTCCTGCAAATGTATCATATAAATACATAAAAATTCACTGGGGTTTTTTTTTCTGGTTTGGTGGGGTTTTTTAATGTACAAATGCCATAGAAGAAAAATAAAGAAAATAAAATAAACTCTGCTCAGAATAATAAGCAGTTATAAAGAGCTATTTCATTATCCCTGTTTTTATAATACAGTGATTTTCTCATTTGTACCAAATTCCAAAGTAAGCTGAAAGCTGATTGCCTGATGTTTCAGAGATAGTGTTTGCTTCCTGGAAATAAGAGAATTTACTACCTTCCTGATAGAAATGAGAGTTTTGCAAGTGCTTTCCTTAGCAAAAGAATTATTTTTAAGGATAAAAGAAAAAAAAAGGCAGGAAAATAATCAGTTTCTTTGTGTAAATCTGACTAAAGGGAAATCCTGCTTCATGTTTTGGAGGAGAAATGTGCCATTCCTTTAGCAAATGCGTATTGGCACACATTTTAATGAAACTTTACAGTACGCAGCTTCATATTTAAAGCGTAATTTTAGCACAGCCAAGATAAAATTTAGTCTTTACTTAGAACATAAGAGGAATGGCTTAAAGCTTTCATAGACACACAAGGCAAAACCCACCCCTCTGCAAAATCTTGCAGCCACATTTGTGTGCTCATTTTCTGTGTGCACCTTCTCTGTGCTGCACTGGGCACAAACAAGCCATCATTTCTGCTAGTGCTGGAAGCTGCCACATGGCCACACTATAAGCTGAGGTTAAGTATGATCTGGAAGAGCTTCTAGAAGCCCAAAGTGAAGAAAATTCTGGCCTAAGCTGTTCCACAGCGCAGACAGTAGTGTTGTTATTTCCCCCATAGGAAGCTGTAGGGTTGTGTCTCTATGTTTCACTTCCTGGAGGGCTATCAAGCAGCCAGAGCATCTTCCAGAGAAGAAAGCTGCTGCAGAAGCAGTGTGAAAGGTACAGTGACCCATGGCTGGGGTTCCCTCCATCCCTCTGGGCTTGAGGTGTAAGTTTAGAGGAAGCTGTAACCTCGTCTGTGCTGTTTGCCTTCATGCCCTCTTCAAAAGAGCATTATGTTTAGATATACCTGTGTTCCCTCTCAATTTCTTGTGCACCCCCAGCCTCCTCACTGTTGAGGTGGTGTGAGAAGCAGAAGAAGCTTGGATGCTGTGCAAGCTTTGCTCAGGATTAAATCTCTATATGACCAACCCCATGTTCAGCACAAACCCACATCTTCCCCCCCTCCTCCCCATATTTGTCACTGTGAAGAAAATTAACTCTACTCCAGCCAAAACCAGCAGAGGGGGGTGGGGGGTGAGCATGAAAAGTACAGAGGGACACCATTTATAATCTAAGAAGAGGTTTTAGCGTATTCCAAACATCATACCTCTCCAACTAGAGCAGTCTGCAAGTATTTTCCAGCACACTGCTCTGACTTTAATTTTTTAGGCCTAAAAGTGTTCTGATTAATGATCAGATGAGAATAGAAAATAAGGTCATCATAACCTTGCTTCCTAAGCACCATCTGAATTTTCAAGTTATTATTTGTGAAACACGTTTGCTGTTATTTCACTCTCGCTGCTGCCTTCCTTCTTTTATTGTATATTGAGTGCAAAGATACAATAACAAACTTAGGTTAGGAAGCATCTCAGTCAGCAAATACCTGAAGCTGAAAGAGTTATATAAAGAAAAAAAATTATATTATTGTTATTTTTAATTACTTTCCTACCAACCTCTGGTCTAGACTAGTTTAAGGCTGGCCTAAGATAGCCATTCTTATGTTCAGGCATCCTTTCCTCTTGCATCCCCTACCCTTTTCTGTTTTGTCTTTTCTTCAGAAAATTTCACTGTAGCAAACCAGAATGATGTCACCCTACAAGACACTGCTGTGAGGAGAAAGTCCAAAAATACTACGCTTGACTTGTCTGTTTCCTTGTCAGTTCAAGCTGAAGTTTAGGTCCTAGGAAATGTTCACTTTGAAGAAAGGTTTCAGCACACCTGCAGGAAGCTATATTAGAGACTCTTTGAATTATAAAGGAATATGATTCAGCATATCAAATAGCAATCCTTTCTTGCAGTGAATTGATTCTGGACTGCATATACATTTTTTGCCAGTCATAATCTTATGCCATGTCGAGCCCATTCACTAGATCTTGTTTTTGCTTTTATTCATAAGCCATCACCATGGCACAGAGCTCTCTCATAGTATCAAAGATGAGGCTGGCATGATTCATGGAGCAAATCGCAGGACCTAGCAGAAATCTGTAAGCAATCTGGAATCAACAGGGACACCATACGTCATCTAGCTGCGGTACCCTGTTCCATCTGCAGTGCTCAAGAGAAAACTAAACCTGAAAACAGCTCATGTTAAACAGCACAGTGTTGGAGAAGGTGAACAGAATATTCGGAGGCAAGGAATGAAGTGCTCAAGGAGACACGAGACTTGCTGGAGCAAAACTTCATGGAGAAAAAAATTGTCAATTGGAATTGACCCAGCCTTAGTTGATCTGATTCAAAGGGCACCAAGATCGGTAGAATGCTTCCCATTTATCTTGATAAACTTGGACTCAAAGCAAATGGTAGGAACAAAAAAGTAGGAATGTGTTTTAGCAGAGGGATGATTTGGTGTCAGTTGTTCTATTGTACAGCAGAAGTAGTTCCTAGATGTCCCTGCAAGGAACCTGTGTCTATTCTGAGAAAATATGTGCAGCACTTAAAGGCTATAGAGACTCATCTGGGACAGCCTAAGATACGTAATATTTTTCCCCAAAGTTTCTACTGTTTCAGGGTCTAAATTTGTTATTTGTACTCCATTAGATTTACACCATTTCTAAGCATATAATTGGAGGAGGAGTTGCCAGTTTCTAAATTTAAAAAGAAAAAAAGAGAGTTTATTATCTGATGTTCTTAAGAACAGTATGCTTTGCAGACAGCATTGTCCTTCATAAAATTGTTCCCTACAGTGGTGTCTTTCAGTCTCAAAAGCTGATAAAGCCTTTATCAAATTCCGCTTATATGTTACTTCTGCACATTTGTTCTCCTGATGCCTGTCCCTAAATACTTATGCCTCAGCAAAGAAATTCAATTTGCAAGCCAATTCTTCAGCTGATGTATAGCCAGTATATTTCCAGTGAAAACCAATGGTGCTACAATGATACAAATTGGTTGACAGCAACTCTAATAATTTTTATGTAGGTGTTCGTACAGACTTAGTCTTGATCATGAGATGGAGTACAACATGCACCTGCCAGAAACCTTTGCAGCAAAAGTCTCTCATTGTAGGTGAAAAGCGTGTAGATGTTTGATAAGGCTATCCCAAAAGAAATTTAGAATTCCCTTGAACTTGCCCAGCTGCCTTCCAACAAATTCCAACACAACCCCAGTCTTCTCTTACACTCTCCCCCAGCATCCCTCCAGCCTTCTGGTTTGTGGATTTTGGGGTGTAGGAGATGAAATTTGAAGATCCATAAAATTTGCTTCTCCTTTAGCACCCTGTTCATATCCTGGTGACCACAAAAGACTTGTGAGAATTTCTACTTCCCTTTAGCTTTGTGTACATACACTCTGTCCAAGTCACAGTCCACAGATAATATATGCTTAATGTAATAGCAGCTAGAAATATATGGTAATTTTTTGGCTGGTTCTTTGTCACAAGCGTTTTTGAGGGTATGCATACTTTTTTTTAATATAATTTATTCTTCCCATGATAGGAAGCAAATTAACTATTCAGCCAATAAAGACCAAGCACAAGCCAGAACACAGGACAGAAGCTTCTACTATACCTGTTCCTAGTGAATGATATCTTACTCTTGCATAATCTGTTGACTTTCAGAACTGCTAATATATTTTATATATCTGTATATATGTATGTATGTATATATATATATATATATATATATGATAGTAACCATTAACCATTTTAAAGGTAATTTATTATATAAAATATAGTAGTGAAAATGGTGAACTCTGGTGATAGCCATTGCTTTGAGAGGAAAGAAAAGCTACAATCATTTTTGTTTCCTCAAATTACACTTTTCAGTGAAGACTTATTCACCATTATATTGTTTTCATAAAGTTTAGCTGTTTGAATCCCAGTATTGGCTTATAACAATCAATTTTTAATTATTATATTATCAGTATGTTTATTGACTGTGACTAACATTTTTTCAAAACTTTTTATTTTTTCCAGTGAGATAGCTCACAGCTCTTGACAATGCTAAAAGCTTTATCCAAAGCCAGTCAAATGAAAATAAAAACTCCCTTTTTCTTTAGTGGGATTTTATCTAAGTGCATGTTCAAGTGCTCATGAAAGTCTCATTGATGCTTGTCTTGCAAGATGGCATCAAACTGAACCCATGGCACTTTATCAGAATACTCAGGGGCCAAGGGTAAGGCTTCAGCAGGCTACTCAGAACTGTGTGCCTTAGGGAAAATATTTTGAAAATAATATCACTGAACTAGCTAATTAAACTCTTGCAGTTTTCTGCAGATTCTTGCCAGCCCGTTTTTACTGAATAGAAAGGAGTTATTCATATGCATGCCCCAGCAGAGCAGAAACTCCCTGAAGGATAAACATACACTCCTGTGTAGTAAAACATTGTGTGAGAGAGATATGGAGGCAGGAGTTAATAAGCACCTGGACTCTATGCCACATTACCACATCTCTTCCATTGGAGCCCCAAACCAACACATCTGTTCAGCTCTACTTTCGCCTTAGCATTGCATCAGTTGGTTTGGAGAAAATTTAGAGATTCCCCTCACACCATGGTAGACATTTCTGGTGGGAGCATTTGCGGTGAAGTGGTTTTCTTAAAAAAGGAAGGATCTCCTCATTCTTGATGGGTGTTTCCTTGTAACAAATTAAATATTATTTTTTGCCTCAGTTACTTCAACTTCATCATATATTAACTTCCCACCCTACACCTCCACAATTTCTGGATTATAGCCTGCTCAATGGACTCACCACTCAGAGTAGCATCACCATGATCCAGTCCAGCAAGAAAGATGCTGAAGCCTACAGCAGCAAAGTTTTCATTTCACCTAATCTTTAAATCTGTGAACATGGATTACTCATGTGGCTGAATGATGAAGGGTGTGTTATCCATCACAAGGGCTCTTGCTGATCCCCTGTGCTATCCCAGTCCAGACTGGAAGACGTAAATGCTGGAGCCTGCCTTTCCTCTAGCAGAAGGAAAGGAGCCAGGGATGGTCACCCTTTGTCATGATCTCAGAGTGATGACGAAAACTAAGCAATTAATCTAATCCCATTAACTGAGTCATGGAAAGGTATCTTCTGGACTTATTTATCTATCCTTCTGTCTCCACAGAGGCAGAAAGAAGGGAATTCAAGACTCCAGATTTTACTACCCTGAAGATTCTACAAATGAGCCAATCCAAATGAGAGAATCTAGAATTTCATATACGAGACACACTCCTGCAGAAATCAGAACAAGGAATGGAAGGAACATAAGAAGAAAGAAAACATGTTGAAAACATGTACTAAATAAAGCTGTTCACTGTGAATCTGTAGTTGTGTAAGGGTACTCCTATGTTTAATCACCTTTAAACATTTTTTTTTTTTTACAATTAGTATTAGGAAACCAAAGAAAGCAGGTAAAAAAGGACTTTTTTCCTTTTCAGTGCCATGCAGTTTAGTTATTGCATTGATTTGTTTTCTGAAAAAGTCTACTGTCATACTAGAATATTTAGTGGGAGATATCATAACAATAAATACTGTCTGCTGAATGTTCTCAATTACCTTACTAACCAAGGAATCAGAGAGTATTCAGGGAACAATTAATCTGTTGATGCTGAAGTCAGATATGACAGTACAAATTATTTTAGTGTCTCCAGGTTTACCTCTTACGACTGTGGAGACAACTTTGATTGCAGAGCAAAGCTTCCTTGGGCGATATTGCTTTCATAGTCCCTCTTCAAGAGATCTCATTGCTGAGTTAAAAGGAGACTGACCACTGAACTTCAATAACACATCATCTGAAAGTAATGAACTTATGCTAATGCTTCCCAGATGGCAGAGAATTTTTCTAAAGTGAATTAGTAGACTAACTGATAGGTTTGGAACTCCTGTAGGATCTGTTACCTTAGGGCATCCTAAAGTATTTCAGATAATGCACAGCCAATGCACTTTCTCCTTCACTGAAGTCTAGGCTGTTCCCGAAAGGGTGCGTATTTATAATTTCTTTCTCCCTTGTTTTTTTCTTTCCACTTCTTTTTCTTTCTCTCGAGGAAACATATCCTGTGTATAAATTAAAATCCTAGATTTTTTCATTCGGTTAATGCAGAAAAGGGAGGTGAATAATGAAAAGAGAAAAAAAAATTCTTATTCTGATGATGTTTCATGAACAGAAAGGAATTCCTGTAGTTTCTTAGACCCTTACTATTAAAACTGAGAAGCAGGGGAAAATATGACTGACTGGAAATGTTTTTCTGGGTTCGCAACTATGCTATTCAAGCATTTTTCCCACTCTCAAGTTGATATCAGATTGACCTTCAAGTCAAAAAGTACATCTGTGTGGAAAAGTCCTAATTGCTTGGTTTTATGACTTAGCTTCACATTTTCACATTGGGATTCTTACGTACACCTAATTTATCTAATTCTCACTCTTGAGAACTTTTATATTTTAAATGTCTCCATGCATGACTGAGTGCATGATCAGAGTATGAATGTTGTCATCTCTCTGATTTTATGTTTTCACATTAATGAAGAAATTTCTTGACTTATCAGTGAGAAATGTCAGAGATGCCAACACCATAACTCTGGCGTTGTTTGACCCAGCTAATGACACTGTCGCTCTGGTGTCCTCCAAAGTTAAGCACCTTCATATGGATTTGACACTCCTCTTTAGTATAGTACATGAATGTGACTCAAAGTGAAGAAATGCGGGACTATCAAAATTCTTCTGAACCAGGGCCCTGAGACAGAAATAGGGGAAGCCTTGTGATCTACATTTTGAGGACCACTGGATTGTAAAGATAATTCTATTATATTGCACGTTTTCAACTTAAGAGGACTTAACTTACTTTATAAGCTAGATCAGTTTAGTGTAGGTTCTCATGTGAGGTTCCCTAACTTTGCCTATGAAACAAAACCAAGGCAAAACCAAGGAGTTTAGTGACAGGCCTCAGTTACTGTTTTCTCAAGACAATCCCCAAGTGTTTAATCTCACAAACAATGAATTTCGAAGTAAGATTTTAAAAGCTATAATCCTTCTGACAGTACTTTTATTTCCTAGAGATGTGTCTGCAAACTATGAGAACACTCTATGGGTTCTAAGAAAATTTTCAGCAGAATTATCAGCTCTGGCATGATTCCTTGCTTCTCATTTCAAAGCATAGAATGTTATTCTTTCAAAACACTCCTTATATTAATGAAACTAGAGAGGATTTTGTCCAAATGAGAGAATAAAAAATTTAGGTTAGGTAAGTGATAGATTGCCTTCTTTCACTTAAACCTCACTTATTCATACCTTTAAAAAATGTTTTAAATATTCTATATCCTTTTTAATTAAGTCAGTTCATTTATGTAAGCAGCAAATTAAATGGCAAGCCATAATGATATTAATATAAAGTAATGGGGACTATGAGCCAGCTGTGTGCCTTCATGGCAAAGGCAACCAGTAGCATTCTGCAGGAAAAGGATCATCAGACAGTGGAGGGATGTGACACACAAAATCTGATCATCAACCTAGTGATACCACCATGTTCACCAATAAACCATGTCCTCAGGTTTTCTGAATGCTTCCAGGAATGGTGACTCCACCACTTCCCGGGCTGTCTGTTCAGGTGCTTTACAACCGTTTCTGTGAAGAACAGCATCCTAGTGTCTAATCCAAACTGCTCCTGGAGTAACTTGAGGACATTTCTTCTGGTCTTGTGAAGGGGTTTCTGTTTTCCACAAAGGCATTCCTGGGACTGGGGCATCTTTTATATGAGTGATAGAGCTGGGACTGTTCAGCCTGGAGAAGGCTCAGGGGTATCTCACCAATAAGTTTAAATACCTAATGGGAGGGAATGAAGATGAGGGAGCCAAGCTTCCCTCACTTTTGCCCAATGACAGGACAAGAAGCAATGGGTACAAAGTAAAAAAAAAAAATTCTATTTGAACACAAGATTCTTTTCTTACTGTGGAAGTGGTCAAACACTCAAAGAGTTAGTGCAGAGAAGTTGTGGAGTTTCCATCTTTGTAGATAATCGGCAGCTGCCTGGACACAGACCTGGGAAACCTGCTCTAACTCTGCTTGAGCAGAAGGATGCAGCAGATGATCTCAAGATTTTCCTTCCAATCAGAATGATTCTGTGATTTTAGAAATTGTTTTACATTAATTTATGCCTTAGCTTCAGCTTGCACTTAAAGTTCTGACAAGTTGTCTCAAGCAGTTTCTTTTTTAGCTATATGTCATTAGGAATGTGCTGCTTGTAAGCCATCTGATGCAATGCAAAAAATCTGAGGATATCTCTACATCTCAGGTTTTCTGAATGATACAGTTTAAAATTAACTACCACTTTCCATTGCTAGTCACATTCGCATCCCAGAAGAGATGGACAACTTTTCTCTGCCTACGGAAGAGAAAAACATTGTCTCTTTAAAGAGACTATGCTTTGCATGACTAAGATGACGGGAGAATCCTGGCCATTTGTGCAACTGTTTCACACAAACGATGCCAGCTTAGCTGATTTAAAATGCATTAAATGTGAAAAGTTGGAGAAACAAATACAGCATGAATATTAATTTAAT
This sequence comes from Petroica traversi, assembly GCA_025920805.1. Lineage (NCBI taxonomy): Eukaryota > Metazoa > Chordata > Aves > Passeriformes > Petroicidae > Petroica > Petroica traversi. The sequence goes on from JAHLSL010000019.1 coordinate 11,175,554, forward strand.
TCCTAATCATAATCAGGGGGAATCAAATCCAGTAACATAATTTTGGCAGAGTTCCATGACTTTCTCTTTTTTTAGATCTTCCTGTGAACTGAATGTGCCAATAATTAAAATCAAAAAAATCTGGCACCAGCACAGTGATTGAAAAGTGTCTCCTACCCCCAGACATTTAGCATATAGCAGCAGATCAGTGCAGCATCATTTTCAAGGGAAGTAATCTCTGTTTAACAGCCTGAGTTATAAATCTGAACAATATCTAGAATAATATGTATTTTTATATGCAGCATGCAAGTAATTTCTATTGGATATAACGACTTTTTATTTTCTCAGGCTGAAATAAATGAACTTATTCTGTACACAGTATCATGGTAAGGTTGCTTGTACCTCATCCAGCCTGGCTGAGAAGGCAGAGACCCTGCTTTGTGGGGTTGACAGTGATCTGGGGTATCAAACCATCCCTTAGCATAGTTACTGTTGTGTGATGACTGAAACAAGTCTTGCATATGTTTGAGCTAAGGCTTTAATACTTTGAAACTCACAAGTCTGGTCCCCAACTCTCTGCTCATCCGGCAAGCCCAAATGTGTTTTTCCAGAGCCTTTTTACTCTTGGCAGTTAACTCATCCAACAGGGGAGTCATTATGGGGCCCTGAAGTATTTCATCACCCTATAAAAGCTTTCAGTAAGAGATACAGGTGGCTCCTGTATGATTACTCTGCTTTAAAATATCTTCTGCGGTTGCTATTCATCCTGTTTAACTACATTTTTAAATAGTAGATTCTTTTTTTTTTCTTTTTTTCTGTGACAGGATTAGTTTTTGCTTATAAGTGTCCTGGCCTATCGGGGTCAGGAAGGGGGATCTGGCATCATTCAGCAGGTAGTGAACAATTGCATTGTGCATCACTTGCTTTTTTCCCTTTTTATTATCATTATTACTGCATTTTACTTTTTGTTTCAATTATTAAACTGTTCTTATCTCAACATTCATGTTTTACATTTATTCTCCTTCCCATTCCACCTGGGCAGGGTGGGGAAGAGCAGAGGGTTGACCTAACACCTATGTGGTGCTTGATTTCCAGCTAGGCTTAAAACCATGACAATAAGTTAATGTATATTGCAAAGACAGTTTAACAACATTTTATATCAGATAATTAAAATAACATGTTTTGAAAACATCAAAATATTCCCCAATGAAAAGAAACCTTGTTAAATCTTCCTTGTTTACATAATTTTCTTCATATTAATATGGCTCATCTTTATTTTGAGATGGAACATTTTTTAAACTTAAAAAAAAATCTACAGAATGGTTTTTCCTTCCCCTTCCCCTTTGGGAAACCTTTCAAAAATGTGACATTTTGAACAAGTGAATGGAAGACAACCGCACTGACACACCCACTATGATTGACCATGGGTTTTTTATTCCCTTTTTCCCCCTGCAACAGGTTATGATAGTATGTTTCCAAAATGTTAACAGATGTGTGAAGCAGCAATTTGAGAAAGAGGGTGTCAATGAACAACAGATTAGCACCTCTGCTTCTCAGACCTCCAAACACCTCCTCAGACTGGAAAAGTACCCAGAATGTGTTACTGAACCTTGTTTGAGTGACAGCATGAACACTACTTTTTTATTATTATTTCATGTTATACTAGAAATATTGCAAGAGGACTGTGACTCATCGTTTGTTACAGATGTTGATGCAGCTTTGCCTGTGCCTTTAGCTACCAATATTTCCTCCAGATGTCAAATTTTGCTGTGATAGGAAGCCAGCATGATTGTTTCAATACAGTCACAAATTCTCACAGACGTTAGCACCACAATGACACTGCGAAAGACTTAGTTGAGCTGTGGGATCTGGAACTGCCAGTGGGAAGAAACAAGCTGGTAAAAGCTACGACTGACTACAAATCTTACTGCAGACAGCTATACCCTGAGCACCTTCTCCCTCCACACATTTCCTCACATGCCTGCACTGCATGTCAAATGAGGCTCTGAGGTGATTAAACCAGCAATGCCCCAATGCACAAAGTAACTGATTCATAAGCAATTCCTGCAGTCCTGTGCCTCACCCTGGAAGAAACTGAGGTCCTTTAATTTGAAGCAGGTGATTTCACTCAGCTGCCCATAGTCATGTCTGTCTTTGTCCTGTATTGTCACAGTTAATTTGCATACCACTGACAAACATGAGTATTGCGAATTACTGATCCCTGTGTCCATTTATCCTGTCAGTGTGATCTGCTGTCATGTTTACCAAATTCTCTGGCTTTGTTTTATCAGTATTGCGAATTACTGATCCCTGTGTCCATTTATCCTGTCAGTGTGATCTGCTGTCATGTTTACCAAATTCTCTGGCTTTGTTTTATCACTTCAAAGTTCTTCAGCATCCTAATGGTTTTGGCTGGGAATAATTTACCTTCCCCAGGAGAGTGTGCCATTTTTCCTAGTCAATGCCACTCCCTTTTGGCTAGCACCATCTCAGTGCCACTCACTGATGCATGGACAGCAAGGTACCTTTGCTTACCATTTTCCCAGTTTCTTTTTTTAGACAGAATTTTGCCTATCACCACATATTTCATTTTTCCAACAGCTCCTAGTGATCTACACTACTAAAACTTCTCTAAAGCTCAGGCAATATTTTCAACTAATTTTCATCTGTCTAGTTTTGCCATAACAACTTTTTGACTTGGAAATACAGGGACGACATTTACCTCCAAATGAGTGATCTAGTGCTCTTTTAAGGAAAGGTTTGATTGAACCTTTATTTTCAATGGCAGTGAATCTTGGTGGTCAGTTTAAATATCTCCTTTTAAGAGGGGCATATTTTATTAAGCCAACTGCTCTGATGCATCCCCCAAGCTCCTCAGTGTATTAAATTTTTTACCAGTAAGCACTTGTATGTTCATTAAGGCACTTGTATGGTGCATTAAATCTGTTACCAGTGAGCACTTGTACGGCATTAAGTGTTCATCCTGTTGGCCAAGTGTCCTGGGGGACCTAAGTATGGCCCAAGCATTTCTTTCCCCATGACAAATGCCATGCCTAACAATTTTTCTTCAAATATTTTGTAGCTCAGAGACAAATCATCCACACGGCATCTCCAAGGAGATCAGCGTAAATCATCTGGTCCTGACAGGTAGAAATCCCTTACCTGGACAGATCTTGTTCTCTGGGTGGCAGAAAGGTCTTGGCTCTGTGCTGATTTTCCAGGTGTGTTTATCCTTTTCCTATGAAGGTGCTTCACAGCTCAGCAGCAGGTTGCACCTGCACATTTGTGGGGTTCCAGATGACCCAGACATTAGGAGAAGATGATCTTGAATGCAGGCTCAGATCTGGTTTTAGCAAAAGTCAGCTCTCACGGTGAAAAGATAAGCTTTTCATCAAAAATAGGGACTTCTTTTAGCATTTTTTTAATGCAACAGAACATGTATTTATTATTTTTAGTCACTTTGACATTATATTGAAACTGGCGTAATCAAAACTGGTTTAATTTAATAATTATCTTGTTTTATGATTTTTTGTGGGGTTTTGTCAATTAGTTTACACTTAAAAATGAAGTTTGCCTTTTATTGAATGCCTGATTTTCACACTTGTAGGGAGATGGTTTTCCAGGGTGTCTGTCTCAGCTCCTGCCAGTGTTGAAATTTTCTAGGGGTGTTAGAAGAATCAAATTATGAATGAGTCAGTCTCTGGGATAATTCAGCCTGCTCCCTTAACTCCAGTAAAGGACATAGTTTAATATTTGGCCCAGATAAATCTTTACTTCATACTTTAATTTTCTTTAAAATCCAGGTGATCTCAGATTTAGCATTAAACAGCATTGGATCTCAGAAAGCTTTTGTTTCTTCCAGGCTGGAGAAAGACAACTTGCAAAAAGGGCAAATAAAGGGAACATTACAGAACAGTGGAAACATGTTATAAATACATATTCTAGTGTTGGTTTTTCGCAAATAATGAATGCTATGTATATAATATTGATCCTTGTAGAAGCAGTGTTTGTGTAGAAATGTAGCCATTCTAGTTTTGCTTAATAGTTAAGAAATAACTAACATTGCTGTGTTAAATATCACTCACAAACCACCCCTCAAACAAGGCGATTTACTCCTATCAAGATATTCCTGGATAAGAGACTCCTCTGCCAAATTGACAAACAACTATGCAGACTTCTACTTGTATCAAGATATTTCTGGATAAGAGACTCCTCTGCCGTGGATTGATAAAGGACTAACTGAATTCTTTAAAAGAACTTCATTTGAATTATACAACAAGTTGTAAAAGTAAAAAAAGTATTTAAAGAAAGTCTCTCTCTAGGAGAAGTGTGCTCTGGCTCTGTGCCAGTACACCCGGCGTCCTGGGACGCCGTAATTCCTTTGCTTTGTCTTTGTCTTTTCTTGTTGATTTTTTATTAAAAACCTTTTAACTTTAACAGAAAAGGACCTAACTTTTAACAAAACAGGAGCACATATGGCCATATAATGGGGAGGAAATCTGGGTTTTCATAACGATTGACCTGGACACCTAGATTCATGTAAGAATATTTTAAGTGAAGTATTAGCACATAAAGTTTTTGACATATTGAAGAAAGGATTTTAGAGAGAAAAAAAATCCCTCTTTGATCTCAGTTCAGCTGAGAAATTCTTATTTACATCAGCTGATTTTCTTGACCTTATTACAAATATCATTAACTATTAATTTAAAGGATGTTTTCAAAAAAGACAGAACATATGTTAAAAAGTACACAGTTAACGTTAAAGAAACCCCATGAAATTTCTTTCAACCTCTCCTGAAATGTGCCATTTTGTTACTGCAAACAGTAGAAAGCCTAGAGACAAACCATTAAAAGATCCAGCCAGCTCCTCACTGCCATATAATCCTTCATGCCTCATTAACCTCAATATCATTTACATAAACTGCTGAACCTTAACACTGCCTCTAATAAAATTTGAAAAAATACATGTAAAGGTCAAGATAACAAATTACAAAACTATAAATTCAATTTCTTATTCAAAGGATACTTTGCCAATCATCTCATGGTAATTCACTTGCTATGGGAGAAGAAAACTATGACATGAATGAAATTTCCCTGTCCCTTAATTGTTCACTTACAGATTTTCATGCACTTCGTTTTGTATCAGAGAAATGTTCTGGGTAAGCTGCCATATATTTTCTAGGTGTTGTGCAGCCTCCTTTACAACTTAACTCCACTGTTAGGTACTAGCTGATGGAAGATGCTTCTTCCTTGGTAAGAAGTGAAAGGAGGTATTTTATGAGTTGCTAGTTTTGGAACAGCACCCAGTTAGTGATACTCAAGCCAAAGTTCACCTGGTGGAAATATATTAATCTAAATATTTTTTTTCAGTAACAGCTAAAAATAAAATCTTCCAGATTTTTTTACTGTATTGTCATCTGCACAGGATATGGGGGAAAATAAAGCAACAAGATTTCTTGGTAGATAATTTACCTCTCTATATGGTTCTTACTGCATTGATTTTGAAATCCAAATCCTGTCATACGCAAATGTGAAAGTAAATGTTAAGTTATCTTTAGAACTTTTCTAGAACATTCTAGGACCAGAAAAGAAAAGTGAACCTTTGTCAGGCTGCAGATTTTGCAAATATCAGAAGTTAAATTTTCACTAAGGTAATGACCTACTGTTTAGCCCATATGGTTGTTGCTTAAAAATGTTGGAAAATAGGATTGCATAAAGAAATTTTAGACACCAGAGCCTAGTCAGGCTGTTTATTTGAACTGATATTTTGAGACAGTTTCTTAGGGACCAGCCTCCTGTTGTTTCCTGTTTGCATGCAGTATGACTCAGTCCTCATGCCAACTTGAAGCTTTTCTACTTAATTTGAGAAGTTCAGTATTAAGACTGCTCTTTTGAAAAAGGCTGCATGTACCATATATTCAACAATGCTTTCTTTATGTTTGAGTTAGCACAAAACAAACCAGTACCCAACCAGTTGTTGCTGGATATTGTCGAGGCATCCCTCTGTCCCCATCCAAAAGAGATACTTCCCACTGCACTAACAGGACCTGGGAGGTTTGGCTGGGAGGAGGGTACCGAGTCTGAAAAGCCATGCCCTTATCTACCAGGAAAAGTGGCCAATATTCTACTAAGTACACAGACCTGTCCGACTTCCAAAAAACACCTGACTTCCTCTAACCATCTCCAGCTGGACACTAAAGGCACAGCAGACACTGTCATTCCTGCGAGGGAGCCAGGGTACAGCTCAGAACCTTGCAAAAATCCCATATCCTACAGTGCAGAGACTGCCTGTCTTCACAGCTTTACCCAGAAGTTCCCAAGCCTTACACAAACCCTTTTTCAGTATTCAGGGCTTCTGTTCCACATGAAATGTTGATGGTAACAAAATGAGGAACCACACTCTCATAGCTGCCTATAAGAGTACTCACCAAGGCCTCAGAACACCTTGTTTTTACAGTGATGTACTTGTCTTCTCTACTACTTTCAAGCTGCCAGGAGTGGCTGAAAGTAGCCAAAGGGGTGGAAACATCAGGAGAGAGACAGACTGACAGAGATACACAGGAATTGCTTTTTTACAGCAAGTATCTGTCTATAGGAGACAATTTATAAAATTGTTGAAGGAAAAACAGAGCAAGGTAAGGTGAAGTGGGCTAAGGCAGCATAAAATCCCTAACTGGCTCTTTGCCTGTTTTGAAGGAAAAAATGTCAGATTGTGGTAATATGTGATCTATTGAAAAATACTATTAAAGTATTTTACATAAAATTGAGTGTTCATTCACTTTATGGTGAGATAATTTTTTTTAATTGAAGAGGGATTTAACTTTGTAAAATAAATAAAATTAAAGATTTCTCACAGTGAATTTTTTTTTTGTGCCCAAATTGTGATCATCCTTACTCTTAATCCTGTGTGGTAAAATTACAGGTTTCATTGGGAAAATGTTTAGAACAGAATTTGATATATTCCAGATATATCAAAATGGACACTTTAAAAAATACAAGAAAGGTACTGCATATCACTATTCTGTTCCCTGGTGGGACACTGTTTTATTCTGGAACTAAAGATCTGCTAAACTGCCTTTACTGATGATAAAATTAGAGATAGTGTCCTCACAAGCCTCAGTTTTCAGTCAATTTTAAAAAAATCAATTTTAAATGGTTTCCCTTTTTGCTTTGTTCTATTTACCTAACACTTTTCTGCAGTGGAACATGATACAGTCAATTATATGTGGAAATATAAATAATTCTATTCAAACTTCACTAAGGTTTTTATTATTAAACAAATTCCATATAGTTGGCATCAACAGAAGCATTGTTATCCTGTATTTTATTCATCTATTCTAATAGTTGCCCTCACAGAGATCCTCTCTGTTTCTGATCAACATTTTACCTTGTCTTAGTGTCCATCACAATTTACTCTTCTACTCTGTATGAAAGGAAGTGGGTATTTTTGTTTGGTTGGTTTTTTTGGGTTTTGGCTTTTGTATGGAGAAGCTAACTTCATCAGAGCATCAGGAATGTATCAAGACCAAGACATTTAAAAAATTATTTTTGTCCTAATATATGCCAGTACAATTTTTACAATGCTGTCTTTGGTTTTTAGCTGGAGGAAAATGCTTCCATGTGTTTCTCCTGGACAAAACTGGAAGTTGAGTCGGTTAAAACTTCAAAAGCTTAGGATTCTTTTGTCTTCTTATCTGCTCTGTCCTGCAAATAAATTCCTCTCTTCCTTCTCCCTGCCAGCGCTCTGAGCCCTGCCATTGTCACCTTGTCACCTTCTCTGACAACCAGAGCTTGGAAGTGTTTTGCTGTTGCTGAGTTATTTAGTGAGGTAGAGGGAATTGCAGATACAAGGAAGGCTATGTTTTATGGTTCTTTTTAAATTTACTTCCATACAATGAGGTGGATGTTTCTTCAAATTAAACATAGGCCTTATGAGGACTCAAAAGTAAAAGCATAAAAATGAGCAATCTAGTTGTAAGTAAATAAAATTCAAAGGAGTACACCCACATTTAATTCAGACCACTCATATTTTAAACTTTTTTTCATATACCTCAGACATGTGAGTAATTAAGTGTATCTCAACATTTTAACATGTTGCTTTATAAGCTCTTTTCCAGAAGCAAAGCTATCTCGCCAGTGCACTTCCTTAATAGTTCAGATCTTGGAAAGGCAAACATGGCAATGATGAGATTTTCTCTTACTAGAACTTGTTGGACTGCTGTCTGCTGCATGTGTGGCCTAAATAGCTGAGCAGTGTTTTCTGTCCATTTTGTGCTTGCAGATAACATACACCCTAGTGAGCAGGCAAGTTCAAAAATACAAAGAACATTGTCTTATTGTTGCACTGTTAATTTCATTCTTGATTAGAGTCTTGCAAAGGCTGTAAATCAGCACTAGAGACAATCAGAGCTTTCTTCCATTGCAGTCATTTCACAGAGGTTTTAACTCTTCTTTAGTCTCCATGGTATGCAGAGATAAAGATTTTTTGTTTTCGTTTTCTGTATGAGAACATAATGTTCCCTCTGTGTCTATCAGCTGTTGTGATAACCAGGGATTAATTAAAGAGTCACTTGTTGCTTTTTCTTATATGCCAAATAGCTTTAATCCCTGAAGTTCCAAAGTAATAAAGACAGCAATATCATCCTGCACACATGGGACAAGAAGAACAGTCCACCTTTGTTCTCATGTCATGTTAAACCACAGAAAATAATAAAATCATAACTTAGAAACTTCCCTGGTGAGCAGTAGTGTGTATAGAGATATACTGAAGATTCTCATTCTCCATGGCTTCTCCACAGCACTCTCTGGCTATGGAGGGCAAATGCTTTACTGCAGAGAGTGGCACAGACCCAGCAGAAAATCTGGCCTCGGCAGCAAAACAAAGATCACTGATCAGCAATTCCAAATAGCTTGTCTTGGAAAGAAGTCATGCATATTTCAGAAAGAATGCAAGACTAAAATTTAAAATAAAAAAAAGAGTAAAACCTCAAACCAAATTAAAAACATCAACAATAAAGCCTAGGAAACACACAAAGCAAACAAATAAAGCAACCAAAAAACCCCCAACCTGACCTGCTGAAAATTGTTAAAGACATAGATTTATGAACCTTGGATGAACAAGTGGCAGACTGGAAGTCTGATATTTTCATTTCCACTTATCCAGTGTGTATACTATTTTCCTCATCCTGCTACATGGAAATACCACCAGAAGAGGCAGGACACCTCAGGGCATAACTGAGCTGTCTCAAGAGTTATTCCAACCTAGGTTCAGAAGCACACATTGGGTGTGGCTTGGCTGTGGCTCCCTGTCCTCTCTCAGCCATGGGAATAAGAGCCCAACCAACAAGTTATCAAGAAGCTTTGGCACCCCATTTCCTTGGTCTAGATACCTGTGTGGCTGCATCTCCTTGCAGCACCTCAAAATACTGTATTCTGCCTGTATTCTGTTTCAGATGTATACTGAGACTTCAAGACCCAGAATTTCTTAACTTGTGGTCTGGAGACTACCAGAAAAACTGTGATGATTCAACAAATGCAAGACACTGACCAGAGCAAAGAGGAAAAGTTAAAATTCTGCAAAGATCCTCTTTCTAATGGTTTAATTCACAAGACCCTGGAGAATCCTGTGCTTGCAGAGCTGACCTCCTTCAGGTGTGATGACACAGCATTGCAGAGTGCTGTGTAGGCAAATCTTAAGTACCAAAATGGAAATAACAGAAGGAGGAAGCAAGCTAAATAAAGGGGGATAATTTGGTGTCTGAGGTAGCATTATGCCAAGAAGTCATAAGATTTTTCCGGTTACATAATCAGTAGCAAGTCATGTTACTTAGGTTAATGGCTTTGAAAATAGTTCTGCTAATCGAGCCTTCAAAACTTCACTAGAGGAGTTTTAGATGAAGATAGTTTGTACAAAATACTTCCCACTATCCCCGCTCTTTCCAACTCAGGAAGAAACCCTTCAGCCATGACTAGAAGTGGTGTGAACTGGATTGATTTCCTGCACTACCCACTGTTCATTGTTTAAAATATTTAATACAGGGATATTTAAAATATCCCTCTCTAGACATAGAAAGGAACTCATTTTAAAGAAAAAGAAGAACATTGTGAAATCTTCTAATCTTCCCATCTAATACAAAGCCTTGCTTTAAACAGAATCATAGAAAGGGCACATGTCTTTCGGCAAATAAATTTGTCCTAAATGCATTAGACACAAAATGTCCTAAGCCAAATTCTCTGTACATATAAATGGCCATCCTAATTGATTGGAGAGTGGAAGTTTGGCTTTCCCTAAAATTAAATCAGTTACAAAGAAATTGTACCAAGCATCAGCTTACGTAAACCAAACCAAGGACAAAATGTGGGGAGGTCTTCTCAGTCATCAATCTGTATTTATAAATTCCAGTGAAACAAAAAACCAAAAAAAAACAACTTGAAGATTCTCAGAAATTTTTTTTTAAATTTCTCTAAAGTAATTTCTGTTTACCAGAGGATGCAGCAGCATTCAGAAAAAGGAATTCATCTCCTTCCGTTTTAGTAGTGATGCTCCGTTTTCCAGTGCACTGGTGCTGTCATCCAGTCTTTTGGTAAAGTGAGGGGTGTTGATGAGTTTGCTGGCCTAGGATTTATGTTTGTCTTCTCAGCAGGTAATGTATGAGACAGTCACTTCTAGATGGACCTGACCAATACTTCCTATAGAAACATTTGTATTAATGACTTCTGAGCTCTTTCATCATACTGCATACCCAAAAGGAGACCTGGCAGGACAGAACATTTAGATTAAATGATGTCAGTTTGAAGAGTCAGACCAAGAGGGTTGAAACCACTGCTGCCTAAACTATTACTCTTGCAGAATGATAATATCTTATTTTTAGAACATTGAAGCGTGTCTCGCCCTGGAGCTCAAGCAGCACTTTAATAGTTATTAATGGCAGCTGTCAGGTATGCATCTATTGACTAAGAATGAGTCACACTGGCCCTACTAGAAGCCCCAGTTAGCTGGAAATCTGTGGCTTTTTTTTCTTCTTCTTTTCTTTTTTCTTTTCTTTTTTCTTTTCTTTCTTTTTTCTTTTCTTTTCTTTTCTTTTCTTTTCTTTTCTTTTCTTTTCTT
>JAHLSL010000019.1:11186649-11286798 GCA_025920805.1 Petroica traversi
TTCTTTTCTTTTCTTTTCTTTTCTTTTCTTTTCTTTTCTTTTCTTTTTTTCTTATTTTTATTTTAGCAGCTCGTTCTTCTTTAGGCAGCATGATAGTTAAATATCAGTGTTTATCTGCAGTAGCCATTAGGACAAACTAATGAACTTGTTTTGGAGATGCAAGCAGGTCATCACCTGCTTTGTCAGTAAATAATACTGTTAAGGGAGCAATTTCCATCACTGTAGGTACTCGCAGGTTAATTTAGAAACTACCAGCTTTTAATTAGTAGTGCTGCCAGCATACTGTGTGGCAAAATCTTATGGAAAACCTTTCAATTTGTTAGAAAGCTAGAGACATAAATTAAAAATACTCTTCTCCTCCAATAAAGAAGAGTGTTTTGAAGGTGTCCATCACCAATATGATTGACATTAATGGTTAAAAGGTAATAACTTAAAATTCTATTTTACTATTTCTCCCCTAATTAAATGACTTTCAGACATATTTCATTTTTACCAGGCTGCAATACTTGCATAAATTTGACAAATCAGCTGCTGCAGCTGTCTTACATTAATTACTATAGGCATTTAATACATGCTTTCCCAGACAAATAAGACAAATACAGATAGTATAAATCTGCAACAACAGTGCCTATGAGCCCTCATGATCAAGCAAAATCTGCTGTTAAGTTTTTTGGCAGGAAAGGTCTGCAAGGGCATGAAAACTGCACAGAAAATCCAGCCTTAACTGCCTGCCTGTTGAACAAAGAGACAGATACAGTTCAGATCTGCATCCTTTATCTCAAAATGTAATTAAAAATCCTGGCCCTTGCCTAAAAGATGTGTCAGAGAGAAACGGCTCTGAAGAGATAATGACACTGACAGAGCCAAGAGGAGAGGTCTCAGGAGACCAAGCTGAAGCTCAGAGGGAGTGGCCTTTTGTGACTGAAGGTGCTCCTACCCACGCAGGATTTCTCTAATATTGCTGTTTTCAGGTCACCATTTAGGCTATATATTTGCAAATGCCTTTGCAGTAATAAAATGGCACTTTAATGAGGGAAAAAGATGAAGAGTGGGGGAGATGACAGTAGAGGAAAAGGGAGAGGCAACAGAGAGAGAAATAAATAAATGAGCAAGTATTAAATCCCTTTGTTCAGTATTGTACTGACCTTAGCACTAATTCTCTACAAAGATGATCTGATAGAAGGTAAATTCCCAAATATGTTAGCAGAGATAAAAATCTGCCATAAGCAATGTCCAGTAAAGTGTAAACAAAGTGCACAGGCCTCTGGACGTGAGGTTATGCTCTTCTCTCTCCTGGGGAACCAGGTGATGACCTTCTCAACTTTGAGTGAGGAGCTCTTCTGAATGACCTGACTGGCTTCTGCACCTGGCCTGTCCTCACCCCTGCACTGGCACTGCTTGCTATTGAGACAGCTTCTTCTTTGAATGTGGTTTAAAGCACAGAAATCTCCTTCCAGTCTCTGCTTCTGCCTTTTAATCCAGAAGTTCCAGATGAGATTCACTTTTCCCACCTGAGACCTTTGGAAAGAATAGTCAATTATATTACAGCTCTCCTGCTTGCCAGCTATGTTTCAGTCTACATGCATGTCCCACTCTGTTTGAGCTAGCCAGCTGTTTTACCTCTCTGGAAGTTTGTTTGTGCTCCACACCCAGAAATAAGGCTGCTGTATGCACTTCTACCCTCTGCCCCCTTTTTCTTCAGCATTATGACAGTTAATATGAAAACTAGTGCTTCTACCTTGGAGCAGTCTTTGATGAATCACTAGTAATAACCCAACATTTAATCCTAAAAATTGGGCTACCTGTCAAGTTTGTCTGCAAAGCAATTTCTTTAATTTCCACTGATAGTCCTCTTCTAACAGGGTCATCTCCCCCAGATCAATATCAGCTTAAATGTGATTTAGCTTTGTGATCTCCAGGGGCATTAGTTTGTCCACTTGCTGTGCTCAGGATATTCCATCTTTTTCTAATGCTTTGCTGGACACAAAGCATCAAGACGATGTCCAAGGTAGGTGTTATTACTGGCTTGCCTCCCAAGCTACATGCTGGATGGCAGCTGGGGAACATCGGCACACAGGCAATCCTAGCTTCAATAACTTGTCTTTCCAATGACTCCATGGTGTGCCATTCTTATATTTTGCCAAAAAAGTCCCTTGTCCTTGGTACATTGCTAGGTCATGCATTCTTCCTGCCATGCTGTGATTCAATTATCTTCTTCCAGGAATTAATGTTTACAAAATTTCCCCTTTAAGTAAAGACATGTCTGAAATGCTTTGGTAAATGAGACTGTAAAACACTTTCCTTACCTCTTCATTGTGTGGGATGGTCTTCTGGTCTGTCACAAAGCTCTGTACAGAGCATCTGCTTATAAACCCAAGAGGAAATGCTTTTTTTCCTAATGTAAATACCATTTTTTCAATGTAGGAGACTTTCTCCACAGCAGGTGTTACAGTCTTTGGAGTTTTAATTGAGATAAATAGGATATATATTTTGTTCTTAGGTTTATGAAGGCTTAAATGGGTTTTTATGCATTTCATTATTCTTTCAGGTTCTTTTGTTCTGTTTGTGACTTATGGACAGGTAACTGCTCCTGCTATTGGTTTTTTGGACCATTTATTTGTTTATTTTTGTAATAGTCTCCAACTTGGGCACACAGGTCTTATCCTCTTATTAAGAATATACCTGAGACACCTTGTGGCAGTTTCAAAGAGCAGGGTTGCAAGATTTCCTAGACAATGGTAATTAAGCACTTATTCCTTATCTGAATTATTAATTCTTGATTTCTTACTTCCATATAGTGAATAAAAAAAAAATTCTAAAAAATCCTGATATCAAATCTCAAGAAAGGTCAGCAATCTTGTTAAAATTCAAGAAAGAAGATGCATATTTCAGACAATGCTTTTTGATAAGTAAACATGGAGAGAGTGAAAGAATATGCTTCATTACAAGAGAGTTGAGATTTCAAACAATCTTGAAACTTTAAGAGATAAGAACAACTTTAGCTTCAAAACTGAAATAAGGTAACAGTATCTTCCCATAATATTTGATTTTCCAGATCCTTTCCATGACGATATTTGATTTTCCAGATCCTCTCTTCATTCCAGAGTTGAACCTTTGTAGTGCTTTAATGGGGGAAGAATTGTGTTAGACTATCCTGAGATCCAAATGTGTACTTTAAAAACATTTGGGAAATGCTTATGAAACTTGAAACCCTTTTGTCTTGTGAGTTTTCAAAGTTATTAGAGTGCCAAGTAAATTCTGATGACCCTGGCTGGGAGCTTTTGCCTCCTTCCTTTAGGGCTGAGCATCTCCAGGTGAGTATCCCTGAAATGGACAGAGTTAAGGTAAAGCCTCAACTTACAGTGACTGCAGCACTAAAAATGTGGGTCTCTTGTTCTGGTAATTTCTGAGTGAAGAACCCAGACTAAAAAATTTTACTGTTAAAAGCTTCCTTTTCAACCCTTTTGTTGTTATTTTGTGGACTGTTTTGGCCTCAGCACAGTGAAATCGCATAAAAAATGTTTCAATCAGTTCTTTTCAGGAGCATTATGATGTAGTCTTTAATTACAAATGTTCTTTTTTCCCCTGTAGTCCCAGCACATCTTGAAATTACTGTTATTTTTGTCATATTTTCACTGTTAGAATGTTTTCCAGGCTGAAAAGCATCTTTTTAAAGAAAAACAAAATAAATAAGAAGAAATGGCTGCTCTTTGTTTAATGCATTTTACATAATAATGGTTGGTATCTTTCAAAACAAAAATGAAATACTGGCATTTTTCACACACAGAATTAGAGGAAAGTTGCAGGGTAACCTGGTGTATAGGCTCAAATTTGTACAATCAAATAAAATTTACCTTTTTCTATTTACAGGCAGAGGAGCACATTAAATTAAAAAAAAAAAAAAAGACTATTTTAAATGTTTCTAGCAGAAACTCCATTAATCTGAAAGCCATTGGATTTTTACTTTTTTGTATTTCTGTTGTGATTTTATATATATCAGTAGCTATGCTTTGAGTAGGATAGGAAGAATTAGCCCACTTCATATTGTGCACATAAACATGCATATGTGAACATATGTAGAATTCTGATATAATTAGGATATTATTAAACTATGTGCTCACATACACTTATTCTTATACGCTTATAAGATATATGTATATTTAGAATATGACCTGTATACACAGAGGTATGTTTATGCAATTATGCTTCCAACCAAGATGTAAAACCCAAAAGCCATATTTTTCTTTAATGAAGGTGAAAAAGACAATAAGCAAGATGTAACTATTAATATCATTAAAGACACACATACCCTTCCCTACAAAGCCTCACTGCTGAACAGGAATTTCAAAACATAATTTCAATATTAAACAGATTTTGGTATGATGATGATGAGAGGAATGGAGCATCTCTTCTAGGGAGACACAATGAGAGACCTGGGGTAGTACAGCCTAGAGAAGGCTCTAGGCAGACCTTCCAGCACCTTCCAGCATCTAAAGGGGCCTGAAAGAGAGCTGGAGAGGGACTTTTTCCAAGGGCGTGTAGTGGGAGGACAAGGGGAAATAACTAAGCTGAAAGAGAGTAGGTTTAGGTTGGATAGTAGGAAGAAATTTTTTACTGTGAGGATGGCGAGGCAATGAACAGATTGCCTAAAGAACCTGTGGATTCCTCATCCTTGAAAGTGTTCAAGCCCAGGTTGGACAAGGTTTTGAGCAACCTAGTCTAGTGGAAGGTGTCCCTGCCTATGGCAGGGTGGTTGAAAGGAAATGATCTTTAGCGTCCCTTCCAAGCCAACCCATTCTGTGATTCTGTGAAAGTGTGTGCATTGACAGCAATCTTTTGGCAGTGTTAAACATGGCTTCACACTGACAATTCCATCTGAGTTTATCAGGCGTGCTCTCAGATCCATGCCTTCAGTGCCATGTCAGTTCCAGGGCAAGGAGGATCCAGACAGGGAGATCCCATTCTGGATCAGATGATTGAACAAACTCCAGGGACTTGCTGGAGCTTCAGACACAGAGGGTTGGGTTCATCTGTCTGAAAAGGTTCAGCAACGGGACACAAGGATTTTAAAAGTAGTTAGCCACTTGGGAAAGAGACAACGGAGTTGGGGTAGTAAAGCTGGCCAAAGAAACAGGGGGACTTTATATATAACGCTCTTACTTTATTTTCCTGACAACTCTGGCTACTCACCCTGGGTTTGAGGGACTGCTGACAGCACAGCCCCCATCATGCCAGGCACCAGTGCTGTATTCACCTTCCTCTTCCTGCTTCCATGCCAGTCCATATGGAAAACTTTTGTGTTCCTGGGCTTTTCTATAACAGCTGGGTGGAAAATTCTCTGCTCCTCATCATGCCAAGTAATTGATAGTCAGGTCATCATATCCATGATACAAGAAGTTTTTCTATGTAGATATTACATATGGGGTCAAGATCTTCTAGAAAAAAAGTGGCACCATTTCTACAGCATAGAATACAAAATGTCCAAAGAACTAGGCTATTGTGGGAGGCTGGATCTATTGGTAGTAAAACAAAGTGAGAGGGTAGCCTTGCAAATTCAGTAGACAAGATAGCTCTTATCACAACCAAGGAAAAGATGGCCAATGAGACCTTGTGAGGTGAATTAAGATAGAAATAGGATCCAGATTCTAACTGCCCCAGTGTTTGATTACCCTTTGCAGCCACCGTATATTTTTGCATTTATAATGGAAAGGAAAGGGATGAAACTGAGAAAAAAAGGATTCCAGAATAAATAAAACAGCAAGAAGACACTTTAAAAGACCCTGAGGAAAGTATACCTATTCTCTCCTTCTTTGCTCTTTTTTAACAGAAAAGAACAATTTCATGAATGTCTTCATGCTGATCTTCCCTGCAAATTCTTATGTTGTTTTGCATGTTCTGAGAGTCATGCACTTTCACTCTGGGACCAGTGATCCCTTTGAACTCACTTGAAATAAGAGATGACAAATGGAGAAACAGATTTTAATCTTGGCATCTTGGCAGTAGATGGTGATGAGTATTCAAAAATGAAAGATGAACTGTGAAAATGAAAATTGTGTTTTCTTTTGTGTGGAGCTCCTTGGTCCCAAATTATTCATATTCTGAGGCTGATTCATCATCTTCCTCCTTTTGTTTAATTTTCTTCTGACTGTCTGAATCCAGTGGGAAAGAGAAAAAAACCTTTAAAACTTTTCATCCTTGATTAATTTTAACTTGAACAGGATAGAAAGAATGAGACAGTTTTCCCAGGTGCCCTCATTTTGCATTCTTTCCCTGAGAGCAAAGACACACTGATAACAGCTGGGCAAATTTTTTAGAATGAAAAAGGCAGGTATTGTGTGTGAGATGTTGATCTCTGGTGAGAGTGGTCATCAGTGCCATGGAATCACTCTCTTGAAAGCTCTTGATCCTACTGAAAGTTTTGCTTATATAAATGCATCCTTGAAAATACTGCAAAAAGTGTTGTGTCCCAAATGTTTTTTTAGGAAGAAAAGATAAATCTCCACAAAATCAACCCTACAGTACCCTCCACATGCTCCCCAACTGTAGTTTCCACTCTCCTTGTACTAACCATTTCTACCATGATTTTGTCAACACATTTACTTCAGGAATTCTAAAATCTGGGTCATTTGAAGTGTGACTTATTGCCTTCTTATCAGCCATAGAGAAGAAAAAAAGCGGTCACATCCATCTTCATAAACTTTTTTTCCATCTCCTTCATTCTAAAGGTCTGGTTAAAAACTTTCCCAATTAAACCATGCCTTCTATGGTTTACCTCTGCTTATTAGAAAAACAGCATCTCTGTAGAACATCTTCCCCGCATTTTTGAAAAGTCAGTCATTATCTTACTTTTATATTTATGTGTGTTTACAAATGTATCCTGTGCACCCTGTTCTCTAAATATCTTTTCCTGTTTATCTCTAAGTGCTCTCTATAGAGCATTTTGGATTTATTCTGCAGAAAGGTTGCTATCTTTCTTGTCAGAAAAAAGGTATTTTCTGACTTTATCACAAGTATCTGAAGTACATTATACCACTGGTAGATATTGTTATTCATCTTTTGGGACAAAACAGGGTTGTGGAAAGGAATACACAGAGAAGCAATGCAAGTAAAACTATTAATTCCCAAAGTTTTATAACCAGTTTGATCTATATAGTTTCAGTTTTTCTCACTTGCAAATTTACTTAGACCTTTGAAGTACTCTAAATCTCTATCCATATTATCCCTTTTGCTTATTAGTAACAAAATTCAAGGTCATTTAAAACAAAAGAAGAACAATGAAACATCTGGCTAAGTGTCCCCCATTTCCTCTTCAAGGCTTTTATTGTCCCTAGCATGGTTCATCCATCTCCTCTGCTCTGTAATGTGGCACCTAGTGAACAGCAGCACTTTCCCCACAATGGGAGAAATACAAATTGTGTCTGTTTTTTTCAGAAGTCCATGGGACTTTTAACACTTACCATGTCTGACAGCCAAGAACCTGCTTTGCGAGTGGCTGTGCCCAGCTTGCTCTGCTACTCTCCATTATCATGCAATGACCTGCATGAGAGTTTCATACCAGGCAGAAAGAAACTTGAGCAAGAATTGTCTCTACATCACATCCCACAGGTGGCTTTCTGCTGACCCTATGCACTGACATGATGGTAGAAGAAACAGTCCAACACCTTGGGTGTTAGGGAGCAGGTGAGTACAATCATGGAAAAGGCAAAGGAGCTTAAAGGAAGTATCTAAAAGTTTTACCTCTTAGAGGCAGCTAATTTTCCAACATTTCCTTCAACATTCCCAGAAAGAAATAACTACTTTTAAAGTACTATTTTTATGAAAGTAAACTGGGTGCCTGTAAGACAGATCACCTTCTTGAGTTCCCTGTGTCTTCTTATTGACCATAAGGCAATTGACTTGGGCTTAAATGGCCAGTCTGTCAATTTATAAGTGAAGGAAGATCACCAAAGCTCATACAGCCTGGAGGCTTATCTGTAATAAAAGGAGGGATTCAAGGTTTTGCCCTAAATTCTGGCAGGATTTGTGTTTTAGGAGTTTTGTAAAAGCAAACATAATTAAACTATTGCATGTGGCCTGCCTGTACATAAGTGGGGCTATAGAATTTCTACAGGGTAACATGATTCATGCACTCAGTGTTTTATATAGCTCAACATAGTCCATGGTTAATTTAATGAATAACATACATAGTATCAAATTTAAAATGTTTAAAATTTTGTAAGTTGTGGCTTGTGGTATCATGTAATGCTTAAATTTGTGACAAATCCAAGGAAATAGTTATTAGAAAAGGCAAAGAGAAAACAAGTGGGACAAACCTAAGCCAGTGTTCTCTCAGATAGCATGTTTAGATTTTGTTAGGCATGTTCTTACCTGCAGTATATCAGTGGTTGAGAGATAGGGAGAAAATTTACAGAGATTGTACAGAAAACTGAAAAAATTTACATATCTTTTTTTTGGCTACCTAACTACATTTTTTTTCTTCATCTTCTCCCTTGGCAAATTTAGACTGTTCTGTTGTGAGGATATCCAACATGCTAACCTTGATCCTCCCAAGTCTCTGCCTTTCATCAAGTTTATCAAATTGTTCTGCCTGTTGTTCCAGCCACTGCATGTTTCAGTGCACGAAGTTCCCTATTAGTACATGTATGGGAGAGAATACAAGAGACAAACATCTCAAGAACATTTCTGCACAGCTAAATGAAAACAATCACTCTACTGTGTGAAGATGGACTGAATGTTTCTGTTACTAAGATTTTGTATGCTCTGCTGGGTATGAGAAATGCTTAAAAGTGCCCACCTTCAAACAGAGAACTATTGCCTGCTGATCTATGCGCTGCAGGTCACCAGGACTTTTCACTGGAAAGTTTGGAAGGGAAAAACTGATTTTCTTCTCATTAACCATCACATCCGAATGTTCTAGCCATATGAAAAGCATCTCAATTAAGTCAACAGCTTTTCTTGAGATTTTGGATGCATAGTCAAGCAGATTGTAAAACTGATTTGACAAGTGGCACTACTAACATCAGTTTATTTTTTTTCTTCACTAGAACAAAATTCATGGGAAATTTTATGCATAACCTGTTCAAATCCAGTGGGAAAATAAATTCTCTCCGTGGCTTCATATTTGTAAGTCTAACTCACCACTGCATACTTCAATTTTACATTTCAAAAATCATCCATTTTTTTTATATGCATTATTTTGGGGTAATGCATCAGAGTCTATAGATTTCAATAATTATTCACTTAATACCTGCTACAGCTCCAAAACCCATCCTGGTATCTTTTTCTGCTGTCTTCCAAAACTGCCTTTAAAATCAGTGCCAACTTGTCTACAAATTCTGTGCTCTCAAAACATTTTGTGTGGCTTTTTTTGGTAAGTCTAATTTTAAGTCTTATGGTCTTTGATGGATGTACAAATTCATTTAATCAGTCCTGCAATATAGGCATCTGAGTCATATGCTTTCTACCAGCCTATGCTTGGTTAAACACCAGATGGATGAAACAGCTGTATAAATCTTTAATCTATGTGACAGCCTTTCTTTCATTTATTTTTTGACTTATGTGGTTAGTTTCACTTGTGTGTTGTTCCAATTAGAGAGTTAACCAATCTCTGTCATTCAGTTCTATTTAACACACTTTGTCTTTAGCTTAGTAAATTTTACTTTTACATTGATTTTTCAATTTATACATTAAATATTTAGCCTGTGTTTGAAGTAATATTGATGTCATTGATATTTCTGTTCATTATCTGTTAATCTATCAATGTTACTGATAAAATTAAAATCACACATTATCATGACAGTTTGTAGTTGCAGTCTCTCTCTTTGGAACAGTACTTTCTTGTAAGAAAATCCTCTCCCTCAAAACTATGAATTTTCTAATCAATTGCTTCTTTTTCACACCATTCTGGTTTGCAGTTGCACCATTCCTTCAATCTCATTATTTTGACAAAATAATATAAATCTAAACTGAGAGACAGTGGCAGAACTGTCTGTTGAAGAGTACATAGTTTTTAAGGGCTAAGCTTACCTTTATTTCTAGGTTTCTGCCATTTATGAATATAAATTTTGAAACACATTTGAGCTCTCTCTAGAAGAAGCAGGACTTTAAATAATACTTTGTTACCCTGATTGAAGGAGATGATTGTAAGAAAGCATGCAGGGTACTAAACACTGAGGAGCATTCCAAAACAGATTTAAAGAAACACATAGTGCATTTTGTCTTTGCGGTCCAAAGACTGGAAAATGGGAAATTTTGTGCAAAGGCAGAGAACTGCACAAAATTAAAATGCATTAAGCAGAGAACTGCTTAATGCATTTGAATATTGAGAAGACATAGGAATTGGGTGTAAGGTCCTTCAACCATACAGATTAAATAGACAATAGGGAAAATACCCTATAAGAATGAATTTGGGGGCTTTTTTAAGGACAAAAGCATGTTCAGATGGTTGGTCTGGTTAGAGTAGAATCAAGACTAATTTGTTTATTACCCCCAGCAAAGAATGTCTTGTCTGGGATTAGAGTAACACTGTAATAATTTTTCTACTTAAGCCAAAAAGGAATGGGAGGCAAGGGGTGAATATCAATGCTGAGCTGGGAAAGACTGCTGTGGCACCATCATTCTGTAGAGTGCACCAGCAATGCATTGGCTAATTTTACCAGTCTATGTAAGTGATGTGGTTTCTGAGTTCCAAAAAGATTCTTGTCCAGGTCATCCAGGGCACAATGTAAAAATCCTGAGAACTTGCATTCAAAAAAAATAAATTTGCATAGGGAAAGGAGTGGGAATAAACAGTGATAGGAAAATTAAAACTTTCATAACTGTTATGAAAAACATACCTCTAGAATATAATAAATAAACCTAAAGCTTCAGGATATCACTAGAGATGCTGAGAGGACAATGAGACTCAACAAGCCACCTCATGACCCTGGAATTCTTTAATGCTACTAAGTCCTAAGAGATGCTTGAAATTATTTCATTCATTATGTTTGCTCTTTTGAGTGTGTCTGTTTGTGTGTTCAAAGCCTGTGGAATAGGATAGGAATTGGGAACAACCATTCATAACTAGCCCTCTTCTGCATGTGAAAAACGCACTAAATGACAGCAAGTGAGTGTGGTTGTAAGGACATGTGAGGTTGCTCCCTTCACCTTGGTATTTCAAGGATGTGATTTATAATAACCTCATCATTTCAAGGTTGGAGGTTGACTGAATTCATGCTCCCTTCATAATAGCTTTTCAGCCTTGTATACTTTTGTTATCATGTCTCATATACACACATATGGGAGTTTTTATCAAAGTGAAAGGAATCAGAGTAACCACAGAATATTGTAATTTTGTTCAGAGAAGAGACTCTTGGTGATTTCTTCTTTACAAGGTAGCCCAAAATACAAAGTTGTTCATATCCCTGTATAGAAATAAAATCTCACGTAACCAATGCTTTGATGTGTTCGATGTGTTTCAACCACTTCTGAAGTATTTCTAAGCATATTAGCTATGATACATTAATGCATTCTCAATAGGGAAATAACCTTGAACTTCAACTAAATTACTGGAAGAAAGGGTCTGTTCTTCATTCCAAAGGGGTGTATAAGTTAGGTAAGGAGCATTTCTCATTTCAGCTCTATGGAAACGTAAATTGCCTATATCTGTATAGAAAACCCCCCTTTGAATTTCCAGCTTGATATCAATACTTATTTTGCTTGTGTGTTGCCAGTTGCATGTCTCTTGTTTATTTTCTTCTGGATCTGCATGCAAAAAGTTCCTTCCTATCAATATCAGTTACCCACATGTAGCCGGAAGAGATTGGATCTCACCCCATTCCAGCAACATTTTTCAAACTGTTATAGCTAAGAGATGAAATATCATTTATTTTATGGCCCCAAATTCCAAGAGGGAACAGGAATAATTTCCTCTTTATGGAAAGAATTTCTAAGCCCCTGAGATGAAGCAACACTGTCTTTCAAAGGACATTCGCTTAAAAATTCTTAAAGAACTTAACTTAAAAGAGGTTTAAGTGTCTTATAAAATTGAATATATTGTTGATGGTAGATATCAAAATGTCATGTCTTCTGTTGCTATGGAACTAGGAAGAAACAGAAATCTTTCCCTTTACTTGGTTTCATTGATACAAGACAGACAGTGACATATAGGAACACACTTTCTGCAGTAAGATTTCTAGAATTTTCCTCATATTTTATCTGTGAAATCATTACTGCTGTCCAATCATTCTAAAACAGATAGAATGTCAATTAAATATTTCATAAGATTCAGGTAATCCTCATTAAGCAAGGCATACTCCTGTACTTCTACCCAACACAGAAAGATGTACTTGATATTCAGTAATACTTTCTCTGCATATTTTCTGCTTTTAAATCTGGTAGCTCTTGAAACCACAATGAAAGAATCAACATTAAATATATTTTTAATAATTCTATTGTGATTCTCTTCGGACAACATAATTTTATACAGCAACCATAAATTATTCTAGATTTTTTTACTCTAGAGGTTTGGAGCGCCTCATTTCAAGAAAATCAAAATCCTAAACTATGATATTATGTCCAAATACACAGGAGTCTTAAATCCATTTTTTTAGGGTTGCATTTTGCAAGAGTCAATCATGTTTTTTATTATCTACAAGCCAGAGGCAGGTGTCCAGAAACTGCAGTCTGTACTTTTTTAGTACATATCTATGCAGTCTGTACTTTTTTAGTACATATCTATGTATTTTTAGTACATATCATATGCATTTTAATTTGTAAATACATGTATAGATAGTACATGCACCCACAGGCTTTTATGTGAAAACGTTCGTGATTGTTTTCAATTGTTTTCAATGGTGTAAAAGATTCACACCAATATTTTGCCACGTTTTCCTGCATTGTGAAAACTGTTGCTGATAGAGGTCTTGCAGCAAGCTTCAAAGCTACAGACATTTTAGTATGCCAGAGCTAGAAGAATATTTTGCACAGTCATACAGCATTAAAATAAAACTATTTTATTTGGAAGATGGAATAAAGCACCATATTCCAAAGGAATTCGCCTTGGAGAGGCACTTCATATTTTAATTTCAAGGAAGTAAGCTAGCAGACAGCAGGATAACTAACTTGTTTGATAATCTTGTGCATCTTCTTTGTGACTATGAGAGCACTGCAGTTCAATAGTGGGACAGAAACAGTTTCATTTGCCATGAAATATAAGGTGGATAATTCTATACTAGTGGGGCGTGGGGGTGGTAGGGAAAGAAAAGTTTCAGTGTCAGTTTGGTCCTAGAGTCTTGCAGTAAACGAGAACAGGTTGAAATCTTAGCAGTCCTAGGATAGCTCCAACACAGGCTGTTAGCTGATTGCCTTCTACTGCTTACTAACAGAAAATATCACATATCACATCAAAATCACATATTTATACATTGAACTAAGCTTGTGTTTTGTGTGAAGGCCTGTCATCTTTTGCTTGCTCTGTATACCAGAGTTTCATATAAACTGATTTAAGCCATTTAGGATCCACTTCTTTTGCCAAAGGATTTCGTCCTCTAAAATTTTTGTTGCACATGTAAAAATAATATCCACCTATGCAAAAGTGTCTGCCTTGTACAAGTATTAATCATTCTGCTGGAGGAACATGATATGACAAATATTGCTGTTTACCTACAAAAGACACTGTTTCCCTACAAATTCAACAGTCAATACACTGAATTTCTTGATACCTGTACCAAAGGGAGCAAATTATTACAAGATAGACTACCCCTATTTGTTTTTATTTCCTCTTCTGTTATTTAACATTTGGTTCTATAACTATCCTGAAACTTATAACTTACATCAACTTGATCAGTATTTTGAGAAAATGTATTTTAAGATAAAAGTTAATTTGTGAAGGAATTATTCAGCTAGAAACACACGTGGTACAAGTGCACGGAACATAGGGAAAAGTGGCAAACACTACCTAAAGTCCCTTTGTAGTTCAGCCAAATGGAAGGACTACACATCATTGTGAAACCACCTCACAGAGACAGAATATGCCTTTGAAGATAAGCATGACTAGCCCATATTTAACAATAGGAATCTTATCTACACCCCCTCTACTATAGCTCCACCACATTTCTGCAGAGTTTGGGGTGGGCTTGTCCATTTTACGGCATGCCTGCTTTGCCTTTCACTCTGTCTTTGAAGATCTCTTTGTGATGACAAGGAAACAGAGAGTAATTTTTCAGAAATAAAAATATTTGAAAAGTCTCTTAAAGAATTAATACTCTTAGCTACAGTGGTCAGGCTTATCTTTCAAAAGTGTCTTGGTCTTAGCTATGGTTCCTCAGACCTGCTGAGTCACTGCAGATAAATCTCTTCGATAATCAGTGTTTCATGAAAATAAGGCAATGATGTTAATTTGCTTTGAGAGGTATTTTGTGATCTCCTGTTGAAATTTATTCTGTAATAAGCAGAGAGTTTATTACTCAGAAATAATAATATTCTTTCAACCTAGAATTAAAAAACATGAATTAAAGAAACTTTCAAGACTTGCCTTTCTACAAATCATGAAGCAAAAGTATTTCTCCTTTCTCTTGTTTCATCTTGTCTTTTGAGCCTGTAAGAACCAAAACAAAAATAGGGTAGACCATGAAATCCATAGATGCTGATAGTCCATTCACACAGGACAAAGCCGATGAAGAGGGGAGACAAAAGGATTCCTGGAGAAGCAAAGTCAAAAGTCAAAGAGATCAAATAAAAACAAACTGCTACTCAGTCCATCTATATAAATAATAGCAATACATGTGACAGATTATACCAGCCTGGATGAAACAAAGAGTGACATTTTTTCGCACCTTGTTTTTTTTCAAAACTCATTCCTCAGCCAAAGCAGATAACACTCCAACTGAGAAAAAATGATTTGCCGTGAGTCTTGACAACATGGAAAGGGGATTTTACATTGAGAAATTCTTGGCAGGATCTCCAATTTCCGCTTGAATTTCTACTTGTCTCTAGACTGAGATGATATTGGTGAGGGAGAGATGATAAAGAATGAAAACAAGAAAAAAAATTTATTTAATTCCAGAGAAATTTTAATATTACTTGTATGCTTTCAATTGTGCAGTTGTCTGCTTTGTAAGTAACACATATACATTAAATAAACTTTCTGTGTAAAGGAACTTATACTGCTCCGCACTTTATCAAAAAAGATCTTCATTATTGTCCACTTTTAAAATGTAGGAAGTGTTAGTCTGTAAGGTCTTTGGATCACAGGCAGGTCTCTGCTCTTACTGCTTAGGGAGAGCCACACAAAAGCCAAGCACTATTTACTGTGATAAAGAAGATATTGTTCACTCAAAAAGAAGCAAGCAGTAAATACACAGGATTATTTTTTTACCATTATTCAGGCTTCAATTCAGCAGAACAGTTGAGTATGTGCTTTAAATCCATTAATTGCTGCTAATCAGTTGAGACCCTCCTGCAATATTGACAGCTTACCTTTGAAGATACACTATTCAAATTTTCCACAATGTACAATGAATAAGACTTGTTCATGGGCTTCATTTTCAGTCTTCTCTGGCTTTTGTTCTTTCATGCCCAGAGTGAGGACTGTTGCAGCATGCTAGAGGCAGAAAGAGTCCATAACCTGCACCTTTTAGCAATCGCCTTCAGTTTTATTGTTGAATTTCTGATTTTCAGTTCTGTGAAGTGCCTATGCTGGGCTAAAATTAATTGTGACTGAAAGAATGGCATTTTCAAAGTTGTTATGACAATCTGCTTCCTTCATTGAGATGCATAAGACCTAGATATTCCATTTTTTTCCAAGGCCACTTACGTAACTCTTCGCAAATATATTGGCTATGTGGTGGATGACTCAATTGTCCTGGAATAAAATACTGCGTTGACAAATCTACTTGTTCTTCTGAGTGTCACCAAGTAAACTATATTCATCCTTAAAGCAGGCATTTCCTGCCAAATCCTCAATTAAAATTATTAGTTATAGTTGATAAAAGCAGTTCTATGGGGACTTAATTACCATTCTCCATTTTCAAGTTCCCTGTTTAGAAAGGCTTTGAGTCAAGAGATCAATTTTATGTATCTGAGCACCTATCACTGATAGGTCAGCTTAACATACTGGTCAAAAGTTTCTAGTTCTTTTGAAAGAAGCATAGCTCTTTCAAAGACGAGCTTTTAATTCACTTTTTTCATTTATTCTTTGAAGGAAAGGAGCCCAAAGAAACTCTGTTATTGGTTTTTCTTACTTCAGTTCGAGCACATGTGAACTGAAACCTTAAATTTGAAGTACTAGCCATTAATAAAAAGAAATTTGCATTTCTCAGGGTTATCTATTAAAATGCAAACTTGATTTCTATCAGCCATAGTTTTAGGGGGGTTACAGGCTTGTCCTTGTCCTCTTTTCTACCAGAATATGCATGCCACAATAACTTCATAAGCACTGTGTTTCTTCTAAAGTTGGAACACAAAGCAATGCTTCAATAGCTCCTGTGGAAATATAAACCTACTGTCTGTATATTGTTTGACTTACTTTTCCCTTTTTAATTCTTCCTTTTTAGCTTCTTCTCCTTCACCAAAGTCATCTTTTCCTGACAATAAAGTAGATGTGGGTAGATTTGGACTAAAAGATGCCTACATTTAATGTTTTAAACAGTAGTCAGATATGGGATCCATTGTTATAGTCTATGGGAAGAGGCAGAAGGATGAAGAGTTTCACTAGGCTGCAGCAGACAAGCCAAAGAGATGCAGTCAACCAGAGAGAACAGAGGAGGCATTTTTTGATAGACTGAACAAGAAAAGCCAGATAAGGACCATGTTAAATCAGGCCACAGTGAGAAGAACAAGAATGAAGACTGAAGGACTGCAGAAATGTGGAGAACTTGAAGTTATTGGGTGACGAGGCAAGTGAAATAAAGACATGGAGATTTGGATAAGGCTTGGAAGGAGCCAAAGAGTGAGCCTCAGAACTGTAGAGGTTGAGCTCTCCAGGATAATAGAGGGCTTAGAAGGGAAGGGATTTGGAATTGAATGAAGTATCTCTTGTCAGGGCAAGTCAAAAACCAGAATGAAACTGAGGAAAAGAAAAGGCAATAATGTGAAAAGTCTGTGTTTGTCTGCTAGCCAGTTTCATTACATCCCTAATATACAATGACAACTGCTACCAAAGCCATAATATGTACAGACTACAGTTGCCTTTGGAGAGATACAGGCATAATCCTGACAGGTCTGAGATAAAAGGTTAAGTGTTGGATGGATTGGTGAGCAGGTGTGACCTGAAATGTGGGATCCTCTTTTTGTGGTTTAAAACCAAATGATAAAACATTGTCTAACTGGAATTGGGTACAAAAACAACTTAATCACAGATAAACACAATTTTACAAATTATTGTACTGATCTGCTCGACAAGTGGGATGGTATTGTCCAGGAGACAATTTGGTTGAGTTAGGCCAGATTCTAACCATGCTATGCACAGACTTTATTCAGGCTTGGAGTTCTTTGGGTCCTCTCCTGAAATTAACCTGATGACCGTCAGTTGTCTGATTTGGAGACAAAATCAAATTCTTGCTTGTCTCATTGATATTTGTGTAATGCCCAAAAACTGTCACCATTGCTTTGTGCTAGCAATCTGCCTGTCTCAAAGACTACACAACAAGCATTACGTTGCTTACCCTCTTCTATCCTTAAAAGTGAGTTACTCCCATATCCCACTGAGTTAAATAAAGTCCATATATTAATAGCATAGCGAGCAGGACCTAACCTGTGTGAACTGCTACACAGCCCACTTTTTGTTCTGTTGACACACCCCTAAATATCCATATAGATTAGTTCCATGCATTACCATTTGTGAAACTATATATGCACATTAGACATCCTCCAGATCTTAATATCTGAACTGATTGTTAATGCCACTAATACGAGAACTTCTCCAAATAAAATTACTCATTACAAAGGTGGCATTATTCACATAGTTTCAATTGTCTAGTTACTTGCAACGTCATTTATCTCTCTCAGTGCTGTTATGTACCAGAGTCAAGATTAGATCTTTTGTGGAAGACACTGCTTGCCATCTAGTGCCTTGCCCCTAGGTTGCTCTACATGTATTTTTGTACACCTGCCCTACTGCAAATCTCCTCACCACTCATTTTCCAGCAGTCTGTTGTGAGAGTCATGGTAGCAGAAGTGTTTGTGGGTGGATGGCATATGCTGGCACTACATGTAGCACATAGCAGTCCTCTAAGCACAGCAAAACAGATTTGGTACGTCATGATGTCTTTTTCTGACCTTGGTGGCCCAGATGGGTTACCCAAATATTTCCATCTGCGTTTTTCCATTGTTTAATTCATTCCCACACAGCACTGGCTGGCATCCAGGAGCTGATATGGACATCCAGTGTAGTCCTGGCAATTGGGGCAGTAACTAAAGTGGTTATTTTGTTCCTAGTTTGCCAGTTGCTTTAGGGACTCCAGCACAGGTGTGCTTTCTTTTGGGCTGTGTGGCTAGCTTCTCATCCCCAATATGTGTTGCTTCAAAATTCTAGTGACTTGCATCAGATTCCATCAGCAACCTAAAGGATATTTTGTACTCTACCACCATCTCAGATATGGCACAGGGTCACTGTTGCACTGCAACTTGTTTCACTTGTTTAAAGGCTTATTATTATGTAATTTTGATTTTTTTGCCTGGGTCACTTAAACTTGAGGTGATCCTCGCTTGTTACTCTCTTGTCTTTTGGGGATAACTGATGGCCACAGCCTAACGCTTTTCATCAAGGCCTAATTCACTCTAACTCCTGTTTGGTGGAAAACAAGTGAGATTTTCTGCTGCATACAAGGCTGAGAGATCTTGAGATATCTGTAAGGCAAAGAGAGGGTTTTGAGTTGAGAGGAGAAGGTTAGATCAGGTGTAGTGCCTCAAAACACAGGTTTTTACAGTCAGGACTCTGACTTCAGGGAGGTGGTGCAGAGGGGAATTCTCCCCTTCCCTTCCTTCACACCATACAGGAGAATCCCCAGTCCTTCTTAAAACATAATTGTAACCCTGGAAATACAATAGCCTGACTACCATAAGGCTATTGGGTAATATGACAATTATATTAGGCATATTGCATATATTAGACTGCATGAAAATTAGGCAAATGCACTGAGGGTGGTTGGGCACTGGAATGGGCTCCACAGGGGAGGGGTCTCAGCACCAACCTGAAAAAGTGTTTGAAAAAGTCAAGAAGTGTTTGGACAATGCACTCAGGCACTTGGTGTGATTCTTGGAGTTGTCTTGTGCAGAGCCAGGACTTAGATGATCCTCACAGGTGTTCTATGATTTCAATTAAAAATTGGTAGCATTACATTGAACATTCTTTCCAGAGAATGTATTCTCATAGTTGAAATTGGCTGCAGATAAAGCATCATATATTGAATCCAGAAACCTCAAAAACAACAGAAAAGAGCTAATTCGAATCACACACAGTGATTTTTAAGCAAAGCTTAAAACATTTTTCTCAAGAAGTTCAGAGAGTAACCAAAGTTTTGCAAGAGGAAAAAACTGATAAAAGTACAATTTTCAACAGCTGAAATGCAAAAGCCATTTTACCTGGTGAATTTTAACCATGTATGTAGAGAAAAGTTTTGCTCAGTTTTGGCTCCAGTATTTCTACAAGTATTCATGTGAGTTTTTCTTTGTAGTCTAAAATTTATCGAAAATACAGACTCATGCAAGCCATTATTAGACATCAGAAAAACAGGAGGTTTTGCTCTTCAATAAAACCGGTGACAATTTCAATTAGATTTCTCAGGCTTTTCTTCCTGTAGTCATGGTATTGTAGTAAAAAAAAAAGATTGAATAGTTTATTGGATTCAGCCACCATATAACTTTCAGTGTGTCAGAATAGATTTTTAAAGGGCAGAAAAGAGAGAAAACCTGATGAGAAAATGATGACATTTTCGCTATTATTGATATTGTGAACCCATAGATTTGCCACATGTTCGGTATAGCTCGGTTTAAAATGTGAGATACTTTCCCTGTGTGTAGGACTGATCAATTTGTCATTGACCAAAGGCAAATGCTTTTGACCCAATGTAGTAAACAAAATGTTATCACTCTTATTTAAATTAGTAGGTGATATTTCAATGTAAGAACATCTTCACACAGAGTCCTTGTGACTTATTCGGTTTCTTTATGTGTTGAAGAGAACATTCTTAAAAGCAGCCTGATGTTTTCCTTGGCCAGTAATTATTGTCACTTCCTAGTGACCTTCAGCAAGGGCTTCACCAGTGGCGGGTGACAATTCTTAGTAGTGAAAGAAAGCACAGGTTTTAAAGTTCCTTGTCAAATAAATGAATACTTTGAAACTGTAAGGGCTGGCTTGTTCCCATCCAATTTTTGACCTCTGAAAACTGGTAAGAATTCTGCAGCTGGAGAAATCACTGCTGCCATGAAGCAGGTGCCGCACCCTCCGATCTCCACCGGTGTTCATACCGTTTTCCTGGAAGTCCAGTTTGGCCCCTCAGGTGAGGAATACCGAAACATTTTATTTATTTGTTTGTCTTCTCCAACTATATTCAAGTGAGGAAACATCATTATGGCAGGCACTATAAAAAAGTTAACAGAGATAAATTGAATTCCCTTCTTCCTCATTCTATAAACAACATACTACAGGACTGCTGGTGCTCAAACTGGGAGGCAACAATACACACTGAGTATGTACAATAGCCAAGGGCTCAAAAACAGCCCTCTGCAAAACACATCTGCACCTCTCTGCAAAACTCCATTTGAGTGCACTGAACAACCACTAAAAATGGGGCTGTTTATGCTGATTTTTTCTAAAAGGCTCTCTAATATTTCATCCTTCTTTTTTAGGCCATTAAATAGAAAAAAATATTTGAGATGAGACTGGAAGTTTTTATTAGCATCCATTACTTATATGCCTCCTTTTTTAAAATCTTATGTTGGCTTTGATATAGAGAAAATTTTTTCAGTTTTTACAGTTTCTGTGGGCAAAAAATACACTCTTTTCACAGCAGTGTGTGAACAAATACAATGTCATGATACTATGATGAAGGAAGTTCATGCCTGTAGTTCATAAAAGGTGACCCAAACTGCTTTTAGTGATAAGCTGGTTTTAGTTCGTGGTAGTTCTTTAGCGTGGAAAATCAGCCATGGTTTAATATAACTCAGATTAAAAGCTGCTAAACATCCCATAAGAATAGAAATTGGAAATTAAGGACGTTTCTCTTCCACAAGAACAAATATTCTTCAGAGCTCTTTGCCCTAAGTAAGTAATTGCTGTAGTTTAACCCCACCTGGCAATTAAGTACCATGAAGCTGCTCACTCATTCCCCCATCCTGGCACACTGGGGAGGAGAAACAGAGAGAAAAGATAATCCTTGCTGGTTGAGCTAACAATTTAATAATAGAAAAAAATCATTGTTATTATTATGGTTGTTGTTGTTCTTGTGTATTTGCTAGTATTAATAATAATAATTGCCATTGCAAGGAGAGGGAGAGAGAATAACAGAGCCTGAGAGAGCCAAGTTATGCACAACACAATTGTTCACCACCCACTGACCGATCCCCAGCCCATCACTATTCAATCCTCTTCCAGGCAACTCCCCCAACTTATAAACTGGGCACAATATTCTGTGGTATGGAAAATTCCTTCAGTCAGTTTGGGTCACAGGCCCTGGCCATGTTTCCTCAAGGCTTTTTATGCAGCTCCTCACTGGAAGTGCATGGGACTTTGGAAAGTCTTTGACTTCAGGCAAACTCTAGGCAGCAGCTGAAATGTTCATATGTTATCAACATTATTCTCATACTAAACCCAAACCACAGCACTGAACCAGCTACTAAGAAGAAAATTAATTCTCTCCCAGCCAAAACCACAACACTAATCCATCTAACCTGAGTTTACTGTTTTAACAAAGCATTGTATGGGGACACTGACTGAAAGTTTTAGACTTCGAGACTGATGAAGACTAAAAAATTATATCTCTTTTTGAAGGCAAAAACTCGTGAAGGAAGCATACAACACAGATCTAATTGAATATGAGTTTCCACGTGATCCTATCACAAGTTTGTCATGTTACTCCCTTTATGAAACACTTGCTTTATTCCATCATCTACCCAAAGATCAATTTCAACCATCCTGTTCTTGCCCACACAGTAACTTAAAAAACATCCCTGTGGGATTAAATTAATTACGTTTATGTACATTCCGTAACTCTCATTATTCAGTATGTAAGTTTTCTAAAAGATGAAACAAGTTCACTAGCTGGGACAGACCATTCTTCAATCACAGTTAGAAGTACTAAGCAAATCCTTTACTGCAAATGAACAGTATTTCATTGTCTTTGCAAATGTTACTTTTAGGAGTCTATACCTTCCGTACTCAAGATAGACGAATTCTAATTTTTCCATGCTATTTGTAACTAGGCAGCCTGTGATCTTACTTTCCTTACAGCCTCCAAGATGAAATTATTTTTTGGTCATTATGAGTCAAGGTTTATTACTCACCTGGAATTTAGAGTGATTTTTTAATATTGTTTAATGTGCCTATGGAATAGCTTTGCATTTATTCTGAACTTTTATGTGGATAAGTCTTAGAGCCTTGATTAAGATTGATGGTCCAGGTTCTAAAAATTGACCAATCGTGTACAAATCTCTGGCAAAGTTTAAAATATCAAAGACAGAACCTCAGACACAGATTCTGGCCAACATGGCAGGAGAATAAGCAGAAGTTTCAATTCCCATTTCCCGAACACATGCATTGAGATACAGACCAGATAGATAGATAAATGAGAACCTGTGATCCACACAACACCAGTAACTTCACTCAACAGGTCCTTCTGCAAGAGTCTGAACATTTAGGGATGATGCTTTAAAATTTTAGATGAACAGAACTTGCTTCATTGAATGCTCATTTGTTCCCCTGGCATCTTCATTAAAGAATTGGATCCTGTTCCAGATTAAATGGTTTTCCTTTCAAATTGAAGAGGAACTAAGAGGTATGAAAAGTTATTCCCTTTAATTGATCCTTTTTTCAGAGTTAAACAACATTTTCATTCAGGATTTCTGAGGCAGTTTGCATGAAAAAGACCCTAGACATTGCTTACAGATGTGCTCGACTCTTCAGATCTTCAGTTTCTGTGTCATAAAGCTTTACGTTCCCGAAACCTGCACTTACATGCACCTGATTTGAAAGGAAAATAGTATATTTTTAAAATTATTTTCTTGAAGCTAATGTTCTGTGGCTCTGCAGACTATGAGGGTTTCTTCAGACTTTAGGAAAGGTAAACATGTTTAACTGATTATAGTGATTTTGCTGAATGTCATGTGAAGATTATTGCAAAAAGAAAAATATTTTTATCAATTTAGAAACTCTTTGTTCAACAGTACTTGAAATACCTTCTTTCTATTTATTAATTAATTGTCTCAAAAGATAAAGGAGACAGATTGGGCAAGATTGGTATCTGGTCATAGGTTAGGCTTCTAGAGTACTGGCAATCTGGATTCATATGTCTTTCATTTAGAAGTGCAAAATGACTCAAATTTTCCACAACTGTAAATTGACAGTATTAATTCAGTCCTATTTATTTAAAAATTTCAGCTATATAACAAAATTTTAACTTCAGAAGTCATGTAATAAAAAAGCTTGTCTTGATGGTAAGCCCTGAATGTGTAACTCCTAAATTAAATATCCAGATTTGATATGCAGCCAAAAAATGAATATTTCATCTATAAAAATATACTGTATTCTACCCTTCTCAAGCATATAAATCATAACTCCAGAGAAAATGAGAGACTTAAAATAGATTAAAATTGATGTGAGAAAAGACTTTAAATTACAAATATAACACTCTCAGCCACATAAGTACTTTCTTTTAATTTAATTAAATCCTATAATAGTGATCTCTGTATATATACCAAAAGTTTATCTAAACAGACTGAAAATATATGGTAATGGTATCCAAAAATAGAGTCTACACATTTATGGAGAGTAATGATAAAGCTCATAAGGGAGGAAGCTGGAACACATGGAGTGAAAGATGTCCTCCCACTAGGCAGTTAGGATTCAGATGCCCATTAAAATCTCAGCATCACAGAGGAAACAACAAGAAGTGTTTCTCTTCCGCTATGTCACTGTGACAGTTTGCAACAGCATGGAATATTCTGAAGTGTACGTTATAGAATGAGTCAATCCCGTTGACAATTTTGGCCTGGTCTCGCTTTTGATGGCTTCACCATTCAGTATTTCATTTAATATCTACCAATAAAGAGTTTGATTCATCCATTCCAAGCTACTTGACCTTGGCTTCAACCCATTAGGTATCATGCTTTACCAGTACAATTGAACAGCCAATAAAAGAATCTTAGAAAAGTCAACATTAAAGGGAGTTGATGAAACAGTGATGAGATTAATTAAATGAAAAACTGTTTACAACAAAATATGACAAGAGAGATAAATGAAATGCTGATCATTAATAAGACATTTATGAGAAAATTTGGCATATCTAGAAAAATCCATAAAATAAAGGGCTAAGCTATCTTTTCATCACCAGAGTAAAAGGGAAAGCAATCAAACTATGAATGCTACATGCTGTGGAATTAATTACCCACTTCCACCACCTTGTGGAGATACAATATTAAATAATATGACAGGTCTGTGTAGGAGAGAAGAGCCATCAAATGACTACATAATAGGCTGACACCTGACAAACATGTTTTCTGAGCTATTATAACCTTCCTGTGAAGAAGGGACTCTTCAGGAGTATCACTCTGAAACACAAATATGGACAGCTGTCGGATGTTTACACTGATCAAGTACTGTGGAGCATTCAACATACATTTTATTTTCAGTAATATCACTTTTGCAATTAAATAAAAAGATCTTTTAAGGGAGTGCGGACACTTAATTCTCCCACATGGGATGAAAAGTCTCTGCAGTCATCTTATTATCATGATTGCACTTGGAAGAGATAATTGCCATGGACACAGAAAATAGGATTGAGTTTTGTTCGTAAATTGTCAGCAATCACAGACAAAGTCCTGAATTAAGAATGAGAGGGATTAGCTCAAATGGTAGAGCAATCATTTAATGTGAGAGAGGTTGCAGAATCTATGCCCACATTCTCCAGTGCTTTTCCCCTATACTCAGCACTGGTAAAGCTGCAGCTCTAATCCTCAGTTTTCCGCCCTTCAGCATAAGAAAGGCATTGAGGTTCTGGAGTGTGTCCAGAGGACAGCGAATCTGGTGAAGGGTCTGGAGAACATGTCCTATGAGGAGCAGCTGAGGGTGGTGGGGCTGTTTAGCCTGGAGAAAAGGAAGCTGAGAAGGGACCTTACTGCCCTCTACAAATAGCTGGAAGGAGTCTGCAGTGAGGTGGGGTTGGCCTCTTCTCCCAGGTAGCAAGAGACTGGACCAGTGGAAATGTCCTCAACTTGCACCAAAGAAGCTTAGATCAGATATCAGGAAAATTTTTTTCAGAGGATGAGTGGTCAGGGAAGTGGTTGCATTGACCATCCCTGGACATGTTTGAGAGGCTTTTGGATGTGATGGGCTTGGCAGTGCTGGCTTAATGTTTGGACTTAATTATCTTGGAGGTCTTTTCTAACCGTTATGGTTCCACATCTCAGTTCAAAGGATGATGCACCTACCACCAAGAGTAAAGAAAACAAAGTTTTACATAATTTTGGGTTTTGAGAGCTTCTATTGACAAACTGAATTCTATACTCTTATTCTGAGTTTGTCAGATGATATTATGTAAGTATGAAAGCTCAGATGCTGAATCAGTGGGAAGAGGATGGCAAACTGATTTCCCAGTCTCATTTCTGCTGTCTAATCCATTCTAATCCATATGTCTAGTCCATTACCCAGCATACAGAAAGGCCTCATGAGCTTAATCCAAAGTGCATCCAGTACACATCATACTTTCATCAATCTTTTCTGAGGTCAGTGTTGATTATCCCATTACACAAAAAATTCAGACTATATTACAATAGGAAGCAGTGCTGATTTCAGGATGGAAAGGTGGGGATTTTGTTTAGTTGCTTTAAAACATTGGGCAAGATCTAGTGTGGTCTCAGGGAAAGAATGTGTCTTTGTGGCTGGTGTGCTCCTGGAAAACATCTGGAATTGACCCAATTCATGATATCTTACAAAATACTGTGCTGTGAATCATAGCATGGTGAGTGGGGACAGCCAGCTAAAACACACTGCAGAAGGGCAGTCCTGAGTGGAATAAAAACTATAGGCAAGCCTCCAGATCAGACTTCTGGGTTCCAGGAAGTTTTCCACTCCAGGGGAAGAATGTCCTCACCACAGGGTCAGTTTCCACAAAAAATTCTGTCGACCCCAAAATGCAAATACTCTAAGAATATTAAAGGAAACCTTAATATGTTACTCCAATATCTCCAGAGCACTGCTGCTGCAGCCTGCAGTATGAGGTCTCATATCAGTCCCATTCCATCAATTTTTAGTTCAGTTGACATACTTTTAAAATCTTCAAGTATTTCTCAATACTGATTTTTTTCATGACCATCATTAAGATATTTCTACTGATATTTTGCCAAAAGTATTTCATAAGGCAACTGTACAATAAGTTCATGTTTGGTATCTCTCACAAGAGATCTGCCCCCCGTGGCAGATTTAATATGATTATGTCTTTTCTTAGATTAATTAATCTATCATGTAAGTCCAGTATCATCTACATGATGAAAGTCCTTTATGCTGTCTGATCTTCATTCTTCAGCCTTGCTGTATTCCAGCATTATAATAGGTTGTGAAAATATCCAGCAAGGATTTAACCAGCAGGTGGTAACTGTTTGTGCAGCGCCTTTCACTCTCCTTAGAGTCTTTTGGTCATGGTGGAAGAGCCTGATATTTTGAAATTACCTTTTTTTCTGACCCTTTTTTTTTTTCTTTTTTTGATTGATTGGTTTGGTTGGTTTGGAGTTTTTTGCAACAATATCATGCAACAAGTATTCTTGAAAATCATAGTTTGTTCTCTCATGCCTAGATTCAATCTCTGTATAGAATTCATATGAATAAAGGTCTATATTAGACT
The DNA here is from genome assembly GCA_025920805.1 of Petroica traversi. NCBI lineage: Eukaryota > Metazoa > Chordata > Aves > Passeriformes > Petroicidae > Petroica > Petroica traversi. The sequence goes on from JAHLSL010000019.1 coordinate 11,213,679, forward strand.
TCATTCTGGCAGTAAGTACAAAATCCCTGCAGCAGTGCTAAAAGTCTGTGACTCAGTGAAATTGCAAGGTTAAATGTTTAAGGCATTGATCACAGCACCAAGCCTGCCTGAGTTCAAGAAACATTTGGATATTGCTGTCCGGCACATGGTGCAATTACTGGGGCTGTCCTGTGCAGGGCCAGGAGCTGGACTTTGATGATTCTTGTGGGTCCCTTCCAGTTTAGATATACTGTGACTCAGTGATTTTAATCATGCTGAGATCCTTTCAATACCTTCACTTTCTGGGGTTGGAAAGCCGTATGAATACCTCTGCACCTCTGCACCAGAGAAGATAGTGGAAAACTAAAAATGTTAAAGAAGAAAACAAAAGAGAATATTTTATCCTTTAATACGAAGCAACCATTAGATATAAATGTTTTGCATAACATGAGCTATTTATTAAATTCAGATGAAAGTCCATAGCGACACAAATTGAGATGCATCTGTATCTTTCGATGTCAGAAGCCAATTTATTTCCCTAAAACTGATATTCTACTTTGCTTAATGAGAATGTTCTTCTTGTGGATAACAGCTGACAAGCTGAGTTAATAATACACAACAAAATAACTTAAAATAATACACAACAAAAATAACTTAGATCACTTAGGCAATTTCTTCATTTTAACATAGAAATTAAAGGAAAATTAAATACATTTCTCAACCTATTAATTTTACTACAATCACATATTTCAACTTAACATTTTTCTTAGCAATAAAAAACTTTGAAATTGATTTTTTACAAACATGGTAGAGCAATTTTTTTCTGCATTTGAACTGAATCATTGCATTGGTGCAAGTTTGAGAAGAGTGTATATGTTCTCTTTGAAATCATATCCTAAAGATATGATTAATCAGACTCAATCAAATTAATTTTGATTTCATTTTTCATCAAGTATGGGTAATGTGGCAACTATCCAGGAAATGAAAATAAAAATTTGTTTGGAGCATAGCTATGTGGAATAGAGCTGTGAATGGCATCAGTCTTTCTAGGCAATGTGAAAGGGGGGTACTTACTGTAAACTGAAAACTGAAAAAAAACCTTTAAAACTTGTTTATAAACAATTTGTTTGCCATGAGGAAATTATTGTTGTTGGTCCTGTTTGTGCCTTAGAAACCAGCCATATCCAACCTTTATATACTGATTGAAAATTTAAGCAGCTACTCCTAAAAAGATTAGAAACTAAAGTTGTTCTATTCCTATTTACTTAATCTTTTCAACAATTAGTCTTCCATTCTGAATACTTGCAGATATAAAATTTGAGAACCAGGATCCTAATAACTTACTTTTCTCTAGCAGCTGTGTATTTTACCTGTTGTGCTACCATCTCAGGTGGCTTTTACAAATGAATGTCAACAAAACTGCAAGCCAACAGTCTATTAGTGGCTATTTCATCAAAGACAGAGTGAAAATTGACTTTGATTTAAGAGTGGGTAATTAAGGAATGGAACAGGCAGAGATCAAACAATCTGCTTGTTTACAGAGTAGTGGACCCCAGAACGGCAAAGCAATCACACAACATAAAGATCTCTGACCTGAATCTTCGTGCAATGTTTTAATTTCTAAGGTTTTCAACCCTAAGCTCTTACACCTGAAAAAAAAGGACTCTAATCACATGTACTATTTTAGCCTGTTTCTCATGAAAACAGAGTTTTTAAGATTCCTTTATTTTTTAATAGTAGATGCAAATTGGAGCTAAATTAAAAATTGTCTCCTAAAACCAGAAATGCCAACCAGGTGATAAGAGCATTTAAAAAACTGAAACTGCTCTGAAGTGCATGATTCAAGTCCTGACGAAATTTTGGTCATCAGTTCTTGTTACTCCCAGTCCAGTAAGATGTGTGAGTGGCTGAAAAACTCATATGTCCCACAGTCCAGTTCACTAGTATTCATTCTGCCATTCTGTGATTATTCAAGAGCCCAGTCAAGACCACAGAAACCATGGACAGCCCACAGACCTGAAAAACTTCCTGAAGCTTTTGGGTTTTTTAATGTGATAAACTCTATGGCAGTCTAAGGAATGAAGGAATGTTTTAATGCAAGTTGGGGGATCATGGGAATCACAGGGATCACAGAATAAAAGAATAACAGAATATTCTGAGTTGGAAGGGACCCACAAAGATCATGGAGTCCCAATTCCTGCACTGCATCACCCCAAAGAGACATAACATGTGCCTGAGAGTACTGAGATCTCACATATAAAAAAAACAAGGAAAAGAGTAGAGCTGTTCACCCTGCTTGAGAACCTACTTGGCTGTGGTGGTGAGACTCCTAAGGTATTCAAGGTTTGTCACCTGTCATCTGACCTTACTAAAAATTTCAAGACAATCATTTCCTCCTCATAGTGAAAAAGCAGTTTTCTTTGATAGATGTTACACTTCGGTTTTAGAAATGCCTACTCTTGCGTTGTGCCTCACAGTGAAACTTCCTCTAACTTTCTCTATGCAAGGGAAATGTTGGTTTCTTATTTGAAGCACTAAGTTACTTATATCTTTCCTCTGTGAAGGGTAATTAAAGAAAACAGGGGCTATTCCTCATGCTGCTAAAAGTTGTTGAATTGAAAAACTGTTTAAAATAATGTAATTAACTGTTTGAAATCTTGTACTGAGTCAGTAGGGAATTTTTCAGCTTTGATACATTTAATTTTCATTCTAATTGAGCATATTTTCTTTTCTTTAATAGTTTTAGATAAGATGTGATAACGAATGGTTATTTAGGAAAATGTAAAATGGCTTGAAGAGAATGTTTGGATCTTTATTTTATTTTAGATTATATTTTACCTAATTTCACCTGTCTCTGATCACATTACACAACCAGTCTCATTCATTTTCTCGGGATTACTCCAGTATATTATGAAGTGGTGTTATTTTGTCTCTAATCTTGTGGAAAAGAAATGAAATCCTGGCATGCCAGCAGAAATCAAGCAGTCATATTCAGCCTGATTGAAAACCTAATGGAATGTCCGGTTATTTACAATTCGCATTAAGCAATGCACCCTGTAGACCTTCTAGATAAGTTAAACATTTACATAGCTCAGATGATTTTTTCATTAGAATTGGGCAGTATTTTTGGATGACTCAGTGTACCATGACTACCCATCAGAGGGCTGAAGCCTGAGAAGATTCTTTCTGAAGAGTCAAATAATTCTCATCTGAAGCTGGACACAGTTCAGTACTATTAATGTCTAGCAACACAATACTACAGAGTATGGATGAGAGTTTGGTCATGGAAATTTAAGTAAATTTCGGCTTTGAACACTGAGTTATTTTCCTTGTTGTATAGATATATTTCCTTGTATGGATAGATATATCATAAAGATGCTTGACAGATTTCTTACATTTTTCCACTGTGGTCAGGATCTTGGTCTAGTCAGAATGCATAAAACATGAGAGTCTATATGTGCAGACACACATAATCAAACTGGGTGCCACAGAACAAAGGTGAGACCACTTCCTTTCCAAAGAACTGAAAATAAAATTAAGATAAATTAAGATAGATAATACAATGTATTTTCGATGTCATAAATATTCTTACTTATTGACTTCATCCCCAACATGTAAATTTGATTCACGGTTCTAACCATGAAAATACAATTTTGCATGTCAATGGTAGCAGGATAGCAAGCTGGATAAAGGAGAGAGAAATATGTGTTGCATCCACACTGCATCTTACAGTCCCGAGAAGCCAACATAGAAAAAGAAAAGAAGTAATTCAATGCAGATTGTTTAGTCATGCAATAGAGATACAATTCAACAAATGAACAAAGTTTTCTTGTGAAGCCATCCTTACAAAGTGAGTTTTCCTCAGCCTTTCATAACATTGAGTCTTTAAGCAGTAAAGTTGTTTTTAAGGGTCATTACAGTAGCTTCTGGGCATTTGACAGACTTCACTGTCACAATGAAAAGAAATAAACTCAGATCACCAAGGTTTAGATGCTGACGTACAGTATGTCCTTGGGAAAATCAACATTCAAAGCAAAAACTAACTGCTGTAACCCAGCTTTTGTTGGAGTACTCCATAGTTCCAACATGACAGTAGATTTTTTTTGCTTTAATCCACAGAGCTATTCAAAGTGCTAAGCAACAGTGCCTCCAAGCAGGTTTTTGACACTGTTGAATTTGGTTTAGTAGTGTACAGAACAGTAAAATGATGTATTACTATAATTTATTTAATTTTTTTTTAATGGAGTAACTCGCTGATTGAAACTCTCTTTAGAATCTCTGCAAGCTTTTTTATTTGAGTGAGGTGGGAGTGTGCTCTTAGCTGAACAGAGCCCTGTATGACTCAACTCTGCCTGCACAAATTGTCAGATACAAAATTATGTGTCTTGTTTGCATTATCATGCACAGGGATGTTTACCACTTCATACTTGTTTTTCCTAAAAAAACCTAATATACATAATATCAGCTGTGCTACCAACAAAAGTCTCACCGAAAACTATAGTTAAGACAAAACTAACACACAATATTTAAACTCTGTGTTTTTATATATTTACATTTTCTAGCAAGATGTTTTTGAAACATTTTGTGCAAGTTAGATGTAAATGAGCAATAAAAGTCTTCTTGTTCTTGTGAAGAAATATCTCCTATGACACATGCATTTTCTCAATTGTGAAAACATTTGCTTACTGAGAACAGTTCATATTTGCCAACTTCTGTAAGATTATAGATTACCCACATCAAGCCAAACCCTGGACTCTCATTCACTGGGCTACACTTTTCATTTACAGCAGTAAAAAACCTAGGGAAATTTCTTTATAGAAATTTACTCTGATGACAGCTTTACAGTGCTTTACTGTGAAAAAGATTTTTAAACCTTTCAAGCCTCTCTTCTAATCCCATTTCCAAAGCATTGCCAAGATTCTGTTGCCCTCAGAGAGAAAAGAGTATAAAATTATAACAAATAGTAGGCTTTCCACATAAAGATATTAAGAACACTTATCCCAAAAGGTTGTGTGAAACAAACCGAGTTAGAATGACTTACCTAGAAGACCCCATTATTGACTAATTTACTTTCCCATTATGCTGGCCAAAATGAAATACCACACTTTATTGATATGTCTGCCTCTTTTTTTAAGGAAGACAAGCTGGCATTTTTCACAAGCAACCTGTAGTGGTTTGATCAGCAACCTAAGTGCAATATGGAAAGGGTTTCCAATCCAGGCACAGTAAAAAAATTGGATCTTTCGGTGAAGATTTAGAAAGCAAAAAGATCTTGATCTGCTGGGTCAAGTGATGATGAAGTATTAGCACCAAGCGGAAGGCAAAAACATGATTTAAAGGGAAGTCAGTGGTTCACACCAGTTGTAGTCCACCAAATGTCTCCGTTCTGGTTGTAACTGGCATCCCAGACCTGCCCCAGGTTCCCTGTGATCCTGACACAGCTCAGCATTTTTGACAGCCTAAGTGAGGCCAGACTGAGGCAGTTCATGACCACATCATGGTCCATTCAGTACACCTGGGACCACAGCATGAGAGGGACTGTCATGGCCTAATTCTCCATTCTGGTGAAAATTCTTTCCAATGGACTCTAAGGCCCATTTTCCTGTCTCTTCAGTTCTGACTGTAGTTTTAAACATCAGTTTGGGCTGGTGGATGATTTAACTGGGTTTCAATGAAGTTAGCAAAGTTAAATCTAGATTCCAGGGGCTCTAAGCCCACAGGCGCCAAAGGCATTCCCGAGTTGTTAATGAAGAAAAGAGAAAGATCAGCCAGAGAACTGCAGGTGTTTGTTGTCACTGTGAATTTTCAAGAAAGCTCTGAGGAGTTGAAATGTCAGCACACATCCTTACTCCATATTCTCCTTTTTTCTGTTGAACAAACTCTTAGATTTCTTAAATAACAAGGTTTTATACCAAGAGGGAAGGTCAGTGATGCAATTTGAGCACTGCAGGCATTTGCCATTTAAGGGGAAAGAACACAAATTAGAACATGAGAGAAACAGAGACATAGAAAAAGTCAGATTACCACAAGGACAGGGCAGACAAACTGAAAGGACAATACCAGCTGTAGAAGGTAACTGTCACCCATGAAAATATGAGTAAAAAAAAAAGCAGAAAAGATTGGCAGTGAGAAATTAGGAGAACTTTGAGGCTGATACAGGAAACAATAAACAAGAAAGCTATTCTTTAATTTAGAAAAAAAATATAAAAACTATGGCATTACATTTATATATGTACAATTTTTTACACAATTGTAAACAAACAGATGTAGAGCAGACCGCGCACAATCAAATATTGGTCCAAGCCACCACAAATGACCAAAATTTTATCCTGTCTTTTGGATTTTACCATACACAGCTTCTAAGAGAAAGCAAACTTTCTCCTGTCAGTTTTTGTGACCTGCTGTTAGCTTAACTATAGGCATTATTACTTCAGATAAATCGATCTTGTATTAAATTTGTTACTTACCATTACCAGCTTTTCTTCCTTCTTAATTCCTTTCTCTTCCTTTACTCCCAGCTCTTTGTATGCCTGTGTATATGTACCCAGGTAAAGATCCCACACTGTCTATCCTTTAGCTGGCTAAACAGACCAATTTCTTTTCAGGCTTTTCTCAAAAGACTGACCTTATTCACCCTGAAGGTTTCTTCCTATTCCCATTTGAACTTATCTCTTCTGAACACAAATGTCCTTCAAATTAGAGACTTTGATAGAACCCTGTTACAAAACTGAGTTTCCCTGATATTACTCCTGTGTGATAAGTTCAAAGTGAGAGCGAAAACTTTTTATTAAACTGTGTCTGTAAAAACTGTCTCTTGGGTCTCAGTCTAGTGCTTCAGCCCAAATCGTTTTATGCCAAATGCACAGCTATGATCTCACCTTGTCCAAGAAGTACCCATGGATACTCATGGCAAGCCATGGGCACAAAAAATGCATGTGAATGTAGTCAGACAAGCAGCAACTGCTTTAAATCTGAAGAACCATCTCAAAATGTCTATAATCTATACTTTCTGATTGAGACCAGCACATATTTGTAGGCAGTTAGTGGCAGCTTATCTTGTAGCATAGGACAAATCATTCCTTTTCTGGCTTACATCTTGAGATATTTTATTGTGAGTCATCAGCCGGGACGCAATATAGGCCTGAACAACGATATTTTATTATCACTTGCACATTATTCACATCTCCTGAAGGTTTAAAATTATGTCTGATTCCCAAAGGAAAAAAGAAAAAAAGTGAGACATCACTCTCCAATGAATGGAGTGTGTGAATCAGGGGTCAGAATCAAATGTTACAACTAGAGGCTCTCAAATGGTGTGTGAATGATTCTCATTGGAAGAAGTGACTCAAAGCAGGCTTCTGGTTTAGTTCACATGAAAACTAGTGAATGAGATTTCTTAACAAAATTTCCTTTGCTCCTCACAGCTAGAAAAGACTCAAAAACTCATCAGTGCAGAAGTAGCTTCTGAAAATAATTTTTAGGATCAATTCTAGATTCACAGAACTGTAAATGCATTAAAGCAAATTGAGTTATATGACTAAAGATCTGTAACAAATTAACTCTCAAAGATCTAGACAAGCAGAAATATAAGCAGTTCCAAGAAATTTTGAACAAGAGAGGGATGGGAAAGAAGATTATTTAGGAAATTAATTGAAATCTGTGTTTGTGGCTGGTGCAGAGTGTACAAAATACAGAGACTGTATTTTACATTTTTTCATTTACATTAGCGCTTTTTTTTCCCTAAGTGTTTTCTTTCTTTCATATTCATTTGGCTGTGATTTCCCAATCAGGCAGAAAAACCATCTCCACTTATTGAAGGTGCTTCAGTAAAAGGATTCAAGCAAGAGAATTTTGTGGTCTTGCGTGGCTGAGCTTTTATGACTTCAGGCTCAGAGAGAGACAGATAGCAAATATTCAGTGTATTCAAGTGGAAAATGTCCAGTTCCAATGCACGAATTTTCCTGAGACTTTAACAGTTTTAAATTTTAATTAGGGAGGGAATTTCATCACTTTGAGGACCGCTCCCACGGCACTTCTAATGTTACATCATATAAAGACTGTCTTCATAGGAAAATTGGCCCTCAGAACTCTAGTGGGAAAACTATATCATGTAACTATGGTGATGTAAATCCCTATGCAGGCATTTTCTGCATGAGTACCAGTACTTTTTCAGTATAGTTCGTCACCTTACCAAGTTATACTGAAATTCTGATGGCCTTGCTGTAGTAATACAGTAATACCTTTAGAGTGCTGCTGCCAATCTGTCCTTAAAAGTAAGACCAAAATACTTCTACTTGTTTGGTGATGCAGTTACATTGAGGAACCCTGATTCCGGCATTACTTGTAAATCACTCTACTAATCTACAATACAGAAATCAATATAATGAAACTATGAAGCCACCCTACATACAGGATGACAACAACTCTCCTGTTTGTTCCTTTATTTTGTTTAAGTATTTTTTTTTAATGTATGTTTAATTATAGATGCTTAGAAAACCAAACTGTGCTGAAAGTAATTAACATCTTCATGAACTAAAATAACTCAGCAGCAGAATACTCCATACTTCAATCAGATGGTTCACTTAAAAACCCATCATTAGGCAATGAAGCAAGAGGAGATGCAGAAGTATACATTCTCAGAAATATTTTTTTAAAGGGTAAGATTTTCTAACAGTAAGGGATTTTATAAAGTTACAGTGTATGCTGGTGAGGGTAAATAATGAATGTATGGCTTAAGTCGAAAGGAAACAGTTGAAATACAGTTTGAGGATGTCTGAAAAAGGAAGTAGAAGTGCATAAGATGAACAGCAATAAAAGAATAATTGATCTAGTTAGTGAAGTAAAAGGAGAAGTGATAGTTCTGGACTAAGGGAGAATGAGATCTGTCTCCTGCTGGGAGACACTGAAAGAGAGCAGAAGTGAGAACTTTACTACAAATAGAAATGGAATCAATGTGGAAATTCTTTAGGCAACAAGTAACAGAAATTAATTTCTGCTTTGAAAACAGAAAACTGGAGAAATTTGAAAAAATAAACCAACTGCAAGGAAAAAAAGATATTGATAACAGATAAAAAGATATTGAGCAAAGGATCGAAAGTGTGACAAAAGAAGCATTTGAAAAAGGAAATCACGTGAGTAATGCTCATTCCTGGAAAAGGATAACTCCAGAAAATGGATCAAACTACACTTGCTTCTTCAACAAAGTTAATAGAACTGTGGTATTACTTCATAGAACTGAGGAAACAATAGAAAAAACAAGCTGTCCCTCACTGTCTGATTCCGATTGTCCTGTAAAACTTAACTACCACGTAAATTAGCTAAAATTTGGGCAGTCACAGTAACTTCCTTTGAATCTGCTAATTATTTGTACTGTTCATAGCAAGTGTACTCCATTGGGTGCAATTATGATTGTTTATTGAATAATTGCTGTCCTTGTCAAATGTTTGCTTGAATATTTGCCTGCACTGTATAACATTTTTACTGAGTAACTGTCTGCTATGGATAATAGCTTCACTCAGTAATTGCCTGCTCTGAATAATGTTTTCACTGAATCATTTCCCATTCAATGTAATGTTTTACAGCATGATTTTCTTTTCTGAGTCATATTAATGTAAGTTAGTTGCTGAATTACATATAAAGTTACTGTTGGATCAAATCCAAGCTTGTCTAAGTGCAGAGCATTTCTATAATTTCAAAGCCTGTGGTGGTGATGGCGTTATTTCCCTTTTAGATAAGAGAGAAAGCGGTAGCAGTTGGAATTCACTATTAGAGGGGCTGGAGACATAACGTGTTAAGAGAAAGAGATTGCCTTCAAAGAAAGGGGCGGGGGGGGGAAGCAGAAGTGGGCAAAAAAAGTAAGAACTATATGAAAGGTAACAGAACTTCTAGAAAGGAATTATTGGAGAAAGGAGAAACAGATAAAAGGAAGAAATTAAGACAAACTGTAAATGAGTAGTCAAAGAACCAGCCCCAGAGTACAGTAAAAAGCAGAATTAAATGAAAGTAATACATAGCAATGATGTAGACTTAATGGTCAGCCTGATGTTCTCTCACATTGCCTCTGTGTTAGAGTAGCCTTATAAAATTACCAGCTAACACTTTGCAGTGGAGAGAAGAATAAAGGTATAAAACACATCCTAAGGTACAAGTGCCAGTGTTCTCATTGCAAGCTACATTCTTTTCCCTGTTTCTTTTCTCAGCCTTGGGCTTCACTTCGACAACATAAAGAAACTGGACTGGAAAAACAATTGAGTTATTGTGGAAATAGTTTACCTGCAGAAGAAATTTTCTCTCAGCTTGGGAACACTGGGAACTGACTTGCCTCCGTCCATGTTGGTGGTCAGACTGGAGCCAAACAAAAACAGAAGTGAACATCTGCATATTCCTCCATCTAGACTGATGTGTGCTCCTAGGAAACTTCGGTAAATTCTACTAACTTGTTACACTTCATGTGTTTTGGCATTTATTCCCTTCTTTCCCTGTAATTTTTCAGTAGATTGGAGTGGACTAAATCAGTTTCCATAAAATATGCTATTCTTTCCTGATGTTTTCAAAGAGTGGAAGAATATTCCTTTTTAATATATAAATATATATTATTACAGTCCTTATTAGTTGGGATCTATTCCTGCTATAGGTCAATTGACCTTACATGACCACACATGAGATCAAAGATAAGTTTGTTCATTTTCTACTCTGAACTTCTCTTTCCCATATGCTTTTGTAAATTAAGTCTACTTGTTTCTTTGTTTTCTGTCAGGGATGATGTTGGGCTGCTTAGTTTTCAGATGTTTTAAAGCTATATTGAAAAATCACATGAAGAAATAACTAATATCTGAATGTCATTTTGAGAAACAGTCTAATAGTTATTTCCTTCTTCAGTTTCCATGTCTACACACTTTTATTATGGATGTTCTCTAAACACTTTCGCACAAGAGAATACTTTCATCGTATTGCAGAATTTAAAGATGATGGCTGTATAAAACACTGAGAATTGGAGGTACCCAGGGTGTCCAGTTCTTCTTCCATTGTTATCATATTGCTTTATAAATCACTTCCATAACCCAAATGAAAAGAGAACAATGGCAATGTGTTCGATGACAGAGGAGTTGCACCGATATTAGAACTCCTGCCTATCTCTACCTAATTCACATTTTATGACATGAATTCAGTATGGTTATTATTTTTGAATGACATTAATAAGTTGTGAAAGCAGGTCTAACAAGACAAGCTCTGAGAGCTTTGAAATTGTAAGATTTAAGACAGAATATGCAATAAGTATCTCAGTATTTCCCACTTAACTATATAAGAACACCTGGTGCTGCATTCAATAAAAGAAATTACATCAGTCTTCTGTTCATTGGTCTTCTGTGCCAAGGGGCACAAGAAACCTCCTGAAGTATACATTATGAGGTTGATTATGATTTTGGTCTTGCTTAAAGCTGTTGCATAGACATCAGTAAATAAAAGAAAAAAAGGTGCAAATTTCTTTGATTTTTTCTCTGCTTCCATCTCTTTTGGATAACTCACTGGAAAAAAATCAGGTTTGTATGCAGCGCTTTCAACTGAATATCTCTTTGTGCTATGTCATTTTTTTAATAATGTTAGCCATAGAACATTACTTTCACAAGGCATGACTTAATAACAAAACTGAATGTTTAAAAACTTGTAACTTAAAATCGTGACAAAACTTGCCCTTTCTTGACTAGAGGTCTGCGGTGGGTGCCACCAGGGTTCTCTATCACTCCCCTCCCCAAATTGCATAGGGGAAAGAAAAAAAGATGCAAAATTACTCATAAGTTGAGATAAGGATATTTACTAAAGCACAATGTTCCTTGTACCACAGTAGGATCAATTAAATAGTGAAAATTGATGAACAGTGCTTCTCCAGTGAGGTTTGGTCTCCACAGAGGAATAACATTAAAATAATATTTTACATTGTTGAAAGACAAGAATGGAAATAGAAAATGTCAGAATATTCCTTCAAATATGATGTAATTCTCTACCTCTCACCTAATCCCATCATCCTCTGTGAAGTGAGAACATTAAATGAACTTTTTGCTGCATTGAAAGGCAAGAATGGAACCAGAAATTCTAGAATGCTCCTACAGGTCTGCTACAAGTCCCCACCCCTCATGCCCAGCTAATAGGGCCTACTGAAGTATTTCTATGCACAATTTCATTTCTCCTAGAAATAGAGTTTCATTCCACTCACAAAGTAGACCCTTTGGGGGATAACCACCACTTCACCAACCTTGAATTACAAAGAGCAAGGAAAATTTCTACATTCAGCCTAATTATGATTTTTTTCACAACACAAAATAACACCAATGCTTATGTTTAGGACACAGAGGCACTGTGTATGTAATGATCCTTTCTGAGGGCATAGGACAGAAGAGGCATGAACTCTACCTTGGACACAAAAGTTTTACTACTAGCTCAGGAAGTACTTGACACACAAGTCACTGAAGACTGGAAATTTTTCCCAGTCAAAGAACCACCGGATGGGTTTCTCAGTTCCTGTGTGCCTAAATTGAAGTTGGCTTGCTAAAACTACTCTGGCTAAACACTTTCAGACCTTCATGTAGGACCAGAAAAAGACTACAATTCCTGCCATAGGAATTTTTTTCATGTATATGCCAGATAGGTTTAATTTACACTTGTACAGGTAGTCTGGGTGTCCTGGATAACTCTGTGTCTATACAAATCCAGGATTAACAGACCTCCTTCTCTGTTTTTTTAATTTAAATTAATAACTGTTGAATACCTTGATTGCAACCTGCAGAATAGAGAGTCCTTAAATAAAGGACTCCACAGAGTGCTGTTAAGTATTTTGCTTTCTTCTTTGATATTCAAGCATTCAATATCTGGCTAACGAATAAGATTTTTCCAAAAGTTTTGATAACCAAGATCTGAATTCCAGTCTTTAGAGTCTACAGAACTGACGTGAAGTCTAATACTTTACTCTCCTTCCTTTCATTTCTGTAGAGACTTCTCTGTTTTCCTGGAATTACAGGTATGGTGCAATCAGCTTTCCTTCCGTGTGATTTCAGTGTGCTTTTGGTTCTAATCTGAATTTGAACCAAAAAATGACTGAAATGACTGAAAAAAATAAGAAAACTTGGCACTGGTAGGATAGCCACATATTCCAAACTTCAGAACTCCAGTTAGGTTTTTTGAACCTGTTGATCTCTTAACTTACTTATGAAAATAGGTTCCATTTGAGACTTGGGAAGTGTCCTGTGACACAAGTGACTCTATGGATAATTCATGCATATTAATTATGACACAAACAGTGTGGTAATGACACCTTTGGGAAATTGTTTGCAAAATGCCTGTTTGTTGACACAGAGGGATAATTGAAGTGCTTGGTGTGCTCACTTAAGATCATTCTACATTTGTGCTTCAGGAATAGGTAAAGAATTAGCAGGAGTGCTAGATGATCATATAGCTATGGTATTGGCAGGTGTGGTAGCATTTCCAGTCATAAAGCCACTCATCCAGGCCCTGGCTGGATTCAACTTCGTGTAGTCCTAAAGAGAAGAGCTAAAAAAAGATGAGCTTTTTAGCCTTTCCACCATTTCTTCTCTGATACCATGGCTCCAGGATTTACTTTCACAGTTGTTTTGAAAAACCGCTCTTTCTAAAATTATCTGGTCCTCAGAAGTTCCTTTCTGATAAAAATAGATGGCAATGATTGTCAGTGGGCAAGTTCTGGCTTCTATCACCATCTGTTAAATTAAAACAAAAACAAAAACAAGTCCTGCAGAGAAGTTCCCTGCTTTTTGTTTGGAGATTCAAGACCAGTTTTCTCACCAGCCTTGGAGGCCTGCTGTGCCACTCTAATAGTACAAGGAAACCATGGAGCTAGTGAATCCAGCTGGCAAAGGATTTTTCAATCTGAGGAAATCTCTTGTTGGCTGTCAGCCAGTGAATACAGAGCAGAAAGCAGCACTGGACAGAATGGTAGATTCGCAGAGGATTTCAGTATTTTGTGACATTTCCGATTCATAGTGCAAGACAGTATGAAATTCTCTGCCAAAGAAAAAAGTGCCCTGGATCTAAGGCAGCTCATTGGGATTGCTGGAGGGGATCTGGGCCAAGTGATGATGTCTGATTGGAACACCATCAAGATTGCACCATCTCATTTCAAGTTTGATAAATCAACTTGATAAATCAACTGAGAGCAAGTTATGCTTGGCTCTTGCCAAATACAGCAAATGCAGAACTTCCTCTTCCTTTGGCAGAGTGGGAATGAGGAGTGAGATTGTAATTTGGTCTTTTGAGCGTCTTTTACACAGAGTTATTAGGAAGTTCCTTGTGAAATCTTAGTTGAAATGCTCAGTGTCTGTTGACAGGCTGTACTAATAGGTCTATTTAAGGTTAAGACTTTGTATGAGGTATTATCTTTGTCTCAGTCAAGACCTCCTCTTTTTATCCATCAACTTGGACTTATAAATAGAATTTATTAGTTTCACAACCTCGTCCACAATCTGTCCTCAAGGGAAATGTCTCCACTTCAGAGAAGACAGATTCAGCAGCAGATGGTTAAGTGTTATTGCCATCCAGTAAAATCACAGCTATGCAACCCCCCTGAGAACTGACTGCTGAACCAAGGCTTTTTCCTAGGATACAGCTGACCTCTGTATTGACATGTTTGTGGCAGTAACTAGCTTTTCTGTTTGTTCATATAATCCCTAGCTTGACCAGCTCCTGATCATGCCTGGAACATCTCTAATTCCATTACTAATATGTAGTAGGAGTAATTTGAAATTATATGGATTCAGTGAAATAATATAGACTTCTGACTCCATGTCTACCCACATGTTCTAGGTAGAAAATTAAAGGGTGTTAATTTCTCCCACAAAAGTTGGGTCTCGATCAAATTAAAATTTTCTGTAAGGCTCCTTTTTATTCATCAATAAGAAAATTGTGCTGGTATTACACTCTACTTGAGGATAAAGCATATTGCAAATGGCCATCACTTTATTATAAGTCACAATAATTATGTTTCCTTAATAAAGACCTGCATTTAAATATGCAAGAGCTTGTGCCTCCTAAGAATATATTTAAATCTTAGCAGTCTCAACAACTGGAATAGTTATCAAACTGACTACATGACCATTTTTCTTAGAGATTAAAATGGCATATTGATGATGATTACTGCAATCTCATTTTAAGTACCTCATAAAATGCTTGAGAGTTTTGAAGCAATCTTGACTTCAGAAGTTTTCTTCTAATTACAAGCCCTGTATACAATTTGCCAAAGATGATGTACTGTCATTTCACTTTGCCTGGAGAAGGACATTGTAAAGTAAGAAGAGTAAAGGAGAAACATTCACAAGCTGACCTGGATCCAGAAACAGAGCACCAGTGTCCATCTTTCACAGAATCTGAATATGAATACAGGTAAAACCCTCCACTTTTCTAAGGTCTGGACAGCTCTTCCATGATCACTGGTGCAAGTCCCTTCCAAAGCTGCCTAAGATACCCTGAAGTTATTCACTCAGTTCAGTGCAAAGATAACTGAATAGAATTCACTGGCCAGCACCCTTGCCAGTCATGATGATTGCCATCATTTTTCCTTAGACTATCTGAGTTAACAAACTGCTGCTCCATGACTGTTACTACTGGTTTTCCCTTATCCTTTAATTTCTCCAAGTCTACCATGATAAGAAGCTGTTTATGTAACTGGGTCAATTTTCCATGATGGGCAGAAATTCTGGGAACGTGCATGGCCTGAAGAACATAACCTAGCAGGTGTTATTCAGTGCAGATGTAAGTTCACCCTGGCCTTTGCATGATACTACTGTATCAGTAAAGAGTTTTTTGGACTTGTTCTTACATGGTTAAATTCAGAGAAGTTCAATTAAAACTGTAAATTTTTCAACTTCTTCATCGCCTGCCCACATGAGATAGGCGTTTGGTGTTATAAAAGTCCCCTTTTGGATTCTATGGACTATGTGATAAGACATCTAATGTCATTCTGTGGATAAAGGAATAACGCTGATTTAGAATAGAATGGCTGTTAATTTCTGTTAAAAGAATAAGTTTGAGTTCCTTTTGCCAGCTTATATTTCCAATGCTTTTCATAAAAACACTAAAGTTTGTACTGTCAGCCTCCAAATCACTTTTGCTACATCTATTTTCCTTCTAAACTATCAGTTTTTCATGTGTTTTTTCTGTTTTGTTTTGGGGGAGTGCAGGACGTCCTGTCTCATAACTGCATTTTAATCTCCTAATTCCCAAATTACTAGTTCTTTCTATTTTGGAAATATTTGAAAAAAAAAAAAAAATGCGTGCACTGGAGACTTATAAACAAACAATAACAGGACTACAGATCTGTTAAAAAATATTTATTCTGGACATGTTAAACCTTATTGTTTTTATTATTCTCAACTTAATCACTTCCTTTTTAGTTCTACTGTTAAATTTGATCCTTTTCAAATTAAAGTTTACCTTCAAATATATGAGTAGGGGGAGTTTTGTTTGTGTTCAGTGGTCAGACTCTGTATGATTTACTTGTGCTTTTTCTAAAACAGACATTTTGAGGCACATAGGAGATTTACAGACAGCAGGTCAGATGAAGACAGTCCAGATATGAGCATAGTTTCCAAATCCATGTGATTTATGATGGAAAGCTAGCACATTTTTTTTTCTCAGAGTTTTAGACTGTCTAGTTTTGGGATGAACTATGGTTCTGTGATAGCCGAGTCATAGATTCGGCTGCAACATTGTAGCTGCAACATTGCAAGTGTAAAGATTTTAACTTTTCGTGCCCAAGTTTAAGTAAGAAAAAAGAAAACCAATTGAATCATTATAAACAAGGAAAATGGCATTCCTTTTATCCAGTTAACTATTAAGTTGCTCCATCCAGTTGAATCTTCTCCAGTTCCAGCTTGTGCCTGGTGTGTCTCATCCTCCCAACACACACCACTGTGAAGATCACACCTCCTTTCTTCTCCATGACCCCAGTGCAGGTGCCAGGGGCTACTCTTGGATGTCCCCAAAGCCACCTTTTCTCCAGGCTAAGCCAGTCTTGGAACCACAGCCTCCCCTTATAGAGCAACTCCTCAAACCCCGACTGAACTGCTGTCCCTCCACTGAACTCGCTCCAGTTTAC
Source organism: Petroica traversi (assembly GCA_025920805.1). Taxonomy (NCBI): domain Eukaryota; kingdom Metazoa; phylum Chordata; class Aves; order Passeriformes; family Petroicidae; genus Petroica; species Petroica traversi. The sequence goes on from JAHLSL010000019.1 coordinate 11,230,777, forward strand.
TGATAGCTTTCCCATATAAGGTGCCCTGAGTCTAGGTGCAGTTCTTCAAATACAGCTTAACACATCTGGAAAGATGTGAAAAATTTCAGGCATCAAGATAAAAAACAGAAGAGAATGAGGGAAGGTTGGTCTGTTCCTTTATCTGATTACAATACCATTATTAGTGTAGAGATATTACTGTACCCAGCCCCTACTACAACTGCAATCAGATGCTACATTCATCTTAGAATAATGTCTTGATTAAGAAGCTGCCATATAAGGATCAAAGTAGAAATTTTAAAAGTAATTTAAATATCCCTTCAAAATGTTACTCAGGAGAAAACAGAAGTTCTAGGAGTGTTATGACTTGAAATGTTGGCCATTTTCTTTCCTGTCTTGTGTCAGATTTTTCACATGACCTTGTGAGAGTCATCTTTTCAATAGATAATAGTCTTTGCAGCTAGACAGGTTGTTTTCATATTTCTTAAGAGCATTGCATGCTCTCCAGGCTTGATGTCAGAACTTTGGACTTTTTGCGCTGTTGCTTTAATGAAAACAACAATTATTTTTTCTGATGTAACTCTAAATTCATGTAATGTATTTAAATTGTGAATAAACTGAATTCTGTTTTGACATCACTGCATTGTAACAAATTTAGTTTGCTGTGCATTTTCCCTGACTGATAGCTTGAGAAAACTTTTTTGACATTTTGAGGGGTTTACTCTTTTATACATACAGCTTTATCACTTGGAAGAAAAAAAAAACAACAAAGAAAAAGCCAAGGTCATAAATCTTTCTCTAAAATCAATAAAAGCAGAAGTAATGAATGATTCTGGACCTTCATTCACACTAAAATGATTCTGTTTTCTAAAGAAATAAAAGCTTTAAGTTTCACTGGAATCCTGGCATGAAAGCTGCAGCCTCATGGACAGTATTAGAATACTATAGAAAAGCTGAGACACAAACTGAAGGATATTTATTCAGCTTTTGGGGTTATTTTTCATTCAGGAACTAGATATAGAGTATTAACTCCTGCTGGGTAGCCTCCTTAGAGCAAGCTGTCTCCGTGGCTTCACTAAGACCCTACACGCATGGCTAACTTTTTAACTCTCGTGAACAGCAAGTCCCCATTAGGACTCTTCAAAAACACAATTTTTTTTAAAGTTGTAAAACCTCATGAACAGAGGATCTTGAAAGACAAGATATGCCATGAGTCAGTGTCAGCTCATGTGGATTTTCCTCCAAACTGTGCCTTGGGCACTCTGTAATCTGACAGCCACTTCCACCATTCAGCATTAAGCCCTATTTCTTTGCTGTTTGCTGATCAGCTAGTGATGCTCATCTTCCAGATTTTCCCCAACCATCCCAAAATATAAGTGGTCTTTCCAACCACTGTTAGAGTGAGATAAGTATCTGAAAGTTATGTATATGCAGTTGAACTGATTTCTCTACATTCAGACAAAATAGTTAAAAGTACAGAGACTCTGGCATGATTATTGAGCATAGATGACAAATTCATTTGAAGTCATGGATGACTACACAGCATATCTGTTGAGTTGTGAAGTCATGTGGCAAGTAGCTCTCAAAATAAAAGCCCAAGGACTTTAAAATTCCTCAACCAGTGCAAAGCAAAGCTAAATATATTCATCTTACATAAATATGTTATCAAAAGCCTGACCGTGGATACATTTCATTCCTACACAGCCTGATGTATGACCTTAAAGGAATTGTTTAGCATGGAGCTTAAATGCCCCTGAGTGGAAATTCTCTTACCACTCTTGGTCATGAGAATGGAACTGAGAAAACAGAGAATGTAAAATAACTTACAGAATTGATATTCTAAGCCTGTTTCCCTGAGAAGACATTGAATTATACCATATGTTCTTCCTTGCTTGACCACTTTCAAATATACCTTGAATATCCTCAACGACAGCCAAGAGGATTTGCCACCTCTTAAAGTTAGAAGAGGCTTTTGTAAACTAAACCATATGCTGGTAGCTGCTAAAAATGTCCACTAGAAGGAAAATACCTGCCTCATCCCCAAATCTTCTTGTTTCTTTGTGGATTTTGTTTTGGGAGAGTTGTTTTGTTTTGTTTTTGGTCAGCTGGGTGAGATATCTGAATTGTGCATAAATCTGAAAAGTAATAGAGATGAATTTCTAAATTTGAACATTTTTATATGGAGAAGCAAGAACACATTAGGAAAAGATTCTCAAAAATCTTACAATCTGAAGAAAGAACAAGAAAAAATAATAACTCTCAAGGGCAGACAGGGCTGGCAAGGAAGCTAAATGCAAGGTTAGGCTGACTTAGAATCTGATCCATGGAATGTAAGGTGAATTTAACAATATTTTTTTGTTTCATTTTTAAAAAATGGACTGAACAACATAACAATGGCGCACCCAAACTTGTACAAACATACGATTTAGGACAGTATCTCTGTGATCAAGTCTATCATCAGTTCTTCAGTAATGTGTACTAATTTGCTTCCTCTTAAGATTACTCTCAATGAACTAATCCTGTTAAAAGTTAAAAATTAAATTTAAAATTTTTAACTGTAGATTTACCCCTAATGAAACTAGAGGAGCAGTGGGGAGTGAAGCTGTGAAGGTGATGAGAGAGGGAAGAAAAGGAGTCAAACCACATTCCTATACTCAAAAATCAGAGACAAGACAATATCCCAGATATCTGGGGTCATGGTGAGTACAGAGTTGCATCAGCAAAGTGAAAGGTAAAATAAAAGAGATGTAGAAGAAATAGTTTCCTCCAATCAAAGCAGCATCTGAAGAGCTATTCTGGAAACCCAGCCATAGATAATTGCTTGCCTCTGTGGGGAAATTTTAAAGGAGACAGAGAGGATATTAGTCAGTAAGACATGGTGGGGTGGAGGAGTGGGGTTCTGAGGTACCCTATGTGAGGGTGAGAGCACAGAGTCCTGCATTAATAACAGGGGCTGATACAAAGACATGTTCTAAGAAAATGAGGAGGGCAGCAGTACCCTGGAAGATGCATTTGCTTTAGAGTTGTTTCTTTCAGGGGAGGGGCTTTTTTTTTTAACAACCATAATTTCTGAATCATTCAATATTCTGAGGGAGGGAGAAAGAGAAAACAGGACAGGCTATGCCAATCACAACAAAAAAAGTCATTTTCCATATTGTTTGCACAGTGCTGGTACACACTGTTGCCACTGTATATCATTCCTAGAAGATATAGAACAGTTCTAAGGAGTGTCAATAGATCGATCAATTATATGCCTAGAGATAGAGTGATTTGTGTCTGTACAGTCTCCAGTCATGAGTTAGGAAGGCACTGTTGCTAGGAAGCCAAGAGCAATGAAATTTCAGCTGCAGCAGGAAAACGTGAATACACAGCGCTTCACTCTCTAAATCTCTTTTAAGTTCTCAAAGAAAGCACATTTGTTTTTCCAATCCATATATTTGTCTTTTTTCTCTGAGAGATATACAGAAAATCACCCAGTTAATGTACAATATAATCTCTCATCTTCAATTTTAAAAATTATTTCGACTCCTTCTGAAAAGAGCACGTGTACCCTTGTTCCAAAGATGTTCCAAAGATGTGGTAAACCTTTCCAGCCCTATACCTAGCAATTATTTTAATAAGCTGATACCAGAAAGAAGAGAATAACCTGTGGTCTTAAACCTACCCTTATGATCTAAATAGGGGTCTAAATAAGCAGCTGCACTATATGTCAAAGAAAGACCTCGGAAAATTAAACCATTCATATCAGTACCTACATGCGAATCCGAAAGTCAATGCAATGTTTGAAAGTCAATGATAAGAACATTTTAAGTACTTTTGGCCTTAAATATTTAACCTTCAGCTACTTCCAGGTATGAGCTGTTTTTCTACAGGTTCTATCTGAAAGAGCTTTGTTTTTCAGAGCTTCCAGTGATCCAGTCAGCCATGCTTCAATTCATGGACAGCCAGCTTTCCTCAGCAGAAGGCCAAATGTTCCTCAGATCAGTGCCCCAGAAGGACAGTCTTATCATGAGTTTTAAGAGGTTTTCACCTTGATTTGGAAATTATGATTTTTCTTTTGGCCATGATACCTCTGCTGCAGCACTGGTAGTGCTGGCAATGAGTGCAACCTGATAATACCTGAAGAGGATATGAAGTCTGGCAGAGGAACTTGGAAAAGGCTGCAACGGTGCAGTGCAAGTCCCACAGGGCAAAGCTGTAATTTCCTGCTGGAAGTATAGATTCTGGCCAATTCCAAAACCCATTTTCTATTGCAAAACCATTTTCACAGGCAAAGATTGACCAGTAATTAAATATTTTTCCAAATATTCCTTCCCAAATGTCTTCATAATCACAGTCATTGATCAAAACTTATGAAGATCTACTTTGACTTCCATTCTCAAACCCACTGCTGGAAATCCTCTATAATATATGAGATTCTGCAGATCTTCTTGGAAAGCACTAGTCTACATATTGATAAGGATTTATTAATTTGCTTAGATGCTCTAAATATCACCATTGAAAGAAACAAAGAAAGTGACACAGCAAATGAATTGTCACTTTTGTTTTCATTGTGTGTGTTGTGAGACACTGTCATGAGCATTGTAAAGAAGTAGGAAGGAAGGAGGATTTGGATTAAAGCATAATTTCAAGGATATATTAACATAGGCAAATTTTTAAACTATGCAAACGTAAAATTTGTTTTGAAGCACCTTTGGGAGAAAGTCCTATTGTATTTACTTTATTAATAAAAATTGCCAAATCTTCAAATAATCCTCCAAAACTAACAGAGAATGTCTAGATGTCTCTTTTAAAAGTTTCTCTGTGAAAGCTTGAATATTATTGTTGCATCATTTTTTAGAGTAAAATTATGAGAAACTAAAGCTAAGTCAAAACAAATCATGTGTGACCTCCACAAAAGTTAAATTGGAGTCTGTACATTTATTTTTAAGTTATATTTTTTCACTGCTCTGATCCAGATGGGTCATAGGCCAAGCTGAATTCCTCAACCTTAACTGAAGCCCAATTAACTAAGATAAATTGTCAAATCACTCTGGAGAGGTGATCAGCATTATTTAATCTTCAAAGTTGATGCTGTTGGCCAAAATAGGTGTTCCACTAAGTGTCATAGAGCATTTGCTATCAAATCCAACATTTCTCTAACTGAAGAATTTTATGTGATAGGGGCAGATCCCAAAAAGTTGGGAAGTTTCAAAAATCCCAGAGTTTCTACTGTTTCAGACCAAAGCAAAACAGCCTGACAAGGCTCTATATACAACATGCCCCATTTTTATCTCTGAGAACTTATTCCTTCCAGCTAACTTTTTAGTCATTCTTATGTACATTTAACAAAAACCACAGTCCTTCAGCACTCCTATTCCAGCCATTTGCTTCAGCTGCATTAATGGGGCTATACAGAGTTGGGTAAAACAGTTTTTCCATGCATAGTTTTTGGTATTTCCAGTCTGAGGTGTTAAATACACACATTTTGTCAACGGCACCCCTGGGCCCTGAGCCTGCCCCTCCAAGAGCAACTTTGAACCCAACTTTCCTGTCCAACCCAGGAGCTCAGGTCAATGCTGAGCTACAGGGAGCTGTGGGACTCCCTCAAACTTTGCCATTCAAACCTTGTTGGGCACTGAGGCACAGGCATTGCCTGTCTCCCAGGGTACACCAGGGTTTGTCAAATGTTGCTCACTGTCAGGGGAAGGGGACTGAAGGATTTCAATTGTCCCAGTGTCCCTGCCTCTGGCTTCATTACTTTTAAATATTAAATACTCCTAGCCAGTTGTGAATAGATATACAGTAGAAATTCCCTGTGTTGTTTCTAGAAATCAAAGAGTTAAATGCCAGCTTCTCAAAAGACTGAGACACTATAAAGATGGTTTATTTTTGGCACTGTATCTCTGACTATTCTACTTCCCTTTTAATAGTTGTTCTTGACTCATATTTCCAATAGAAACCCACCAAGTTATGAATATCAAATATTGCAATTGGAATTTTTTAGGTAAAAAGAAACTACTATGATTCAAAACTATCATGTTAGTTGCTTGTGCTGTTTTTCTCTGTATCTATCAGGGTGAGAAGCTTGTTTTTCAGGATTATCTATAGTATGGAAGATATTGCAACTGTCCATCATGCATTTCAAATGCAGTCTTCTAAATATCAGAATCTGGTGCATAGAAATTCTTCAAAATTCTTCAAGGAGCACACGTGGAAAACAATACAGAGCACCTTTGAATTTAACCCTAAAAAGTCAGATTTCACTAACAGATCCTTGTTTTCAAATAACAAGCGGTATGCTTCCTCTCATTACACAAATATTCACAGAAATTTTGTGCTCAAATTATTTTTAGGGACATAAAAGTGAAAAAACTATGGATGTTTTGCTTTTTTAAAAACTGACAAAACCTTGCATATTGGACAGGATCTCAACTCCTCAGTGGTAAAAAAACCTGGGGCCCCGTTTATGTACACATTCTGCTTTGCAAGGTATCATGGATTTTTACATAGAGGACTTGTTTATCAACATTCAAGAATGCTCAGGCTATAGAAAAGTATGCTCTTGAACTCTTGGGTGAGGCAGAAGGGATGCCAAGGACAATTCTTTTTCTATGAAGATAGAAAACAGCTCTTAAACTTGCATTACTGACTGTATGAATGGAGTAAAAGGAACCCTTCTTTTGAAACAGTTCTGTCCATTTATAAAGAACATTTGCTTTGTATGGAGAAGGTGATAAATGACAGCTGAAGTAATGATTTAATTAATCTTGATTTGGATTAATAAACTTTAATTAATATTGATTTGGATATGCCCTGATAGACTAGAAGAAGTTCTGAAAAAGACAAACAACGTGTCAGCCTAGGTAATAGTTAGAGTTAAGTAAGTGAAAGGTTTCCTTTTATCTTTTTTTTTTTTTTTTTATGCTGCAGCAAACCAGCCTTTCACCTAGTTTTGCTTACTAGGAAGTCAACAGCTCATTTCTGCTAAACATCCACATCTTTTGATTAGAAGCCTTTTCCTTCACTGGAGGAAAGAAAGCACAATATCCTTCAGTTGCCATACATTTAGGATGGAGTAGCCATCTTCTGCCTTTAATGACCACAGAGGAAGGTTAGATGATCCCAAGTCAGGGGCTTGTCACCCCAAGACACTGGCTGAATCCATGGTGAGATGAATAGTATTTTCACTGTATAAAAACCACAGCACAATATCTAAAGTCCAGAACTGACACTGAGAGCAGAGTAAGTTTCAGATGGCTTCTCTCTTCTGAACATGAGGTTTTACTGTTCAGATTCACTTTTTTTCTGAGAAGTAAGCATATACACTTGTTTTGAGAATCTAGTTCATCATATGATGTAAATAAAATATCTAAAATAAAGAAAAATATGTAAAATAAAAAATTATTTTACAAGAATTTCACCAGTAAAAACTGTACATTAAGCTTTCAGAAAAAGAAAAAAAACTACAACTACATTTAAGGGAAAAAGGAATGTTGTATTTAAAGAGAAGAATTTAAAAGACCATAAGGTCATAAAGTCAATGTGAAGAAGGAAGGTGTTCAAGGCCAACATGGTAAGAAAAAAGAAGGCTAAGGGTTGAAAGGGCAGTAGAGTTCTTTGAGTTAACAGAACAGTTATGTGGACAGATTTAGGATGAGACTAGTAAGAAGAACAGAGAAATTCCCAGAACATAAACTGTGGTGGAGGTCATTTTAGAGCTCTGGGGAAGGGCAAGTCATAAAAGATGATAATGAGAATGACATGTAAGAGAGCAAATGTTGCATAATGCAATACAGTATTAGAGAATTCTAAAATTCAGAATTTCTCACCTTAATTACTATTCTATTAATAAGGAAAGACACATCTTAAACTGGTATATGATGTGGTAAAGCAAAGAGCTGCTTCATATAATATGACTTGCTCTTTGCAAAGAACAAATTACTTTTTCCTTTATGATTAAACACTCTTCTTTTGACAAAAGCTACCAATTAATTGCACTTATGTAGTATCCTTCTCACAAAACCCAAATAGCAAATGCTCTCTGGACAGACACTTTATGTAAGAGGAAGAAAGGGTCTCTTATATATGTAAAGACAAATGACTTCAGTGTCAACTCCAATTCAAAACTAGTCTTCCAGAGATTGAAGGCAGTCTGACTCAGGAAATGGAAAGATCCAAACCCCAACAAAGAATCTTATTTTTCAAATGAGAGATGTAATACAAATCTCTGGAACTGAAACAAAAGACATCAGTGAAACTCGCCTTTTAAAAAATAAATATGATAAAAAAACTAGTAAATAACATGTATTATTTTTTCTCTTGTCCAGACATTACATTAACATGATATGATAACTCCCTGTCAGAAATATGAAAGTCCATCTCTATTTTCTTCTGGGCCTTATGTGGGTAAGTACTGATTCAACTACTGAGAATAGCAAAGGATTGTTTTAATTAGCTCTTTTCTGCACCTGTTCAGGATATAATTCTTATTAAATGTACGCACAATATTTATAGTCTTTTGAAAAAAAAAAAAAAAGGAATTCTAAAATCTGACTGAAATGAGATGGAAGAGAATGGCATTTTCCCAAGACAGACTTGAATGATATGGAAGGCAATGCTATTCAAAATGCCAGCAGCATATGCCAGCTTCAATTAGAACATGAAAGGAAAATCTGTTGCTAAAATATAACAACAAGCTTATATATGCTTATTTAGAACTTACAGGGTTGAATATCCTTAAAAAATTCTAAATTTTGGCATTTCGTTGAAGCTGTTATTAATATTGGTCTTACTGTAGGAGTCCCTGAATGAAATACAGTGTCCTGTGCTTTGCAGAATTTCAGAATAGATTATCATAATGAACACTTCTGGCCTGAGAACCTTTCAGAACAGTGTGAGAAACTATTCATTAAAGTTATTGCATCTTGTCCTTCCGTGTCACCTTTCCCAGATAATTGCCTACGGTAGGAATGAGATAGCTGCTTTCCAGGTGACTGTATCTGTGGGCTGCCATGCTCCCCCACGTGCTCGAAGGACAGTGAAGTGCAAAGAACTTTGTTCCAGAGAGCATGAGGTCAATCCACATGACATGGCCCAAACTGCATCAGGCAAAAAAAGGTCTCCCCTTTAGTTTCCAGTGCTGCTGGACAGTCCCCATGCTGCTGCTGAAACAGCCATACAGCACAGTACAATTCTGTCATGGTTTAACCCCAACCAGCAAGCAAATGCCGGGCAACCACTCATTCATTCCCCTCCTTGCCCCCTGGGTGGAGAGGACAAGTGGAAAAAAAGTAAAACCCTTGGGTTGATATCAGAAGAGTGTAATTACTGAAATAAAATAAAATTATATAATAATAATTTTAATGAAGAGGGAGGGGAGAGAGAGAGTTGAATAAAACCCAAGAGAAACAGTGATGCACAATATGATCCCTCACCACCCACTGACTAATACTACAGTCACCCAGTTTATGTACTGAACATGAGTTCTAGATATGGAATATCCCTTTAGCTGGTTCTGTGAGCTGTCCTGGCTAGATTTGCTCCCCAGCTTCTTTTGCAGCTCCTCCCTGGCAGAGCTTGGGAAACAGATAAGTCCCTGAATTACAGTAAGCATTGCCTAGCAAGAATGAAGCCACCAGAGTGTTGTTTTTATTCTAATACTAAATCCAAAATACAGCACTATACCAGCTACTAAGATGAAAATTAACTCTATCCCAGATGAAACAAGGACAAACCCACAGGGTAAACTGATGTATGACAATCTCATGTAGAACCCTTGAGCTGCCTTTTCAGCCAGGGACAGCTCAGAAGTCTTTGTTCCAGTAGGCTAGCACTTCCTTTGATGACTTATTCCATTTATTGGAAGTGGTCAGGAGCCACAACCCATGCCTTTGAACATTTATTGTCTTAGATGTCAAATGTATTTACCAAAGTCCCTTTGGAATAGGCTCAGACTTCACATATAGCATCAGTATCTGCTATCTAGGATAATTTCTAGGAAAAGCTTTGGCTGATTCTGTAAGCACAGCTTACAGAAATTTTGTTTAAAAGAACGGACAACTGTCATGGACTGTGGCTTAATTTAAGCCGTCTGGTCCTTAATAGAGTTTATAATACAAGTGCATCTTAATTATAGATCTTTTTCTATTATTTGTATGTAAAATACACACTGACCACTTTCACAGTGATGCACTTATGTAATCATAAATGTCATTTGTTTTTATCAGGGTCCAGAGTGATCAAAGTTGTCTTAGTTATCTTCTTCCTGGTATTATGGGAAAATTTTCATAAAGTTACCATTAATTACTTTTAATAGTCTAATAGTCTAAAAGTCTAGAACAAAAAAGTCAACTTTGAAATAATTCATTACATAATTTTTCTCCTGAAGAAATTTTTAAATGTGTCAAGTGACAGAAAAAGTAATTTCTAAGACTTTGGTTTAACATGACATTGCAGATGCCCTTCTGGCCCTAATAGGCAGAGCCTTATTCTTGCCTGCTCACCTCCCAAGCACTCCTTTAAAGATCTGTTGCACAGTAAATATGAGGAAATACTAGTAGGAACATAAACAGAAACTAGGTATTCCTGTCTGAATACACACCTGAATACTTTTAGTAAACATTCAGATAAAATAAGCTCATCCTATAAGGTTTATATTTTAAAATGAGGTATAAAGCAACCTCATTTCCAGACCTCTTGCAGACAAGACTTTTAAAATATTTACCCTTTCACATAGGGGCATAACACCCCTTGAGAAGAAGCTACCTGACCTGCTCTGTAACTGAAAAATATGCGTGGTCTCTCTCAATCTTTTTCTATGTGACATTAACAATAGTGTTTTTCCCCCTTTTGGTGGTATATTCTTTTTGTCTGGTTTTATTTTATTTTCTCATTTGCAAGATGTGTGTGTCATGCTAAGGATGCAAAGCTCCTGCTTTTGCATCAGTGACATCAAATGCAAAAATTATAAATGAGGCTAATCAAAAATCATTCAAAAGTCCTTTGCTTTCCCCAAAGAAAAAGGAGCTTTGAATTGAATAGTCTGTAGAATCTGACTAATGCTGCCATTTTTCTTCTTTCCAATAGAAATAAAAAAAAAAAGAAAGAAGAATATCTTTTGTGGGAGCATATTACCACCAAAATCTCATTTAAAATAAAACTCCTGTGTCATACTGAGCTATCCAAATTATTTAGGGGCAGAATGTTGTACTCAACTCCTGATTTAGGATTCTGGCACTTTCTCATTACTGTGTCCTGAGTGTGTCTGCTTGGGCAGTCTCAAGATTCTGCTCCCCAAACCACCCCAAGAACCCCTAGGGGAAAAAACAAACAAGCTAAAACTTCAATCAGAGGACCAGAAACTCTGCAATGTCAACTACATGTGGTCTCCAACTATCATGTTCAAATTCAAAGTAAAACCAGTCAGGAAACATAAGCCCTGTTTTAGTGAACATAAAGTGAGGTTCTTCTAGGAAGTACATGCAAATCCAAGGGCAGATGATACCCCGCTTCACCTTCTGGCTCAGAGACAGAGAGAACCAAAGAGATGAGCTTTATAATTTTAAGTATAGCAGGTTATTCTGCAATCAATTTGGAAGTAAATGATTGTTCCTTAAATACACAGTGAAGGGATGCCTCATGTGCAGAGGAACAATGACACAAAAAACCAGAGAAATAAAGGAAAGCGAAATTAAGTATAGTCAAGCCTAATTAGCATCCAGTGTAAAACATTCAGACAGGTCCCAGTTGGCAGAAGGATGGAGAGGTTCATGAGATGGCAACAGGAAAAGGATGGCTCCTTCAAGCAGCAGCAACTCCACCACCAAGAGGTCTCCTCTCCAAATGCAGGGCTGGTGCCCTGGGACGGCAGCCAAGAAGTTGTAACAGATGGAGAAGTTACCCCAATATCACTGATCAAAGCACAGAGTAAAATATTGCATCTTTCTTCAAGAAAATGCAAAATTTAAAATACTTAAGTATTTAAAAGTAGACATCCAGGAGTTTTTAGGGAACTTAGACATCCAAAAGTAGACAATCCAGGAGTTTTTAGACAACTTTATAATCAGCATTTTGTTCAGCAGCAACCATTTTGAATGAAAAATTGGGATACCATAGAAGTAGACAACAAAAGTTTTGGGGGTTTTATGTAGAAATCAACAACATTTTATCTATATTTGAAGTCATGTTGCTACATCCATTCTGCCTAGGGTTTATGATGATTATTTTTATTCTGAATATGTGAGACTGTTCTGTAGCCAAGAGACATTATGCTGGGAAATGTTGAAGATGGACATCAATAAGCCAGCAGAGCATGCATGTGTGTCACGCTATGTCCTAATACCACAAAATATTATGCCAAAATTAGATGCAATTAGAACAGAAATCCTGTAAGGGCAGAAGACAGCACACTGAAGCAGTGTTGTGAAAGTTTGCAGATACCCTTGTATTTGTTTCGCGTGAATTAAAGCTGTTAGTCCTTCCCTTTCAGGAACTTCCTATTTCCCCAGGAAAAAAAAAAATATGGACAAGAAACAGTCAGTCCTTTAATAGGGAGTACTAAGCTGCCTTGTCACGGGGCTGCAATGACTTACTCTTTTCCAGAAGAAAAATATGTGGGGTGAATTAAGACACTGCCTTGCTTACAGGACAGAGCAGTTTCATGTCATTCATACTGGATATCAAGATGAAAAGCTTATCCTACTCTTGTTGTCTTCCCTTAAATTTGCAGGAAAATTGAGTGATGTTCACAGTTACTGGAAGTAAAATAAGCAATCTGGGAATATCCAGTGAAGGTTTCTCTAAAACATCAGAATTCTCTCTATATTTATTCCACATTATTAGGGGAGGGGAATAAATTTTGTAGTTCATTACCAGGCTTAACACTGTGAAGAGGAAGGTAATGGAACCTATAGACAGAAATAGTAGAAAGAGCCACAAAAGGGACTAAAAAGAAGATATCAACCCAGCAGAACCTACTTGGGGAAAAAACAGGGAATAATGGGTAGAAAAAAGTACATATCATTTTATTACTAAATTTTCAAATAATAAAATTATTATGAAATATCAGAAAATGTATATGAATCATAGTTGATGTCCACAGCATAAATTTGATTCTGGAACTGGTATGAAAATAGCTTTCAATGTAATGAAGCATTTTGAAATTTTAAGAATTCATACTGAGTAGAAACAAAAAAAATCAAATACAAGAATTTACAATAAATCAACTTAAATATTTTATTATAATACTATTAAAAACATAATTTCTTATTATCTTTTTATTTCTAAGCAAGAATACTTTAAACCAAAAAAAACCCTAGAAATTATAAAAAAAATAGTCATGATCAGACATTGAAATATCACCATATAAATATAGCTCTCATCTGTCACCAAACAGTTTGGTTCCACATGCAAATGAAATAATATGAATCAGCCATGGCCTGTTTTTTTTACAGATCAGATTGCATCCTATGCCATGAAGTAGAGGTCCAGAATACTCCTAGTGGAACATCCTCGCATAACCAAAATTAGTTCTGCAGATGGCACACTGAAATAGAAAGAGAGAAAAATGCTCTGTGAAAGTCATGGAGCATAGTACTAACTCTTCTGAGGATGACTTTTTTCAGTAGAGAATGGAACCCATCAGAGGGAGCAGAAAAAATCTTGTGAAATAATTGTGCTATAGTCCATTTCCATTGAAAACATTCTACAGCATAGCATTCATTATAAGTTCCCCCCCCAAAATAGAAGACGCATCTCAGAAATACTGAGACATCACATAAAAGAACCTTCTGCTTTAATGAAATGGGTAAAATCAGATATGGCTAGAATGTGTATACAGAAAACAGAGCAGTGGTGCCATTGATTTTTAGTGATCAAAGTAAAAATCGATGGATTAATGCATTTCAGTCTCAGTAAGAAACATTTTGTGAGTCTTTCCTTTAATATATAGTACTCTAAAATCCAATGGTCCCCTCACTAAGTGGTCTTTTATTTCCATAGGACTAATTAAAAATGTGTTTCTGCATTGAAAAGTGCATCTGTCTGAACTCCAGCTTGCTTGACAGCATACTGATACATGCTACCCTGCACAGCAAGTATGATGGTAAAAATCATATGGGGTGATCCATTTAGTTCTGCCCATGCTCAGCCGTGCATGTACAGAGTCAGGATGACTGGAGGATATTCATGAGGGCTGGGGAATGTTTTGTATGATATAAGTGAAGAAGTCTTGTAAATATAGACCAGCACTTTCATCATTCTACATTTCCTGAATCAGGAAAGAGCTTCTTTCACCCGTGTGATATGTTTTTCTAGTCATATTTCCTTTTATAAGCCTGTAAATCACAAAAACAGGAGCATGCTAAGGAAGCAGTTATTTTTAAGTAATGCTAAATACGCTCATTGACAACTCCGGTTGGTGTCTCTTTTTCTGCACATCCTTGCTAGATCACAAATAGCACATGGAGTGCCTGATTTGGAAGATGCTTGAAAAAGGAAAAAAAGGAAAAATGTAACATTGCATCATTTTGGGTCTGATGACTATAAAAAAACCAATTACTGCACTGCTGATGTATGCATCTAACGTCACAGATTTTAGAGGGCTTTAAGGCATATATTAAGGAGATGTTCAGAGTATGAAAGCACATCCAAACATAAACATTAAGAGAGTCAGCAGAATTCTGGATTTTGGAAATAAGCATTTTCTTCCTGTTCCTACGAAACTATGCAACCTTCTAACTTACACTCTTCCTTCCAACTTACACTCTTCCAGCTTACACTCTGTGAGGTTAATTATATTCCTCTTGAAATAATGGTGTCAAATATTTCAAGGAAATTCATAAAATAACCAAAATATTGAAGAGTAATTAATTGTGTTTTCCACAGAGTACTGTATGGAGTATCTGATCTATTTTACATTATCTTCTCAGCTAAGGATCAGAAGAAAAATAAATCCTGTGTGTCACTGGAACCTCAAGTCAATACCACATAAAGATCCATGACCAGAGAAGAAACACTAAAAAAAGCATGTAGAAAGATAGAATTAACAGTATAAAAAGAATAAAACAGGTCATTTTCTCAGAATAGAAGGCCTTATTTGAAAAGAAAATCATTCCATGTCTAGTGGAAGCTAAGAAAAAAAAAATTAATTTCTTTTGATGGAGGTTTTTCAGTGGTAAGGAGACATGTAGAAAATATTAAGATTGAAAAAAAGCTCACAGTAAGGCATGGAAGCACTCTTTAAGGGACATACAATGAAGAGCAATGTAATTCTGCATATCCTGGGGAAGGTCCTGCTGCCATGATCCCTGCTGGAAGCACTATGGAAGGACTTGATGATTGCAAAGTACCACAAAAGCACCAGCAAACAAACCAAGAGTTTTTTGTCTCACCTGCATTGTTAGTAATAATTAAAGTAAACATTAAGTCTAGGTTCATGAACTGAACAGTGCAGAGAAGGCTGGGAAGAGCACGCGTAAGAGAAAGCAGAACAAAGCAGCCCCCTGTAGTAATTCCTCCAGCTACCTCCCTCGACAGGGTCCTCCTTTCTGTGAGGATCTTGAAAAATTCATTTTCCCCCTGATTTTGGTTAGGTCTGTCTCTCCAGCAGTGCAACGGTTCCCTCAATGAAGAAAAAACACCTTCCTGTTCCACTGTCATTTTCATATCTTTCAGCTTTGTTCACCTTTTCAAGCTGCTGTCTTCAAAACAGGAGCCAAAATGAAGTTCTACCATGTTCTCATTTGGAACAAGCTTCCATTTTATCTTTCCCCTTGCACATGAGATTCCTTCAAATGCCTCTCAAACAGGAGTGTGCTGGGCTGTGCTCTCACTTCTGCAGGAGAGGACAGTAAGAAAGAAATGTGGACTTCAGTCCTTAAGCTGTATTAGGATCTATAATAACCAGCTGTCTGAATGACCCATAGTTTTGACCACTGAAAACAAGAGTGAATAGATCGATGGAAGATGGAGTTACCAAATATAGAAGGAGATTGTTATAATTTTCTCTTCCTATCTTGGATCTCACCAAGGTTTTCTCTTCCAAACTGAAGCGGTAAGTAACTTCAAGATGACACTGTGTTGAGATTTGGAATGCACATCTTCAGTTTTGATGAGAAAATAATCTTATTTTTTGTCCACTCTTATTTAATGGCTTAACAAATTTTATCACAGGAAGCATGGTGTGAATGATAGAGTACTTCAGTTTGCCAATAATTCATCGATTGTGAAATACAGCCTCATTCCAGATGGAAAAGAAACTGAACTTTTAAAATTTACATCTGAAAAGTCCGGAGTGTTGGGCAGAAAAAGATAAGTTTTTCTAGTAATTAAAAAGACTTTATTTTACTGTTCAACTTTAAAATGTTAACTTGTTATGAAACAAAACAGAGTTTTAAAATTAAAACAGTTTTACTGAGTAAAAACTGAAAAACTTTCAATAAAAATGTCAAACCTAGTTATTTTGACATTGCTGAAACTTTGTCCCTGCTCTTTTAAAATTAAAACCCAGCTAAAAATGTCTTATTTCATTAAATAATTGGATTTTAACAGAGTGATATAATATGGTAGAATATGCTTGTGTCTAAGTCTCTCACAGCTTGTCTTGTAAGTCCAGACTAATAGGATTCTCAAGGCAAATACTGAGAAACACCGAACAACAACCCTATGTAATTATCTGATGGCCACTTTGAAATTTACCTTCCCTACTCATTTAAATCCTTCTTTTAATTTGGAGATTAAAAGGTGAAGAGTTGGAAATTTGATATCTACATTGCTCAGTGATTTGAAATGAATGTATTAAAGTCAATCTGATTGCATTGTAGCAAGCTCTAGTGGCAACAATGTGAAAAATCAATAAAGCAAAAGCATAAATGCAAGATCTAAACAGTAATATGACTTGTAGGATAATCCAATAGTAATTTAGCCCTCCCTGACACTACAGCGAGGAAATGGTTTTTTCCAAGGGTAGCATTTAAAAATTTAAATACCTGGTAGCTCATTTAAAAGCAGTATACTGTACTACACTTAAGTCTGTGTTAAGATCTGCACTTACAATATCTGTGGTACATTTTAGCAATTGAACATGGTCCTAAATTTGCCCCAGTAGATAAGGAAGAAGTCTACATATAAATACGCATAATTACATGTGTAGTGGAGTGTTTTTGACTGTTTGCTGTTAATGTATTTTGCTTTATGGGTCCTGGTAACCTGGTCCCAGCTCCACATGCTGAGGGCCTCCTATAAAAAATCTCCTGGCTTTTCCTCTCTGATTTCCTTGTATATGTACAAATAGGAGGCATCTTACCACAGCTGTGGCGGTTTTTAGAAACTATGTTACATTTCAACACTGAAACACAAAGCATGTCTTATCCCCCCCCTCATTCAGTGTTTTTTATTCCTGTTTCCATACAGATCACACTCTGCTGGCATTTACAAAGGTGCTCTCCTCATAGCATCCTTCCTCCCACTGCGTTGTATCAGTTGCTGAAGTGAAACGGGATCTTCCTATGCATTGATGGTTTTAGGGTAGGTGTCTCCAGAGTGTAGATGTGTCAAAAATGGCTTTCATACATAGCTGAACCTGTCAAAAAATGCCATGCCAGTCACACAACTGAATTGCAGTCAATCCCTCCCAGGCCTTTACTTATAAACTACAATTTATTGATGTCTATATGTGATTTGTGTCTGTCAATGTACTACATCATCTGGCTTTTGGTACAATTGGATTTTGGAATTCCCTCTGCTGAAAAGTTCTTCAAGAGAAACTGTTTTGTGGTTGTCTCAAAAGTAAACCTACTCAGGACTGTTCATAGGAGCTCCATCAGTACCTCCTGGGAATTACATTTCGAAGACTTTTGGGCTTATTTTCTCCCACTTGCACTCACCGGGTCCTTCCACTGTGCTGCATTGCCCAAGACAACTTGAGTCAGATCATATTAAAATTTTTGGAGAGGCAGGGGTTGTAGAAGAGATGTTTTTCATTTTGCAAGACTGATCTATACTCACACATGCCTCCCCTCCCAAAAAAGAACCAAACAAACCAAACAAAGGAGCACAAATCAGTGACAGTAGAAATCTCAAAGAGTTAGTGGAACACTTTAGCATGGTAATAGTTATTTTCTTTTTTACATTTACTTTTTTTTTTTTTTAATTGAAAGCTCAACATTTCCCATGCAGAAAATATAACCAAAAAAAAAAAAAAAACCAAACAAAACATTTCTAACTAACTGTGGTATTTCAGTATAATTATAAGAAGCTGAATAGAAATACAGTAGCCAAAACTACTGACAGAATTTGTATCCGATGTAAAATTACAGAGAACTACAGAAAACAAATTATTCTCATGGGATAAATATTACAATAGCTGCAGAATTGCTTGAGTTTTCACAATTATTTAGAAAAAATATTGTGCACGGAGGGTGATCTCAAATTTAAAGTTTAAAAGATCACTCTATGTAGTAATGTTTTAAAAAATATGAAAGGTAACTCAATTTTCAATTTTTCATGGGTTAGGAAAAGTTAGCAAAGAATAAATTAAATTGATGAATAGGCATTAAGGAATTTGGAATTGACATTTACTGTGCTTCAGTGTGGGAAAAGTTCAATGCTTCATAATCTTGCTAATTGCCTTTGTGAATTTTTTCTGGGGAAACAATTAATTACTGTAATTTATTTCATTAAATGAAACTATGACACTAACATGCTAATAAATAAAAATGAAATGAAGCCTTCAGTAGGTCTTCTGAAATACAAAATTAAACTAACCCCTTGAAGTAATACTTGAGCATCCAATTCATAATTCAGTTGGATTCTGGCTTCTTCCTTAGATTCCGTTTCTTCCTTAGGAGACAAACAGTGAGTTCATGCTATGCTGAAAAAAAATTTAGTCCTATAAATGGCTAAGATTTCTTTAGCTTCATAGTCAGCCTGGCTCAACAGGCTCAAGTGTCAGTTCTCCCCTTTCACTGACATGGCCACTCTTTTCGTTATACAATAAAGAAAATAGGAAAACAAAGATAAGGAAATAGTTATTGTTTTTCTCTGCCAGATTTCAAGATTATTATTTTTAACTAAAAATATTAATAGTAAATCAAATTTAGTACCCACAAATGACTGAAATAATTATGGAAATGTTAATGACTCTTTCTGTTCACCAAGAACAGAATACCATTTTTTTGGAATGGCCATTTTAAGCATAGAAGCTTTTGTTTGGAACAACAAACTTCTGCCAAGGATGTGTAACAAAGATGTTTTTTCAGTAAAGGGGTTGAGAGTCAGTAACCAAACCTCAACAAAACAGTGGAGTAAAGGATCTCAGAGGCTTTTGCCTCTATGATGGATCGAGCCTTTTCATTATGGATAATTCCACTTTATAAATTTGATAGCTTTTTTTAGACCAATCACTTGGAATATTTTGCAATTACTGTTGTAAACTGGAAAATTCAGACAATGACAGTTTCTTAGGATAAGCAAAAGTCACACAGGCAAACAAAGCAAAACAAGGAATTAATTCACTGCTTCCCACAGGCAGGCAGGTGTTCAACCATCTCCAGGAGAGCAGGACCCCCATCACACATAACAGTGACTTGGGAAGACAAAAGCCACCGGTCCAAAACCTGCCCTTTCACCTTCTTGCCTCCACTTTATATGGTGAGCATCATGGAACATCCCTTTGGTCAGTTTAGGTCACCTGTCCCAGCTGCGTCTCCTCCCAAGCTCCCAGGCACCCCCAGCTTCCTTGCCAGCATGGCAGTATTAAAAGCAAAAAAGGCCTTGGCTCTGTGTAAGTCCTGCTCAGCTAAAAACAAAAGCACAAAAAGCAAAAGCATCTCTATATTACCACTCCCTTTACTGGCCACTGTGATGAAAATTAGCTCTACCCTTGATCACCCTGAAGAACATGACATCTGGAACAATGAGAATGAAATACATAAACACAAATTAAGCTCAACATGCCTCCAACAACATGGTTTCATGTTTAGGGAAATGCAATTAGCTTCTTGAGGGATGCAGGGAATAGAAGACACCCGCTTTCCATCCCAAAACCCTTCAGAGTATTTGCTTATGACCAAGAAGCAGCCTGAATGTGAAGTCACAGATGAGCATCACTGCATAAAAATGAGGTAAACTGAAAGAATGCACGTAAGTCTCGATTTTAGCTCTGTCATTATTACCTGGAAGATCTCATCTGCCTAATTCAAGCTCTTTAAACACACTAAAGAGAAAAGAAAAAATATGTTGTTTCATAAACTTATCTTCATCTTCTAGTCCCTGCTGGAAACACCTTTCTGTATTGCCAGATCATGTTGCCAGAAAACAAAACCTTTTAAGCCCATTTTACCTGACTTAATTTTCTCCTCAGTTATTGTTCTATAAATCTGAATTTATTATCAGGCATCTCATCTACAGAAATGCTAAAAATATGAGCCAGGCTTTAAAAAGTATTTCTGACTGTGACTTTAGAAAGGCAGGTGGGAATAGTTATTGGAGCGAAAGGCTTTTTGCTCATTTCTTCCCCTCCTTTGACGCTGCAGAGTTCTATGTCACAACCCACTTGCTGTGTAAACTTCCAGCCACCACGGCCCACACCTTGACTGTTTCAAACAGCCCATTTCCAACATTTTCTTAATGACTTTACCACTCTTGCAACCATTCCGATGTTTTCCTCTCATCAAGCACTCATTCTGACTGTTTCTTTTTACTCTTTTTTACTTGCCTTAGCTATAAGCTTTTCCCCTTATGTTTCAACTCTCAGTATGCACATATACATGCACATGCACACATATAGTTATATGTATATATATACACATATAACTATATCCAACTATGTACCAACAGGTACAGCTGAAAAACAGAAATGGCTTGGTGTGGAGAGGGAGGGTGCCAGAGTTTGTGTCTGTAAGTGCAAATATCCCTTCCAGAGCTGAACGGTCAATATATAATAATTCAGAATAGCAAATTTAATTTATAGTTAAATCCAAATTCTGCCAAAGGAATCTGAAATCTTCATAAATTATTATGAAGGGAGGAGGGGGGTTGAGGGCATGGGGAATGCTGGGAATAAGGTCCCATCATTGTGATTTTTTTGTTATAGTTTGTTTTCTATGAGTATCATAATTTCGTAGAAATCTGCTGAATTCACTAAGTCTACCGATGTGTAAGTGATGTGTGCATTAGCTGAAAGGGGCATAGTTCAGATCTCAATTAAATTTCAGCATAATTAATATTTTTCCTTTTACAAAACCTTCATGTATTAGATTCACATCCTCTCCACACAGGCATTAAAAGTACAAATCAAACTTTAAAAACTAGATCCCATGACAAAACACAGTAACAACAACAACAACATCTTGATAGCTTATGGTAGGTATATTTTTTTAAATCATCATTGTTATTTCTGCTATGGTCACAGATACAGAAATAAATAAGTAAATATGATTTAGTCTGACTACTCCTAGGAACATTTTTCAGCCTTTTTATAAGGAGGAGTGGCATGGTAGCAGGTGCCAAGAATAGGACATCTATCCTTGTTGTCCTATCCTTTTCCACCAAAAGTAATTAATAGACATAGACCATATCTCTTGCTTATATTATTTGGTTTAAGGTCCACGTGAAAGAACTAACAATAGATTAATTAACGGTGAATGATTACTGAATTAG
This sequence comes from Petroica traversi, assembly GCA_025920805.1. Taxonomy (NCBI): domain Eukaryota; kingdom Metazoa; phylum Chordata; class Aves; order Passeriformes; family Petroicidae; genus Petroica; species Petroica traversi. The sequence continues at coordinate 11,252,395 of JAHLSL010000019.1, forward strand.
TCATTGTAATTAATATTTTGTTCTGTCCTGTGATTTTTTTTCAGATTTATAACCCAATGAAGACCAATCTAACTTCAAGTACCTTTCCAGAACTTAAAAATGCAATCAAATAAGAAGAAAACCAGCAGCTGCTCCCCCCCAAACAGTAATCAGCACATTAAAAATTAAGCTAAGCAATATTCCATTCCTGATATAAATATCAGTCATCTTCAGCTTCCTTTCTCCCTCAAAACTCACTAAACAAGAAGGCCTTGCAGCAAACAGTGACATGAAATCCCATCAGATTAAAATGCAGAGAAAAATTCAAACTGCTAGAGCTTAATTAACAAAAAGACAACAAAAAAACATGTTTTCTTCCAGAAAAGACAACAAGACAAATAAGCCATGTGGTACAATGGCACTTAGCTGTGACTCATTTCTTTAATAAACCTACCTAAAAAAAAGATGATCTGGATTTTGCTTTCCCCAGGACTTTGGGGAGACCAAAATGTCCCTGCTGGGTCCAAGCACTGATGAGCAGAGGATCCTGTCACTGGTGACACAGTGTCACCCGGGACCAACTGTCCCTCATCATCCAGGGATGCTGAATCTTGCAAAGCCAGAAGCCAAGCCTTAGTGGTACAGGGTCTTCCCTGACTTTGTGGCCAACCTTTGCATCCCCAGCAAACTCATGACTTCCTTCTTCCTCCCACCAGCCTCTTTCCCTCACAGCCACTGTGCCCTCATTCCGTGTTTGCTGTCCCTTCTGAGCTGATCTCTGCCGCCACATCACAGTGCTGTCATTATTTCCCTCTACTGGTGACACAATCCATGCACAAAGTCCCACATTATGCTGTTGCATATGGTTTCCACCAAGAGATTCTAATTATTTGTTTTGGAACATTGTGTCCCTCTATTTAGCTATGTCATTGTTGTGGCTGTAACCCTTTGGCCTTTGTATTCAGAACCTGTCATTCTTCAAAATGGATAATAGACCTGGTTTTCCTTGCACAGCTCTTGGTTTCCTAGAATGAGCATGCTTTCCCTCAATTTTCACAACAGTCTCCAGTGTCCTGAGCAAAGCTCTACATCTGCTATACACCATTTCTCTCAATAAATGGCTGCATACAGATAAAACATTCAAATGTTGTCTTTAAAGGAGACCTGTTGGTGCTGATTCAATGTTATTTGCACTCAGGTATCTTCTAGGAGGTTATTGCTATCTGGGGACTTGTTATTGCTCTTCCTGGGGTATGAGGTTTTATGGTAAATACAGGATGGCTTTTTTGATATCTTAAAAAACAATCTGTCAAAGCAAGGATGCTATGCACATATCAGGTAACAGCAATCCAAACATTTTAATAATTGGTGAAATAAAGATTTCTTGTATTAATTCTCTTATCATTCTAATTCTAATTAATTTCTAGAATTAATTGTTTAATTTCTAGAATTAAAATCATTATTAATAGGGTTTTAGGGTTTAATATCATGTCTACATTAAAAATAAGTGACTAGTACAAGATTTGTTTCAGTTTGCTTCTAAAATCTTCATGGATCATACCATGAAAGTGATATAAAACCAATCTTGTTCTGTAAAGGTTCATGTGGATTATTTGCAACATTGGGAACATTCTGCAAGTTACTAAGCCATGGTAGTGTTGAGGAAGAACTTGCTGGCAAAACCAGGCATCCTCAGGTTTTCTTGTCAATATGGATCTTAACAAGATTTCCAGATGGAGGTAAAGATTTGTTGTTGTTATGCAAATCTAATATTTCCATTGTAAGTATTTCCTTGTATAGTTAAAGCAAAATTTTCTTCTACTGTATTTGTGCACCATCCAGCTCTTCTCTGGACCTTATATCTGTAATATGCAGAGGAAATTCTGACCCAGGCAAAATTCACTATGTGATCACTCCAGTGACATATTTTCTATTAAATAATCAGCAGGTAAAGTACAGAAATAGTCTTGTCAGCAGGTTTTCCTTTTTCTGGCTGAATGCCAGATCAGAGCCATACTTCCTTCTGTTTATCCTCAAAACAAAATGTACATAACAATCAAGAAAAGCACAGGGAAAGGCCATAGAAATGGTAAAAATGTTGAAAAGTTAAGGTGCAGGAAAAGATTAAACAGTGATTTTTCAGTCAGGATAAAATGCGCACGATTAAAGTCTGTGTAATTAAATCAGACATGATGGAAGGAAGAACAGGATGATTTCTCACTGTGTCACACAATACCTTAAAAGCACAGAACTGGAGAAGGTTGAAGGAAATGCTTAGGAAGCAGCTTCATAATGAAAGGTGCTCTTTGTCAACATATATCACTATTGAACTTCCTGCTACCAAGAATGTGGGATGTCCATGTTCATCACCATTCAAATAACAACAAGCCAAATTCATGGGGAAAAAAAACCCTATTAAATAGAAATATGTAACTGCTGCTTCAGGAAGTCCTCTAAACCTATTTCTTTGCACTGAACAAATATTCTGGGGAGTGGACGACCAGGCTTAGAGGTCCTACCTTGGAGATCCTCCTCCTAAGAGGATATAACCTCCTTTGAGGTTAATCTGCATGTCATTTCTTGAAAGAAATATACTGTCTCAGTTACCATGCAGACTTTGAGAAATTTTACAAGGGCAGAACCAACTTTCACATATGGACATGTTTGATCACGTCCTTATGACAGTCAAGGGACCACGGTCTCAGAATAGCTACTAGCAGAACATCAAAGTCATAGACAGAAATTCCAGCCACAAAAAAAGGACTGAGATGAACACTCCTGCCCATGCAGCACCAATGTCTGAACAAGAGGGTTATATAAGTAACACATCACTTAAACTGGATTGCTTCAGAAGCCAGAAATGAGCAATGGGCATTCTGTGACTGATTATACACAGTCTTCAGGAGTAGGCTCCAAGGCATGGGTTTGCTCAGATCAGAAAATAAAAAACACTGGGAAACACAAGGATCTTCCAACATCAGAAAAAGTTTCTGGAGAAAAGCTCCTCCACAGCACCTAGTTGCAGGAGAGTAATTTGTACTTCTCACTTCTATGAGAATTTCTGTAACTATGAGAGAAAGAGAAAAATATTTTTTCATCCCTCAGAGCCTTTCTGCTCTACTTCTTGCAAGAAAGTACCCTTGGGAGTCTGTGCAATTGCTCTTGTGAAACAATCCATGCCAGAGAATGGTCTTGGTAAACTCAGGCTTGCACACCCTGTCTGGGTCCCCAGGTTTTCAACAGAGTTCTCCATGTAAATTTGAGCCAGGAGTATTCCAGTGAAGACAATAAGTTAGCTGGCACACTCAGCCTGTAAATCAAGGTTAGATTTTATCTAAGGAAGGCAGACAAGTAATTTCTTCACAGGCCATAGTCTGGTCTGTATTTGCCCACCATCTGTATAATCGTATCAGTTCTTGGTTTTTTTTTTTTAAAGCTATGAAAAGCCAGATTCTTTTAATCTGAATATACAATATCAACTGTTTTCCTGGCAGTTTTCTTGCTTGATTAAGAGAATATAATCATCTTTAACTTTGCTTGATGTTCTATAACTAATAATGAGACTCTTTGAATCACTAAATATCAAGCGACACGGAAAATCAAAATATTCACCATGGGAATAATAAGGTTTTCATTTAAGAAAATGTTCCAGCTCTGATGTGTCCAATATCTGTTTTTTCAGAAAAAAAGCCAGCATTCTGCTCAGAAAAGGCAAATCCAAACTAGAAAATGTGCAGACATGGTTACAAAAATGGACATAAGAAAGAGAATCTCCCTTCAAATATAGAAACTTGGCTTTTTGAAAGAATATAACTGCATACCACATTATACTAGGATTATGAACAGAAGATCTGCTTGCACAAATAGGACAAATCATGTAGCGGTTTTATGATACTTATTTTCAACAATATGTTATCAACATTAATGAAATACACAGAAAGTGCTGACCATATCAGGAATGAGGAGAAATGAGAGACATATCCATTGATAAGCATTCAAAACAAAACTTTGAGCTTGTTTGTAGGATATATATTTATTGTGGATGAATTTTGGGCAATGAGATACATACTTACATGGGCTTCTGATCTTTAAGGACCTAATGGGGGGAAAGGACTTTGTACACAGACAAAATTGTATTTTGAGAGAGTAACTTTGATAGCAGTAAGGTATTTGCATCAGCAGTGCCAAGGACTACATCTGAACTTGTTTCCCAGGGAGACAGGATGTTTTCCAAGAAGAATATCATCACACCTTGAAATAGCAATAGACTCCCCTCGCAGAGTAAGAGAGAACAGCCAAGAACAGTTTGACCTTTATGGGGGCTGTTAGGTGATAGATCTGCATTTATTTACCTGCTTGCTCTTGGTTATGTAAGAGAAAGCGTGATCCCTTATTTGCAGAACTTTGCAGAGACCCCAAATCACAGATACAAAACATCTGTTTGCCTTCAGACTTCAGCCATAAACTCCAGCAAAGACTTTTCTTTGGTAACAAAGTGATTTGGCTTTTGCAGTTGTTCTTTAAGAGTAGCAAGCTTTCCTGGTTGACAGCAGGCAGAGAAAGCACTGCGTGCATATTTGTGTGACTGCTGAGGGGAACACAGACTTTGCATCTGTCTTCTAATGGGGTTCCTGTGAAGGGATGGACCTCACAAAGCAGGTAGCACTCAGAGTGCTGCAATCTGAAAGCAGCAGAGAATGATGTGATGAATCATTACTTATCCTTAACAAAATCCATCTTTGAACTCCAAGGAGTTATAACCAGATATAGCTAAATTAATTGTCTAATTGTCCTTCCTTTATGTACTTTTATATAAAATAAAGGGACAATAATATGTGAAATCTAAGAATAACTCAGAGTGAACTGCACCCCCTTTAAACCGTGTATAAAATGGGGCAGTGTATAAGCTACAGATTACACTGGTTTCTTCAGCCTGTGCAAGTGAGGGCTGAGTGAAAAAAAAAGACAGGGGGCAACATTCTCCATAAAAATTGTGGACTTAAAAAGAAACAGGGGCTCTGGGGTAAAGTAAGTACCATGAAATGTAGGAGGCTACTCAGTCCCTCTGTTCCAGGACAAAATGTGCTCTGTTCCTCCCGGAAGACATTTTTCTGACCTGGTTTAAGAATTCTCAAGGCAGGAGGTTTAGCATCTTCTGCAGGGAGCCTGTTTCAATGTTTCACCTCCTTAACAGATAAAAAGGTGTTTCTACTCTGCAACTCACTTCATGGCTGAAACAGACAACCAGAAACAGCATGAGAGGATGGATTCAGCGACTGTCTGAGCTTTTGTACAGACAGGATTTGAGACATGAGACATCTGAAATGGATGAATTACTCAGAGCAAGAGCAAAGCGAACTGATTTCTTCTTGTCCTGTCCCTTGTTTATGTACCCCTAAAGCCCACGTCTCCTTCATGATCTGTGTGACAGACCCCACACATCTGTCAGAGAATGTGAGAGTGAGCACATGAAGTCAGAGCTTCTTCCAGCCTTTATCCTCTCCCCATCACCTGCAGCATGTGCAGTATGAAGAATTTCTACCAAGATAAGTGCACACTGACATTGCCCCCAAGGAATAATTTCATTTTCCATCAGTCTGTGTTTTAGAGAACAATGGTTTGGACTTGTGGGGTTTTGTCACTGATGCACTTTTCTTCCATTAATTTAACTAACTGCTTTCAGAGTGTCTGGGCAACATCCTTGTAACAATGAGTTTCATGGTTTCACTGCCCAGTGAGTGAAAAAATATCACAGATTCACAGAATCATAGAATGGTTTGGATCGGAAGGGACATTAACGATCATGTGGTTCTGAGCCCCCTGCCATAGACAGGAATGCCACTAACAGATTGTTCAGAGCCCCATCCAACCTGGCATCCACAACTTCTCCAAACAACCTGTTTCAGTGCCTTGCTCCCCTCTAAGGAAATATCCCCTTTTTGGTTCTGATCTTACTGCCTGCTTTTTCTTCCTCCGTCCTCTTTCCTACAGAGCAGGTACAGCTTCAGGAGGATGGCAGAAGAGAAGTGCAGAGTCAAATCTAAAATAAAGTAGGTCTGTATGTTCTCTTATGCTGAGTTGTCCTACACAGAGACAATAATTCTCTTTTCCTTCCACTTGCCCATATAAACAATTTCCATTAGCCACGTATTTGCAAATAGAGGTATTTTCAACATGATATCTTTTGAGGATGTATGGCTGGGACATCAGTAACCTTAACAACAAAAAGAAAACATCTGTGGTGTTTTATTCACTGATGGCAGTCTAAGTCATGAGTTCATAGTTTGGAAAGGGGACAGTGTATCTGAGAGCCTTTTAAGCCTGTTTAGTCATGGCATTGCTGCAATCCACGCTTATATTTTGTGGGAAACGGCACATGAAACTAGACTTGCAAAGCAGAGGGTACAACTAAAAATAATCTGCTGTGATTTACGGATGGACAAAGTTGTGACTGATGGCTCAAAAGCCAAAGAACCTCTCCAGAAACACGGGTTTCAGAAGCCACAGTGATTCATTGCCCAGGAGGTCAACAAGAGTCTGAATATGTGGTAATCAGTTCTCCCTGTAAGATTGCCATGGCATGATAAAAAACTGCCCTTCCATTCAATTGTCCACTGATTGTTATCAGAGGTTCAGCTACACACACAGACACCTCACTGCTGACTGTAGCAGCTGTTGAATGGTAGGAATCACATGTGAGCAGCTAACTTTGATATTTTGAGCCTAGGAGGGTTTTTTGGTTTATTTTTTAAGCAGAACTTGGGTGTGCATCTAAAAGAGTGTGAGTTTTGTTCTTTCTGCTTGCAGTAGAAATCAAGTTTTTGTATTTTGGCTGTAAACTCATTGGAAGCCTGAACTCATGAATAATTTAAAATTGCAATTTCATCTGCTTTAATGTAAGTCTTTCTGCACTTTATGACCCCACCCAGAATTAAGCTGGCTATGTGTAAGAAATAAAAAGAAGCATAATAAAATTATGTAATTATCTCCAAAACTTTAAAGTTATAGATTTCTCATAACTGCCTTGACATTTTCTATAAACATTAAAAATCCACAGGACAACTTTATGGTTTTGAATTCTTCTTGAAATGCAAGACTATTATAGTACCTATTGTTATCTACCATTAAACAATGTCTTCATGTTAAATAACACTTTTCTTCTGTAATATATACAGATCCCATTCCAATATTTGTATTCAGAGGCAGAAGCACATAATTAGTCTTGTCTGCTGGAGACATTGCGCTACTTTCAGGCTTTTTAAAATTAAAGTTATGCCATAAAATATGTTTAAGTATATCAGTCATCATCTCTGACATCAGGGGAAAAAATCAGTTTCTAGACTATAAAAGACTTTCTGAAAAAGCATCACACAGATCTCATTAGTTTTGAAGGGAACTAAACACCTCTATTTTTTTTTAATACAGCTATGAGTCAGAGTTTTGTGAAAGTCATTGCTGAACACTTTCTGCAAGTTGAAGATGTTCTCAGATCCTTCACTCAGCCCATTTACTCCACATAGCCTCTGAGTGTTCATTTAAATCACAGTAAGCTAAGTGAAGAGCACACTCCTAGTGCAAATTATCAGAAAAATAATTGCAGGTTTTCAAGACTTGCAAATATTTTTGGGACTAGCAAGAAAGTGGCCAATTACTACTGTATATAATGGGACTGTGTATTTATCAGCTTAACAACTTGTTTCATGGATTGTTTGACTGTCTCTCTTTTCTAAATATATAACTATATACATACACAGGTGTGTATTTACCAAAGATGCATAAGTACTAATCTAAATTCACGTTTGTTCCAAATTAAAGTTCATTTATAGATTAGTGAAGTTCTACTCTTCTGTAAGGAAAATTCCACTGCTGTGAAAGTGAAATTTAATATCTCTATTTGCTCTAGGGTTATCAATAGAATACAAAGTCACTCAGTCCTTCAAAATAATGGCTAAGTAGTCTTTTCTGAAAATTCCTTCCATTGTTTTCAATTAAAAATACCTTTCTTCCCATCTCCACTGATATCAGGCAACTTACCAGACAGTAATTTTGACCATCACAGGTAGAAACCAGCTCAGGATAGTCTTCAGAGAGTAAGAACAGTGAAAAAGCTGAAAATATACCTGCTAGCTAAATTCTGTTGGAGATAAGTTACTCTGATAGAATGTACACATTTGAGGTGCACACTTGCATCACAAATGGGGGAAGTTAGTTTTCAGTGTTTACAGTATCAATGTATTATTCTTTCTCCTGTTGTAGTGCACTATTTCCAGATGTCATTGAGCCTAGCACTCCTGAGGCAATGCCTTCCTGACAATTCAAAGTCATTTTAAAAAATGCAAATGATGGTCCTCTTAACATCATATTCTGAGAAACTTGAAGAACTTAGTTCTGAGAAGATACCAAATCCAGTGACATTCTTCATTTTAACTGCAGAAAATAGGGCACACTAGTACATTCTCAAACAAAAGATTTCAAAGAGTAATCATAGGATTGAGGAGGTAGCACACACTGTATCACTTTCTTATTGTCCATATCTCTTGTACCCTGGATGAGTATTCCAGGTGGGAAACTAGAAATAATTATTCCACGGAAGAAGCAGAGAAATGAGAGATTGCCTGGTGGAAAGCTGCATCAGGGTAGCTTCTGTTTCTTGCTTGAGGTTGCTCTCATATAAGAAAAGGCTGTAAGTGCTGCTGTAGGTGTATTATCAATGCCACCACTGCCCCAGGGAAGACAGAGGAGAATAATGAAATCTAATTAAAAACTGATGACTTTTTTGTCTTGAATTAAAAAAAGAAGGGGGGGGAGGTAATTTGAAACAAGTGAGCATCAGCAGATGTTGTTGCCTCTTCCTCTGTTTCAGTCAAACCTTCAGATCTTGGGATTCTGACATTTCCAGAGGCACAGCTGGCCACAGAGCTGGTGAAGGGGAAAGTGGGTTCTGTCCCAGGAACTCACTGTAATGCAGAGGAATTACTCCATGCAAGACAACACCGCTGCAGTTTAATGCGCGTTGTAATTCTGTATTCTCAATGTGGTATATTTGGGGCCATTAAAGAAAAAAAGAGCAAATTTAATGTAAGGAGTACAGCATCTCTGGCAAGAAAGGCAGTTATCTGCACCAAGGCATGAAGGCCTCTCAACACCCATAAATCAGGGGTCTTCCCATCCCTGCCAGCCCAGAGCAGCCACGGGAGAATTCCCAACACAGCCCCGTTCCCGCAGCACGTGTGTTTGTGAGTGTGTGTGGGGAGGGGGTGGTTTCTTTTGCTGTCCCTCGAGAGAGAGCCCAGCTCTGCCAGCAGTGTGTTATGACATCTGTTTTTACAAACCCAATAACGCTCAGCACGCTGAGAAGCTTTGATGGATGAACCCACTATAGCAGCACGATAACATTCTGGGAGCATGCACAAGGGATTAAGCAAGACACCAGCCCACTCCAGCGAGGTCAGGCTGTGCTCAGAATCTGAAAGGATGTAATATTAATGTCTATCTAATTGGTGAATTTGTCAATGCAGTGTTGCCATTAAACAGCCAGCCATCTGGACCCCGAGGTTTATGTGATCACAGATGAGTGTCAAAACAATGGCATTTCACTGACCTTAAGAAATTTAATTAAACTGTTGTATTTCTTTCCATGCAGTAAAGGTACACAAACCGATAGCCAAGAATAAGGTTGTTGCAAGGGCTGCTACTTCTGTTTTCTACAGTGTATAATAATTTTCACATAGACACATATTCCTGGTAAATCTAAAATAACATGTGCAACTGCACTGACACTTTGAGCAAGTCACATTTCCTTGCTGTGTGTTCTAATGATTCAGCAACAGCAAGAGCAGATTTTTCCAGAAAATAGTACTCTGCAATTCCATTCATCTTTTTGACTTAATAGCTTATTTAGGACATTCGTTGTCCAAATTACAGCTCAGAAACTTTTGTAGTATCCACTCAGTAGCTTTTCCCCTATCGTTATTTAAACCAGTGTTTTATAAGCCATGACCAAAAAAAAAAAATATATATATATATATATATATATATATATATATATATATATAAAGAGCTCTTATTTTCCACACACTGATCCCTAAGGTATAGAAATGTGGGACAAAAGAAGTTTCCTGGGTGACTGAGTTTCCCCCTCTGTATCGCATAACCCTTTTCATAAATGCATTGAACACCATCTTAAAACAAGTTATTATTTCTCCTAGCCAGACTGGGATGTTGATTGAGAACTTCAGTGTACTCATGGTTACAAACCTTCCTTTAATTTCCATCTTAAAATTATTCATGGCCAGCTCATAGCCCTTTGTTCTCATGCCAACATTGCCGTTTCGTTTAAACAGCTCTTCCCTAGTGTTTACCCTCCCTGTGAATTTATAGAATGCAATCACATTCTCTCAGCTTTCTTTCAGCTAGAATGAAAACCACTTTTTCAAATCGCTCATAAAATATACTGGCTGTTCTCCTGGACATGTTTTCTCATCTGCTCCTTTGACACCATGAGTTCAATTTCTTGAATGGGGGAAGCAGGGATGCAAGCAGCACTCCACATTATCTCTAGCAGATGCCCTAAAGAATGTCAATGATATTGCCTTTCTTTGCTAGAAATCTTCCATGTAAGAAGCTTTTTTGCTTCCTCTTAGCAGCTTCACACAGCCATTTCCTCTTCTTGCTGGCCAGCTGGAACTCAAACTCATCCTCTGTGGTCCAGTTTGTTTCTATAAAGGGTCTGTAGCCCTTTGCAGCTTTATAAGATTTCCAGTGCTTCACCTTGTGCTTTTTACAGTGGGATTTTCTTTGTGTTGGTCTTTAAAGCCAGTTAGACTTTTTTATATGATATACTGTTTTTCTTTTTACCAGTGACTTTCAATTGGGGTCCTCACAAATTATATCAGCAAATTCACCTGTTTTTCTGAAGGGTGGTAAATAGTATAAGAGGGACTTCTGTAACTTTCTTGCAATATATCTTCATGCTACCTGTTGTGTCTTCCCCTTGAGACCTCTTTTTACACAGCTTATGTCTTTGCTAAAAATTTTTCACACAATATGACATCAGCTATTTTGTTGAAGATAAATAAGATATCCTATAAGTCAGGGATATAGAAAATGAAAGATTTATTATTAATTTAGAATTATAGTCTATTTTTTAGACTTTTTATTTTATTTTGCTTCCATTTATTCCATAATAATTTATTTCTAAATTAATTTAAAAGCTTTACATGACACTGAAGTCTAAGTAATAGACTCAGTGTCTCGTATTTTTGTTGGTTTTTGAAGGGGGTTTTCTGACATTAAAATGATATATTTACTATTCTTTAGTCATGTGAAGCTCCTCCAAATTTGATAATTTGTTTTTAAATATTGCATTATCTGCAGTTCAATTCCTTCCCACTATTCTGCCACCTTTTGGGAGGCTTATAAACTATTTCTCTTGAACTTACTGTTTGCGGTGAGTGCATACCAATGGGAAATGTTCAACCTGTGCAGGGACAAATACATTGAATTACTCCACCATTTTCTATTATGCCAAGATGAGGTTAAAATAGCTATAAGTAAGAAGTTTCTAAAGTAACTCAACTTTAGAATGTATGAAGATACAATAAAATAGCCCTCCAGCACATGGAGATGATGCAGGTATTCATAAAATGTGTCAAAAACATAACCCCACTGATGTGTTGCTTTTGCCATCGTGTGTAAGGTGGAGAGATATGCTCTCAAATGCTCACTGGGTATGGCAGGCTTATTGTTCTGTCACTTGTGAATAAAGCACCAACTGCAACTTTTGGTGACACGTTTGTTTCACTGACAGCTCATCTTTTAGTAGCAGAAGCTTCTATAAAATGAAACTCCCATCCTGCAGTTGCTACCATGTCAGTGCAATATCAATGCTTAAATCTACTGCGTGTACACGAGCATGTCCTTCTTGAAACTGTACCATCGGAAGCTGGTGAGCAAATGTTTGCTGTTTTTATACCCTCTGCTAGCAGAGGACTGACATTGTTTAAGTCCAGTGGGTCAACCCTGCACATTTGTAATGCCTCATTGGAAGAGTGACAAAGCTATTTGAAATCAGACACTGATTAAAATGCCTGGTCACATACTGGGAATATTGTTAGTTAGTTAGAACAAAGTTTTCTCCACTGTGAATCATTCCGCAAAGCTGACTTTCCTGAAGGTTAGTTGTAGTACATTTTTTTAATCCCAGTCCACCAAAAATGAACTGCAGACACATTTCTCATCGGTGAATTAATTATCCTGTGGAGATCAGCCAGTGAGTGCTGGAACATGCTATTTAACAACCTTTGGGGAATTGGATCCTTTTTCAAATTCACATCGGCTCTTTATTAACATGGAATTTGGTGGTGGGAAGGGGTTTGTGATAAAGGTCAGAGCTGCTCATTAGAAAGCTAAATGAAATGTGGTAATGCAGTTCATTCCTCTAACATTACAGCTTATGCAAATGAAAAAATACATAAACACATATCTACATGTTACCTTCTAATAATACCCAATTACTTCAGGTAGGAACTACTCCACAGGCTAGTTGGATCTTTCCCTCCAAGAAAAAGTGTTCAGACTAAGTGTTTGAGTAGGTACAAACAGATGGGAAAATGTACTTTCTGCTCTCAGTGACAGAAGCAGAAAACCATTTGCTCCAAACTTGAGTGCAGGACAAGAGCAGGGTGGTAATATTGCTATGGGTTAAGTCACATAAACACTGAATTTCTCAGCCTCTGGGCTGTTGCAGCTCTGGAGGAGAGGTAGATGACAGCTCTCAGTATCTTTAACATTTACAGAAGTTAATATTCTCCTGTATCGAGCCAGCAGTCCATGAGGATCCAAGCCTGCTTTATTTGCTTGCTGGCTGTCGATCCAGTCAGGAGCATCAGGTCTCTAATAAGAGCTTGACGTTCACCATGGGGCCTGGATGGCTGCACAAGGGAGCTCAGAGGCCTCTCAGAAAAACCTGCTATAGCTTTTGACACTAGATCTAATCTCCTGCTGGTAAATATTGATGCTGCTACTGACATCAGTTTATCTGTTTTGAAGAATGTTTTTTGAAGCAGGAGCCTTGATGAAGCACCATGTAAATGCTGCAGGGGAGCAGCTACCCTCATGTTATCATCCCCATCCTTCTGTATCGGAAGCACAAATACTCTGGGTAAAAATATGAATAAAGAAAAACAAAAATGTTACAAATATGGAAGATGGCAACACAGAAAAACAATGTATTTTTGCTTTCATACTAGTCCAAATCTCTGGAAACCCCAGTCATGGGAATAGGTTTCGCCTGGAGGACTGACGGGGGACTGCAGCAGAACTACTCCCTGAGGAAGATAAAGTCACCTGTGTGTGAGCTGTGAGAAAGAGTCCATTCACAGGGCTGATTCCAGTGCTTTATACCAACCCTTCACTGTCTCCCCTCTCTAATTTGTATCACCGTTTGACAGCTTGTTGACAGCTCATTAGGAAGAAAACCCACATGTGACCAAAGCGCTCAATGCAAGCAGGGAGATTCGCTCTCTAATTGTGATCTGTATTGAAATCTGAACCAGATGCAGCACTGCAGATCAGAAACCAGCCCAATTAGCAGGTTTCTTAAAATATTTTAACATTTATTTAAATTATTAGCTAGTATAAAATGTAATGGCAGTAGTAGCTCTCGTGGGAGTCGAAGTTGTCATATGTGGCAAATCAAAGGAAACCAGACAGCTTTTTGGATTTATTTTTTCCTGAAAGAAGGTATGGTGCAGTATCAATGGCTCTAAACCATGTCAGCTCTGTCATTGAACAGGAGCCATTTGCAGGCAGGTGCCTCTGGTCTCAGTCCAGACTGCCATCAGCACTGAATGAGAACGTGAGACTTATTGCAAAACCAGAGTTGTGGTAAGCACTGTAAAATTCAGCCAAATTTGGCACTTGGGTTTTTTTTCTTTTGACCCAGGTTAAATTTAAATTAACCATTTGGGCTTGTATATCTGGGTTAAGATTGGCAATTCTGTTCATTAGTCTCTGTTCTCAAAGAGAGTTCTTGAATTAAGGGTGTCAGATTTACCTAATATAATGCAGAGACTAAAAATCAAACTAGATTTGAAACTTCTCTGAGGACTTGCTGCATCTTTAATCTGAAGGAAGTTTTTCTGAATTTCTTTTTAGTGTCTGAGAACTGGAAAGTCAGGCAGCTCTTCATGCCACGAAAAACTCTTCTTTTTTGTTACTTTACATTACTTTTGAACTCTTGACACACTTACCAAAATGTAAAAGCAAACATTCAGGCTGGGAGGGATTCAACACATACATGCAAACAAAGGCATGGAGCTTAGGTCCATTAGGGAATATTTGTAACTTCTGCTGCGCAAAGACAAGCTGGCTGAATGTTTTATGGACCCTTCTAGATTATGTGTTCATGTCATAGTAATGGCAGTCAGGGGGTAAGGTGCAGGTAGTATTTTCCAGCCCTGTACTCAACAAAAAGAGAAATGCTTGCACAGGACCAAACTAAATTATAACCTGGGCAAACCACGGGGTAGATTCAACTATCTCCCCCACAAGTTTCCCTTAGATTCCCAGTAAAGGGCTGATCATTTGTTTTTAGAAGTCTTCTAATTATTTTCAAAATACTTGGTGGAAGGCATGAGAATGCCTTTTAAGTCCATGAGAGTCATAACTTGAATAAAGTCACTCAGAACATGTATGTCTTTAAATAAGATGCCACCAAGAGAATAACTTCACTATAAAGTATAACTTTTTAAAGTTAAGCAGCTAACAGCTGTATGCATTGTTAGTTTACTGAATCCAAAATAATATGTTTGAAATTAGCATTAAAATCCTCTGCACCCTATTCCTTTAATCTTTTTACTAGCTCTTGAACATTATTTTCTTCTTGCTTGTAGATTGAGTGTAAATATTCTCATTTGCATTCTACGGCTAAATAAGCTACAAAAGCAAAATTTTGTTACTTCCTGGGTAATTGATCTGCATGATGCACACTTCATAGAATATTTTTTTTAATCCTGCAGCAATTGCATCTATGTGACTGTCCATGCATTTGGCAGGTAGGGAATTTTTGCACTTCGTTGCTGGCACTGGTGGTTCAGTTTTTCATTCTGTAGATCTGTCCCTGTCTGTCTGTCTGCCTGCAGTGAGATGCGGTGTGTTGTTTCCCAGCAACACACATTCAGTGGTGTTTGAGGGCCTGGTGCTCTGAAGCTGCTGATCACTCGCAGAAAAAGAAAAACCAAACCCCAGATAAAACAATCCTTTGGTACCCCTGGTTACTAAAAGGGAAACACCCACTACATTTTATTGTCCTTGAAGAGCTTTCTCTTTTGTTCCCTTTGGAAGC
Source organism: Petroica traversi (assembly GCA_025920805.1). Classification (NCBI taxonomy): domain Eukaryota; kingdom Metazoa; phylum Chordata; class Aves; order Passeriformes; family Petroicidae; genus Petroica; species Petroica traversi. The sequence goes on from JAHLSL010000019.1 coordinate 11,267,720, forward strand.
ATGGCAAAACCAGGAATATAGGAATGATTCTGAGATTCCTGCCATCAACAGAAGTTTTGGAGTCTCTGGTTGAGTTTGTCAGGTATGACCTCACTCCTACCTCACTGCCTGAGCTTTTGCCAAGCTTTGGCAAGCCTTTCACGACCCTGCTCTCCCTCAGGCACCATTCCTCTACATTTTGAGCATTGCCACATCATTTGTGGGATGACATTGAAGTGCTGTTATCATCAGCACTGTGCAAATGGAATTGAACAGTGTCCATCTCATTCCTGCATAAAACATGTTGACATTGTAACCACACAGGGAAAAACACCAAAAATGATGAATTGAAAATATTTTTTTTAAAAACTTGATTAAAGACAGTTTTCTTCTCCTTCAGAATAATAGATGAGGGAAGAATATAGTTTTCTTTGCATTACATGTGTTTCACAGCGTCGTCAAAATGCACTTCCTTCCAACTAGACAGTTGAGCTTTCTTCCTTTGAAGCCCTGTCCTCCCACAGCTTCTTGCAATTGTTATTTTTGCTTCGCTCAATATCTTGTACCTAAATTGTTGGTTGTTTAACCATTTTGGGGTTTTTTTGTCATCAGTGATGTTAAATCAAAGCACTCCATTTGGACTTTACCTGGAAGAAAAAAATGAAACTAATGGGCCCTCCTGAGACTTTAACAAGCATGTTGGAGAAGAGAGTGGAGGTGGAGCTGCTTGCAGCCAGCATCTTCTCTTTGAAATGTTCATGCCCAGAAAGCACGTTCCAGACCATTTTAGCGACAGCGGGGGCGCTTGCACATTTCCGTGTGTTCGAAAGTTCAATCAAAAACAATTTTGAAATTTTAATTGAAGCTGAAAATAGAAAAGAGCCCAACTGCCCTCTGTTGATCACAGCAACAAGGAGGATAAAAGAGAAATATTGCCACTTTGAAACAAAAACAAGCACTGCAGGCATTTTTCTCCGAGGATCTTGCTGCTGTTGCTGCTAAGTAATTTTTTTCAGTGATCTGTTGATGTGGCCTAATGGAGAGTTTTAAAATTAAAATTCCCAGTATCTGTTGGTGTTCCACCCCATCTTGGGACTGTGTGTGCATGGATTTTATTCAGTAAATATCCAGAGTTGAGGTTGCCTATGTCACTTGGATACACAGAGTATTGGTGGTTCGAGAAGGGTTGAAAAACTGGATAGCAAAGCTAAATCCCTTCAAGTCATAAAGGGATAGAGCACTGCCAATGGGAAGGCAAATGCCACTTTATGAATGCAGCCAGGCTTTCAGCTCATAAAAGACATTCACTCTCATCACTCATCACAAGTTTTAGCTTTGCAAAGTGATGTTGAAACTGCTGTTAGCAATCATCAAAATTAAGGCCACTTGACTGAATTCCACTTCTGGGAAAAGATGCCATTGCCACAAGTAGGTGATCCACGACACGCACAAAATTTTAAGTAAAGCGAGCCTATCAAGAGGTATTAACTAAGGAAAAAAGCCCTGAAATCTTTAATGCATCTCATTAGATGTGGCATTTTCAGCTCCTGTAAATATGTCACTACAAAAGGATAATAACAAATGCTTCAAAAGGAGAAGTCTTTATTATAACAGGATGTTTTAATTGAGTGTTGAGATTAAGAACATATTAAGGTTAATAAGAAATTTAATGGAATATCATATACCATAGATAAGATAAATGAATATCAAAATGTGTGTTGATTGACACAGCAGGTTATATATTTGATATATATTTGATAAGCACAGTGACTCACAAAAATAAACACCTTATTTGAGACTAATGCTAATTTTAAATACAACACAGTCATCTCATTTCTCTCATCCCATCTGTTGCCAACAGCAAAATATAAATTATGAATGGCATTTTTTTGCCTTTTATTCACTGCTTTGCAAATACAGAGGAAGTTTCATTGAAGAGTTTTGTGCCTTTGGTAGGTAAAGATGTAAAGATAACCATGAACAACAAATTGTTTCACTTTTTGTTTTTCTGTCTTGGTGAAATAAAGCACACAAAGTGCAACATCTCTCCCATGCTTTTTTTATTTTCTTTTTTAATAACCCACAGACATTGCTAAACACTGTTAAATGTTACACTTCATTTACTCTCTGGAGTAGAAAGGAAATTATGTATTATATATCCGTTATGAAAAGTCACAATTCAAAATAGTCTGAGCTCCAGCACTAGCAGGGACAGAGGCCAGTTTTGAACTTCTTTAGAATTTCTGGTCCTTATAGGGAGTTGCACCTGCAGACCCCTCCCCTTACCAGCAGGGACTGAACAACAATAGCTTAGCTAAGCCACACTTAAGGAGAGGAGAGGCCACTGGACTGAGGGCATAGTTGTTTGAATTGTTGTTTCCTCTCAGAGGAAACCAAAAAAAGGCAAAATTTTGACAGAAATTGACCTTCATCAAGCACTGTATGATTAGTCAATGTTTTTTTTTCATGAGATCATGGAGAATGATGTAATCCTATCAAAGATGTCCCGTAGTTCTTTTGAGGAGTATTGTAGCTGGATGAAAGCAACAGTATGGTGATCTCCTGTACTCCCCTTGGAGCCAGTTGTTTCACATCTGTTTAAAGAAATTTGAGCCAAACTGTCTGAGCTGAGCTCAGGTAAATCTCTTTCTGATTAACCCCAAACACTGTGAGCCAGAATCAGCCAAGAGCTTGATGGTCCTCATGGAAAAAATTCTGAAAGTGACGGTAACTTTTATCTAGTGTGCCTCCAAACTGTTTAGCTGAAAAAAAACAAAGGTGAAGACTGTATCTGTTTAGACTGGATCCAGTTTTAGACTGGATCTGTATTTGTTTAATACAAGAGCTACATGATAAAACAGGCTACATAAGTGATCTTATCTGTGTTGGTCTTTTCTTATTTACCAGGTTACATTCATTTTCACTAATAGACTAACATTGAAAACAAAGCAATTTGCATGTTCTCTAATGCATATCAGTAAATTAAGAGGATTTTAGGATGCCTCCTAGGCTGCTCAGTGTTCTATGCTGTCTGCAACCAAGTACGAAAAAAAGATATTTTTACCTTCTGACACCTCATCTTCCCAGCCTGTTGCCTTACTGGAAGAGCAGTGAGAAACTTTCACATTCCTTCATTTTAAATTACTGTGGGTTTTCTACCTCTTTGATTATTTTCACTGTGCAGCATCGATCTCTGACTGTGCATTCTGGGCTGTTGTAAGGTGTGCTGAAACAGTTTTCTGTCTCTTTCATCAGATCTGTTTGAGAAGAATGACAGCTGTAAACTGGCAGCCTAATTTTCTGGCAATTTAAAAACATATCATTCAATATGTCTCTACAGTCAACTCAGTACCACAAGTTTTTCTAGCATTTATATTTGCTATTTAATTAACATCAGTATAGCAGAATTGAAGAGAGAGGAATATTTGTCTGTCAGTGCAGCGTCCAACTCTGCCTGCTGCATGGCTGCCTTATCATGTATCCCTGAAAAGAAACAAAGATTTATTCCATACAGGGATCTTATTTGATAAAGATTTCTGACTCCAGGCCAAAACCAGAGATGTTTTACTGGATGATCCCTGAGATAGGAGGGAAGCTTCCAAAACCTGATCCATCAGGAACACTGAGACTGACCCAAATACCTCCAGAATGAGCAGAGTCTTTCCAGCACTTTCAACTCACTGAGAACCAGGCCGGCAAACCACAAGATGCACTCTAGGGGCAGAAACACAGATCAAGTCAAGGCAGTATATATTCAATAAGTTTCTTTTAATATTTGTAGAGAAGTGCAATTTAAATAATGTGCTCCAAAATTTGAAGCCAAAGGAAAGCACTCTTGTAGTTTTTTCTTCTTAAATATCCAACAAATTCCATTCCCGGTAATAAGATTAAGTAGTTGAGCCTGGAATATTTACAAGTGTTCCATCGTCTTTATGCTTTGCAAAGGTAAAACACTGGATTATTGGGTGAAATCGGTACTCTAGTGTGGTTTTAAACAAATAGGTTTACATATGCAAAATGTCTTAATGCCATGATATGCCACTCGTGGTGAATTTATGAGACCAAGCAGGCTTAGAAACAGTGGGATGCAGGACATGTTTTAGTAAACTCAGCACCTTCATTCTATAGAATACATATATGCAGGACACATAGTTCAGCCTAACTCAGAAACAAAGAATTTCAGAGTCCAGTTTTGGACATTTAATTGGATAACAATCAGCATTTCAATTTCTAACTGTTATCAGGTTAAATTAAGTGAATGATTTTAATTCAAATAAAATAGATTGGAAGCATGGCTTTTGTAGGATATATTTTCAATATTCTGTATTGAATTTGTCCAAGGCAGAATTTCAATACTCTTTGAAAATCACAGGGTTGTCTTCTCACTTTTATATCTTTATTTTTCTTTGACAAATGCTGATGGTAGAGCTCAGGAATAAAAGGCCAAGTTACTGTTTTAATTCATCTTTTTTAGCTGTGGTAGTTTCCAATGTGATGATTCATGAGAGGCACCAGATCAGAGGAATTTAATTTGGAAGAGCATTACACAGAGAAACTATTATTATTAGCTTTTTTAATGTCTTTCTTTTTTTTTTCCTTATTCTCTGTGTATATGATCTATACATCACATTTATCTGCAGAACACATATTTTCTTTTCTGCATTATCTCCTCATCCCAAATGATTACTGCACTGTTTGGTGTTTCTGAAAGTGTTAGTCATGTGAAATGGCAGTGAAATAATTTTGCTTTTCCTGTCAAAGGAAATGAAAGCAAAGAGATTATTACTTTTCCAAGTTACAAAACAGTATTGTTATTGACATGAAGAAAGCTAAAGCAATAACTCCTGATGACATGCTAATAAATAATATATAAGTTTATTTATATGGGATCTCTTTTTATACCACTTCAAACCTGGAGTAACTTCACTATACTCAACATATTTATAAATAAGAGAATACTCAGAGCCACTACGTGCCTATGAATTATGTATTGCTGGCAAGAAAAACTTTAATTTATTGCATGCATGTCTTCACTGATGGGTGAAAATGAATAATGGTGAAATGCTAGAAAGCGAGTAAATCTTAATCTTACAATAATGAAAGGGCATTTCCTGTGCCAGCCTGAACTCATACAGTCAGATCCTCCACTGTCCCAGCCAATGTTGAAGCCAGGGAAGTTTTGGCAGGCATGCCAACCAAATTTTCTTATCCATTTAAAAGATCTGTACCGTCTAGAAAAACATCTAAATATTCTTTCCTTGAAGCTAGATAATTAATGACACAAATATTTTGAAGATAGTACTATGAACAGTAATAGGTTTAGATCCTTTTGATTGCCCAGCCTGACTAAATCATCCATAGATATGTTATCTCAAATGTTGCTGGGTTCATGCTCAGAGTCAGGCTCAGACTTCCTCTTCTGGTTTCAAGGCAAAACACCTCAGTTGTTCCATTATGGCATTAAGGAAAAAGAAGTATCTGTCTCCTCAAATCACGTTGCTTTTGAATGCTCTTCCCTGGCTGTAGAGGGGGAATAGACTGGCTCCAAACCTTGCAGCAGGCAGATCTAAATCTGGTCAACTCTTCTCGCTGCTCAAGGAAGCAGCACAAGTGCATCACCCCAGGAGGAGCTCTGACTGTGGCTGCTGGAGGAAAGAGTGCTAGGGCTGAAGGCTGACAATCCTGAGAATAAAAGAGGACATGCAAAGCTTGGAAGAAGCCTTGGCATGTGTACCAAAGTACAACCAGGTACTCTACGTGCCCCAGAGGGGCAGTGAATCTGTGCTTACCTGATAAAATGATCAGCCACAAGTTTAGCTGTTGTTCAGGAGACAAACTCTGCGTTTCACAGCAGATAATTAAAAACAGTAAGTAAGGAAACACTATGTAAAATAAACTACTTTTCACTCAAGCCAAGTGGATTTGTGAGCTGAACACGAAAGCAGTGAGCATGGTAATACTCCCTAGCTCTAATTTTGTATTTCTGAAGACTTGTTTACATGCAAAATGTAATTTCTATTAAGGTAAAGTATGAACTGAAAAATACAGCTGCTGTTGCTGAATTTCCCTTCAGAATATCTGTACATCAGATACATAGAGAACTTCAGAGATAAAAATCAGAGTAGAGGGAAATCAAATGGAAGAAAAATTACTTTTCGTTTGCTTGACTTTTCAATTTTGATCTTAAATAGGTTGCATGTTATGTAATTACTTGAAAGCCAAACCTTTGATTAACTTTCTTGCTTATAGAGCATGGCAAAGAATGTACCTGCTATTCCATTATGAAACAGAATTTTTTCAAGATATTTTAAACTCTTAAATTTGCCAATTTTTCTAAAGCAGCTACTGTGTACCCTGGCACTGTCTGAAATGTACCAGTGACCAGTGGATGCTTATTTGTTAAACTAACACATTTTTGCAACGAGGCAGTTCAATCAGGTTCCAGCTTGAGTTATGTAGCATAAACTTGGGCTGAATGTATCCTTTCAGAGATCCTCCACATTTCCACACATTTAAATGCATTAAGTCAGCTGCTGCCCTGATTGCAGAGAACATGGGTAATGTGGAAATGAGTGTGGATCCCCAGGAGCCTGAAGCAGTACATGGTGTCCTCTGCTGCTTAGATCAACAAGTTCTGTGTTCATCTTGCCTCTGCCACAGGCTACTTTTGAAACCTGAGTTCTGGGCCTTTCTTTCTTCAGTACTTTCTTCCTGTTTGCATAAACATATAGTCACTCTTGGTGTCCCCTCAACAACACTGAACAATTTTTGTGATGACAACTACAAGAGGATATGTGCCCTGGCAGTCAGGATGCTCAAGTGCTCATTGATTTTCTTCTTTGCAATAAGTAATTTCCCTAAGTTCCAGGTTAACTGATGTATTCTGCTCATTAAAAGTTGTTCTGTTCAGAAATTGCTTTATTACTATGAACTCACGGAAGATAAAATTTTCCAAGGCACACAGTGAGCATTTCATCAGATCAGCACTTCAAATTCCTCACAACATGTGCAGGACTCCACTTCTTAAATCCAATAAGTGAATAAATATCTGGGAAGGAAAAATAAATGCATTGCTTTTATCATGAAGCAGATGACAGAATAGTCACGGACAGATACAGAATTTTCTCCTCTCAGATGTTGCAGAGTCTGAACTTGCAAAAATACCTATGGAAAAATATATTTTTGTGCGTATAAATTCCACATTATCCATGTAAAGAGTTAAAAAATGTTTAACTAGATTTTGGTGGCTTCCTATGGGCAAGATTGGAGTATCACTATCTACCCGTAAGTCAGGTACTGATCTTTACCTAACAGATCTTTATGTGACTGCTAGGGTCCAGAACTATGATACCACATAGTTAACAAAAAGGGAAGTCTGTTTTTAGAATATGGATCAAATTTTGGACGGTGCCATAACTTTTGTTTCAGGTATAACTAAGTAGCTCAAAACAGACAGTCTTTTACACAGAAATCTCATATGCCATGAATTGTTTGGCACACCTAACTGTGGAGAAATACAGGGTTTTAAAGAACCACAGGTAGGACTATAATTCAATTGCAGGATCAATAGTAGTGCCCAAGTAGGGATGTAAAACAGGTGAGATCCTGTGTAATGTTCATCTAACCTTCCAGGCAAGTGTTTCTCCTGTAGCATATTTTAAAAAATAAATAACCCTAGAATATATTGTGGCTGCCAGCTCTTGTGATATTATTGCAGCTCACACAATTTGGTCTTTTTTCTTAGAGTGCAGGCTCCTTGAAAGATTCAAGAGAATTTAGGTTTCTGTCTCAGGAAAAAAAAATTAAAAACAACAAATAAATGAACAAACAAACAAAAGAAACCCTCCCAGATCTGTGTGGCTGTCTAGATTCAAAGTTGCAATGATAAATTTACAAATGTACTGGAATCATATGTGGTTTACAATCCTGGAAGCCAGAATACAAAGGGAGGGGTAATGGCATTGGTAGAGCCAAAACTTTAAACTAAGAAACAAAAGACAAATTCAAAATTATTTCTGACTCTTAGACAAATCTCATCACTTTTGCTGGCTTGAATCATGGACTTCTGAAAACTACGAACTGATGCCTTTGGGAGTTTGCTTTTTGCTTTCATTTTTAAATGTAAGCTCGATGTCGTGGGGCCTGAAAGCATCACGACATGTTGTCACCGAGCTGGTGGAACTCCCCCTGCCTGGCACACGGGGACACGCGGGACTCTGCAGCCGTCCCGGGCTAGCACCGAGGAGGCATTACAAGTTTTGATGGGATAAGAGAGAATGGATGGATTTGGTCATAATCCCTCCTCCCTGACCCCCAGAGCCACTCCTATTTCTTGTACGGCGCAGTCTTTTGTGCCTGTGTTTCTGGTTTTCCTTCAGTTTGGTTTATTCGAAGCCTGAGGATACAGAACACACTCGCCTTTCAGAATAAGAGAAGAGAATCCCCCTTGTAGATTTTGCCAGCCCCCCTGACCTTTCCAGCTGCTCACTCAGGCTCAGAGTCACCCCAGGCAAGTGGCTTCAGAGACAAACAAACTCCACAGAAACACCCAGAGAGAAATTCCCTCTCAACTAATTTGGCCAGTGGGTCCCTGCTCACACCCAAAGCTGCACGGCAGCCCAGCACCTGCTGTCTGTGCTCAGGGCTGGCTGTACCTAATAATCCCAGGGAAAACCAGATAACCTCATTAACTATCCTTCAGCTTTCTCCCAGGCAGAGTTCATTATCCTGGTTTTCATCATTTAAGAGAAATAGGCTTCTCCTAGGGTCCTGGCAGGGTGAGAAGCAATAATTGAGGTGAGCCTGTGGATATGCTGCCAGAAGAGAGGCTTTTCCTTCTTGGAGATTTTTCTGACTTTCTAGCTGAGTGTGCAAGAGCAGCTCCCAGCCCCTTAGTGACCAGTGGGTTTGTTAGTAACCTTTTCAAGGTACCTGACAGGAACCCTTCCCAATGGATGCTTCTCCCTCTGCAATTCGGAATATTCCTCTGGTGCTTCCTCTCAGCCACAGGTACACACTGCCACCACTAGATCAAAAGGATCCACATGACAAATTCAGGGGGCTTAGGTAGATCAAAACTGTCAGGTTCATCTGATTTTTAACAAAATGACAGATTTGAGGATGCTGAACTCTGCTGCTTGCATTTAATTCAAGCTGATTGGGATTTTTCTATCAAAATATTTTTTGAGCAAAAATACAGATATCCATATAAAGTTGTGATTTTATTGTTCCCTTAGTTTCTGTTGGAAAACATTTTAGATGGATTTTTGTTTACTTGCTTTATTGTTGTTTTGTCAAGAATTTAATTTTTCTTTGTTTTTAATTTAAGCAAGCAGTTTGAAATTAAGTTTCATAGTACATGGAACTGTTTTCTTTTGCCAGAGTAAAGTGTTGTAGAAATTTACTACCACCTCTATTTGTGGCCAGTCTCTGCTTTGGGAAATGTCTCTCCTAGCACACCTTAGCTTTTCATCCACTCAGGCTGTAACAGTGCAGCACCAACCACACAGTTCAGTAAGGTTGTCTGACCATAGTGCAGAAAACAATCATCAGATATCTAAGAACTGTCTGCTTTTGATCTGTTACCTAGAAGTTCATGTCTTTGTGAAGTTCTAGGTAACAGTAAATATTCAGATTCTGGGTATCAGAAAACTATGAATTTCCTATACTTCTCATGATTACTTATGGGCTTTGCAAGTTACAGGGAGCAGAGTCTGTTCATGATCTCAGTTTGGGTGTACCAATCATTTGTGTACTTTATCTGGCAGTTTTGGTTATATGAGAATCATGGCTGCAGATATACTAAAATCATTCAGTTAAGCTATGATATACCCTGAAACAAAGAGTTCTTTCTCTTCCTAAGATGCAATTAGCATGAATCAGTAAAGAAAGCAGTAGTGGCTCAGAGCTTGCTGCCATTGTCTAAGTTACTCAGGGATGAATGTCAGAGAGGTAGCAGAATGAAAGCAGGGACATTCATTAAAGAAACTCTACTCATGTTGCTAAAAACAGAATGCTCAAAACCTTTTGCTGATATGGAACTGTGAAAATATGGAAGCTGCCTCCGAAGAAGCAAAATTGTACCATAATGTTATCCAAAACATTTATGATTGCAAATTAAACACTATTGGTTTTCAACCTTCCATTGTAATTACTGTTATAAGTCTTGATAGAACGAAAGAGTTCTGTATTGCAGAAACATACTAGAACTTCATTCAGCTGAGAAAACAATTAAAGGCTTGTTTGAAACGGGGATTTTTTCAAACCACACAAAGAACAAAATATTTCTCACAGTTGTTAGCTGCTGTGCAGCTGAAGACAGAATAATCTATCATGTCCTTGATTATTTTCCAGAAAGCAAGGAGATTGCTGTAGGGATATTTAAAAGTAAGTTTCAGTGAAATTATTTGAACTTTTGAGAGCACATCATAATTCCCTGCTGGCAGCAATAACTGTAACAAGAGTAAACTCTACAACTTCTACCTAGATTTTCCTTTATTAGTTACCAAGTTCATATTCTTCTTAATGTAACAATACCTGATAAAAAATTGTCATTTTATTTTAAAGGTTACAACGTGACCATTTTGATTGCTTTCTTCAGAATTGTGGGGGGATATTACACTGCATCAGCCCCAAGCAGTTGGGAATGCTGAGGTAAACTCTATACAGCAACACTGCTCAGGCTGACCCAGAAGGAATCTTTGACCATTTTTCAACTATTGACAGATCCTTTCTATGTTAGAAATGGACACCTAGACAAAAAGTTTAAGTTCTCTAAGGCTGGGAATGATGAAGACAACCACTTTTAGTCACTGAATACTGTCTCTATTTCACAATACACTAAAAGACATTTATGACACAGTTTTAAAATAGCAACATTTTTTGTATGGGGAGAAGCAAATGACATAAAGCATTCATTGATGGATAAACTATAACAAAGAATGGATGACAAATCATTTAGTCATAAATATGACTCTTATCTGAAAGCACACCTTGGCAAACCAGAACAAATAGCAATATCATTCAGTGTTGTGTGCTTTAGTTCTCAGCTACCTAAGTTCACGTCACTTCTGCAAACAAAAATATTTCAGCCTGATTCAGACACTTCACAAACAAAAAAAATTAAATTTAAAAAGTGAGAGGTTTTTTTAGAGTTTTAAGTCCTTTCTAAGGACATGGAATTTGAGGAAAAATGTTCTGAATATGAGCCACATAATATTGCACTTGGAGTTGACAGATTGAGTAGTAATTAAGCAGATATTTAATAAATTAGGTAAAGGAATGATTTAATATTTTGCTCTCAAGTCCTAGTTTTTTCAGTCTTTAGTTTTAGAAAATCAATGTCCTATCTTGCCTCCCACCAAACAGCTCCAAAAATAGTGCTTTCTCTGTTTACACAGTACACCTCAACAGTTTGCCAGAAGCATGCCAATATTGGTTATGCTAAGCCTGAAACCCCAGCTGAAGTTAATTCCAGCTTGACAACATGGTCCATAACCCTGAAGTCTTCTACCCTCCAGAGCCAGCAGAGCTTGAAAATTCATCTTTTTAATCTTCTGCAGATGGTAAGGCTGCTAACTGGCAGTAGTGTTTTTCATGTTCCTCTTCAGCAAACACTTCACACGATGGTGTGTGATCTGCCAGACATTAGAGTGCCCTCAGCCTCCTGTGTTTGGTAGCATCCTGAGTCCATGTTACAGACACGCTGGGGTCTGGGTGTGTGTTTTGCCCCTTTTTTAGCTTCTGTTGGAATGCAGGAATCTTGTCTCCAGTCTTCCCACAGCCCTGGACGAGATAGTTGGGAGCCTCCACTGCACTGCACTTGCTCTGCACTGCTGATTTTTATGTACTGACACAGGACAGATTCTGGTTTCTGCTGCTAATATTTACTGCCTTAATTGTCTAAAATTAATACAAAACCTGTGCTCTGACCCTAGATATCATCATTAGTTTCAAATGCTAATGTATTTTTTCCTGTTTAGATTTTATATTTAAATCCCTGGCTTAATCAATGTCAGGAGAAAACCATGGTTTCAAAGGCAAGAATTCCAATGGTAGGAAATGTCAGATTTAACGTGGTCTGTACAGCGTTAATCTACAGCCTTGTGCATTCTGATACAGCCTTCAATTATATAATCGTTTGTTTCATGCAGTGCTCTAAATGAACAGTGAGAAGAAAGAAAGAACTGCAGGTAGGCTTGTTAAGTTGGTACTCAGGAGGTTTGAGACTAAGAATCATTGCATGCTACTGTAGAAACTCTGTATTAATTCATTCAAAAGGCCAAGTCTGGGTGGAAGGGGTCATCTTTATTTGATGTTTCCTGATTTCTACATCATTGGTCTTGCCAAAAGATCTGTTTGGTTTTTGTTTGGTTGTGCTTTGAGGTTTTTTTGAGGTGGGCGTTGAGGTGTAATTTAAGTCTTTATTATGCCTATTATAGCAACAAGCAGGAGGTTCATTGCCCTGGGCAGTATGCAAATCAAGTTTGCAGCCGTCAATTACTTTTATTTATTATAGACAGTAAGACAGGCCTATAAAATTAATATTCTTTTCAAATTAGATGCCCTTTATCTTTTTGTCTCTACATGTCTTCCCTTACAGCTTTATCACCTATTTTTCTTATTCTTCATTTTAAACAGATGTTTCCCTCTGACAGCAAGTCCCAGAGTTTCTTTGTAGCCAGAATTCCATTTATCATTGTTTTTTGTCACTGATACCTCTCTTAGGACTGGTATTCACTTGTTTTTAAGTGAAACTGTCTGCTTTAGGTTCCTCCCCAGTGAAATTTATGATTGTAACTGTTGAATTGCTTGCCTGTCTCAGTTTTAATATTTATGTAAGTGGTTTGTTTGAGGGGTTTTTTTTTCTATAAGATCCAGATCTTTATTTATGTTTATGCTTTCTCTATTCTGCTTTCCTACAGCTAGCTAGAAGTGTTATGGAATGTGAAGTCTGGAGTTCAGTTTTAGGTGTAAGCCTTCCTTTGGAGATTAAGAGGACACCTCATTGAAATCTGCAGCATCCTCACGAGAGGAAAAGAGGGACAAGCACTTATCTCTTCTCTCTAGTGCCCAGTGATAGGACCCATAGAACAGAATGAAGCTGTGTCGGGGGGGGGTTAGGTTGGATATGAGGAAAAGGTTCTTCACCTAGAGGATGGACAAACCCTAGGACATGATCCCCAGTGAAGTGGTTATAACTCCAAGCCTGACAGAGTTCAAGAAGCATTTGGAGAATTATCTCAGGCACATGGTGTAATTCCCGGGGATGGTTCTGTGCAGAGCCAGAAGTTGGACTTTAATGGACCTTATAGATCCCTTCCAACACAGGATATTCTATAATTCTACCAAATATATGCCAATACTTTAGCTGCACCTGTTGCATGCCACAGATCCAAATCTTCATTTGTCCTCCCTTTTTCTTTCTGAAAACTTATGATCAAGAACAATTGTCTTGCACAGGCGGTGGCTCACGAGCTCATGATGGTTTCGGGCAATAGAATGGGATTTATGTTCTGGCAAGAGACGGGCATTGATTCTACATTTGGGAACAGAAAGTAGGTAGAGAGCTTACTGAATCTGTATCTAATGTCCAGGTTAATTGTTATTAGAGGGACAGCTTGGTGGGGGAGGCTAAGTGTCCCATGCCACTTTTTTCTCATACTTGCTCCATTGTCTGCTGGTAGTCCTAGGTCTCCAGATGCTTGAAAGTGAGGGGTGGGTTGCCTACAGCTAACCTGCTGCCATGTGGTTGGTTTGCACTTGCACTGAACCAACTCCTGTGGTCTGTAGGGCAAAGCATGAAGGAGGAAAACTGTCTCTGCATTTGTGTACAACTGCTTCCACTGAACCTTTGATGAACTTGACTATTTCCAAAATGGGAATTTAGAGAATTATGTTATACACCATATTTATATTGCGGCATTGGCAGTAATTAAAAGACTAGAAAGGATCTGCTGGGTAGCATTTAGTATGAACAACTGTGCATGGTAAACAGTACAGTAAATCCTTTACAAAGAGTCATTAAAATAACAATCCTATTATTCCATCCTCCTGAGTGCAGCAGTCCCAGCACCCTGCAGGGCTCTCTCATGCCTGGTCTGCAGGGTCAGCAATGGGAATGAGCTAACTTGTCTGTGCAGGAGGAAGCAAACATCTTAAAATAGCTGGACTCAGGACTTCCACTGCTTATGTCAATGAACCAAGAGCATCAAACATGCCATGGGCTGCCTACATGAGGCCATTCCCTGACGTCTTCTGATGTAGCAAGGTTTATTAGATCACTAACTTTGTCTCTTTTATATCACACTTGATATGTTCAGGTTGACATTGGGAAGGTAGCAATCACTTGACTCTAAATGGTGGACTGAAGTTCATTTGTCCTTGGCTTTTTTCCCTGTCGAAGAAGGGAAGATGACAGAAGACATTCAAGTATGAGTAGACTCATTATTTTGTGGTAGAAGTCATTTCCCTGAGGATTTTCAGTGTCAGGATTTAATCCCCATTTTCCACTCTATGAGATAATAGAAACCTCTTACATGACTGCATGATATACTTGAAAACCACTGACACCAGTGTAGTCTCCAATCAGCAGGGGTTTATCTTCACTTTTCTTGTCAGTGATAATGAGGTCCCCGCAGTTAAAAAACACCATTCAACAAATGAGAATACTTCTCCACACATTATCCTGCTCATTATAATTTCCAAGCTTAAAGAAATAAGATAATACTGGTCTCTGAGAATAACACAAATGAAAAAGCAGTGACAGAAAGTCTCTCCTAGTTGTTTCAATTTGCCAAGCTTGGACTCCATGTGAAAAATATTGCTACATTAACCTACACAGATAACATATTGGCTCCAGTACTTTTTAATACCAGCAAAAAAGTCATTCTGCCCAGGCTCAATGTGGTTGTTTTATCTTCCTATTTTGAATTCTTACTAATTGTTGTAAAAGGTACTGCAAGCTCTGAACCATTCTTAAAGCTTTACCCTGTGCAATTTTCCTTGCAAATGTCTTTTATTTTTGGTGCACCATCCTTCAAACTGAAGTGTGGCAAAATACAGGGGTGAGCAACTTAACATCACAGAAAGCAGGGGATTTGAGAAATTGGGCTGAAGGGGACTTTTCTTGCAAGGTGTGAGGTAAGAAGCTTTGAACCATCAAATTTCTCAGTTTCTACTGTGAAAATCATGACAAAAGACATTTTTTGACTCAATGATCCTTATGGGTCTCTTCAAGCTTCAGATATTCTATATTCAATTATTTTTTAAATCTTAACAATTATTTGCCATCACTTTTTGTCTCCTTTTTCTGTTGTTGGATTGGCTTTTATAACAAAATCTCTTGGAGAAACAAGGGTGAACAGGCTCTTTACTCTCCATCCTGTACAGCCTCATATGCTTTTGGTTAATGTTGAGCAATATTAAGCACATCTTCCCTATAAATAAGACCGGTACACAAGTTTTATAGAACAATAAACAGCTTAATGGAGCATCTTATTGTATTTGAGGCTCAGGGACACTGCTAGAATGACCAGATTCCCAGGTTTTAAGGATACAGTAGAAATTAAATATCTCACTATTTGATTGTGACTTCTAACCCCAGGGTAAGATAGAAATAGACAGAAACACATAATCTTCATCTGAAGGAGCCCTAAATCCACAGTGTGAAGTTTTTCTTAGGAAGGTACAACTGTACATTTATTTCTTTTTCTCATAATTTTCCTTAGTACTCTGCTTTTGATCTCTGTGCCTGTCTGACCCTTCAGAAAAGACAGGCAAAAAGAGACATATTTTAGAGGAAAGATTAAATTGCAATGCAAACTTGTTCAAGGATAGGGTATTGGCTTGCATAAACTTGTTCCAAAAATTAAAAATAATAAAATAAAAAAAATATGATCAAAAAGAACAAAAGTTGAAAATGTATTACTTTGTAAATGAAAATGTGAAGAAAAGCAAATTCTCAGATGTTGAATTTCTTTGAACATATGCACAAAGCTAGTAGACTCCATTCAGTACTTAGCCCTCAGATCTGAATGTACAAAGCAATCTTTCAAAAATCTCCTTTGCAAAGCTTGTTTCTCCTGTGGCTGTGAACAGCTGACTTCAGGAAGGTGAGGAGCAAGAGATCTCAAGACTTTCCTGTGGCCTTGGTATGGATGTGAAGGGAAAAGTAAATGTGTAAAAAAGATGTTAAGGGAAGTGCAACCTGCATGAAATTATCTGGAAAAGCAGCATCAGCTGGAGCTCTTCACGTGCAGAACCCCCGCTGCAGAAAGGACATGGATCAGAGGTATATACAACAAAACACTCCATTTCCACATGTCCTTTTAAGGCTCTACCTAGTCATAACCTAAACAGCCCACACCATTACAACAGAATGAGGCTTAGCCTTGCCCCAGTACATTGAAAAGATATCCCAGGATTATTTTACCTAGAAAAGAGAAGAGGTGCATTGTGCATGTCATTCAGAAAAGACTGCAGAGCAGAGACCTGGAGGAGGAGCTCGATAAAATCCAGAGGGGATGGGACTACCTTCCCGCATGCATTCTCTGGGCCCCTCTTTGTTAGTGCCTGATACATTCCACATTCTCTACATTCATCCAGCCCTTTGAGGTTGAGAATTCTTGAGCTCTCATCTTAGGAAAATGGTGATACTCACACATGCCTTCTAAATTTAGAGTTATAATATCTTCAGAGACGATTCTGTGCAGAAATAAAATAATTTATAAGAGCCCATGCTTACATAAGTTCCAAGAGGGTTCTCAGTCTTTGAATCAGTCAGTGGTCAGGATGTCAGTACGGTTTCCCAAGGCTGGGGACAAAATTCTGGTTCAAGGTCCTCAGGTTTGCCATCCTGGAGGACAATCTGGATAAGGGAATTCATGTTCCATGTCATATCCAATCCTCTTTGGGTGCCTGTTCATGTTCACAATTCTCATGGCTCCTCTCTCCAAGGGCTTCTTAACTTTTAAAGTAGTCAGATTATTAGTTTTTTAGCTCTACTTAGGGAACTGAATGTCTCCTTTCCTTAGGAACTCTCAACATTATAGGTGTTGACTGAATAAAGTAATTTTCTACTAAAACTGAAAAATTATCCTGTTACTGACTGTGCCACAAGTTGAATAACTGCAAAGAAATATAATCATACAATCACATACTATGTAACTGATTTCTGGAGATCACCCAGCTCAACTCTCCACTCAAAAAGGGGCTAATTTTAAAGATTCAACTTCAGAATTAAATTAGATCCTTTCCTAATTAAACTTTAAATAACTCAAGTAGACTTTACCTAACCTCTCTGAACAACTTATTGCAGTGTTTGACTTCCCTTAGTGTGATATTCTTTCTAACAACTAATTGACACTTTCTACCCTACAATTGGATCTGCTGCCTCTTTTCCTTTTACTCCGTTTTCTTAAAACTGCAACATTAGGTAGATTAAGGCAGTTCCAGATAGACCCAGACCATTAGATATTTCAATTTCAGACTGCAAAAACCCATTTCTGTTTGCTTTTCCTCATTCATCTTGTTCTCCGGTCCCCTTAGAATCTTAGTGTCCTTCCATTGTACTTGCTCCAGTATAGGAGGACCTTTCCTGCCAGGATACCCAAAAATGGACAGAGTACTTCAACACTCTGTTCAGGCTGCTGTTCAGGTCATTTGCCTCAACCTGCCACCTGCAATCCCAGTAGTTCCCTCTGAGGTGTGGTTACCTTTGTCACAGCAAAGCCACACTCCTGATTCATATCCAGACCATGCTACTGAACATTAGGACTCCAAGGCTTTCCAGCCATTCTACTCCGTACCTGTCCTGTTGCATGAAGTTATTCCATTACTTGTGGAAGGTTTTGCGTTTTTATTCCCAAGATAAATCTGTGTTGGCTATTCCAAGTCACTCACTTGTTCCCAGCCTTCTTCAGAAGCCAGGGTATGATTTCCAGGGGGATTTGCTCTACATGCTTCCCAGGAACTGAGATTAGGCTGCCCAGCCTGAAATTCCCAAGTCTTTTGCGCCTTTCTTCCTGAAGAGGTGCATGACATTTTCCTTCCTCATCAGGGAGATTCCCCAGTTGCTGTGACCTTTCACAATCAATAAGAAGCAGCCTTGCAATGACATTGGCCACTTCTCATGGGACCTTTGGAGGGAGCACTGTTGATTTGCCAGCCGGTGACTAACCACATCTTGTATTGTCTCCTTTTAAAGTGAGGGGCATCACAATTTATTTGGATAAAATAAATAACCACATGATCCTCATCTCTGGCACTTAGTCAACTGCTAATTTTTAGGTGAGTGATTAATTTTTTTCCTACAAGAAAGAATGTCTGCCAATTTGTAGCTAGAATTTGGTTACCTCATACAGCCTACAGAACATGCTGTATTAGAAAATTACTGTTTAGGGGTGGTTTGCAGTTTGTAATCAACAGATGCCCTGTAGGTTGCAGTCCATGAAACAGAGATTTTTTTTTCCTACACATTACACATGATCAAGAGATATCTCTTGAGGGGTCAGAAAGTCAGGAGCAAATGTACTTTAACTCTGCACTGTTTCAGTGCTTATGATGTTAATCCTCAAAATTTTGGAGACCTTATGGACCTAAACTATCCAGGATTCTGTAAACAGTCCCTGAAAAGGAAAAAAAAAAAGCATCCAAATTTCTAAAATTCTCCTTTTGGAACAAATTATAGACATTTAATTTTGAATTCTCATTGCATAACTTCCCAGCAAGCTTCTGGGAACAGAATTGTTGTCAACAACAATTTCTCTTTTATTCCTCCTTTCTCACTTTGCATTTCTAAATCTTCTTGCTAATCACCTGGATCCTCACTTTGATACATAAAGAAATAATTAAGAATAGTTTGCTTGTATGCCCTTTTGTTCTTGTAAAGTGTATTCTTAGTGAGGATTATGACCAAGTCTAGCTTCCTTTTTTTTCTGTCTTCTGCTTGCAAAAAGCTCTTGGCAAGATTTGAATTTATTTTTTAGCTTATACAAGACAATACTGCTTTGAAACATAGCTTGGAAATAAAAGTTGAAGAGCTAATACTGTTGATATTATTATTATTATTATTATTATTATTATTATTATTATTATTATTA